>JBBCBC010000016.1:35991864-36545788 GCA_037126765.1 Stenogyne calaminthoides
AATTTAATTTATTCCTTTAAAATCATCTCGTCTCAGTATCTTGATTCCAATGTTTTCTAATTTATTCCTTAAATCCATCCTACCAATTTATGATCATTTAAATTTTTGAAATGATTCGAGAATACACTTTTATACTAGTTAATTTATATACACCAAAAATGTCATATATTAATTAAAAAATAAAAACTTTAATATATGATTACACGTCCACCCTAGATACAGACGTGGGATTATGGGTCGGTGATGATTATTTCAATTAAAGGTATCTTAGTTCTGAATACATAATTAGATAACGCTATATCTAAGAAATTCATGTTAATTTTAATTGTCAATATAATACCTGATAAAATCAGAATGAATGCTCCCAATTGCACTCAAAAATTTACTTCGGCCTAATCACTGCAAGAACAAAGAAATTTTGTGTGAGCCAAATACGTATTACTATAAAAATTGATGGAGTAATTTTTCATCGAAATTGAGATTATCTATTTCACAATCATGTTTTATTGACGAACCAATTTTAAAGATCAAAATGATGAAACATCGATAAAATATAAAAAGTCGAAGAGAGAAATTAATCAAGCTTGTCGCCCAACTATTCATGAATGAATATTTGTCTTATTAAAAAAATACTAAAGTATAATATCTATTAATATTGGTGAGAAAATTAGGTAGATGATTTGATGCGATATTCATTTTCTTGAAAATGAATATTCCAGCTTTTGTTAAATAAGTAGTAATGGAGCAAGGCTTTTAAAAAATTTATAAGTGATTATACTTCATTTAGAATTGTGTGAAAAAATAATTGCTGCTTTATTTTTCTTTTTAAGAGTTTTAAATAAGCTCTTGTAAAGTTATGTTTAAAAAATGGTGCTTTTTTAATAGTTTATTACCTCCTCCGCCCAATCATAAATTTTCTTTACCGCTCTCAAAAATTTTGATTAATAAAGAATAAAGTATTAATCATGTTTACAGGTAAGGGGTTAATTGTTTATTAAGATTTTATATGATAAAGTGGTGAGAATTGGCCGAAAATTTGTTTATTAATATTTTATGTATAAAGTGATAATGTAATAAAATGTAAAATAAACTTTCACCATTATGATTGGACGAAAATATGGGATCTTTCTGAATTTGTTGATTGGACGGAGGAATGAGTATTTTTTGTAAAAAACTTTAACTTTTTTATAAACATTATTAACATTTTTTTTAATTTTTTTTACAAACACCGATTTTTAATATTAATCATTTTTTTCATAATCATTAATTTTAATCACTCCTTCAAAACCCTATATATGTTTTTCAAAATCTACGCTGGTTTGGTGACTTTTTGGTCATCCGACGTTTTTTTTTATGTCAACGATAAAAATAGTTGGTAAAATCTTTTTTCAACTATCATTTTTTATAGTTTAATTTTATTACCTTCATTAAAAAAAAAAGTTTTAAGTTTTTTCTTTCTTTTTTGAAAGTGTGAAGTAGGTTTTGAAATAGAGTATTTTATTATTTAGTAGAATTTGCAATCATCAGGTCAATATTAAATAACATGTAACTTTGATAATAATATTTGTGTGTGTTATAATTATATAATTTGTCGTCCATGCGAGAAGTAAACTTGACACATGCTACCTTCTAAAATCTATTGTATATATGTCATTTAAGGAGATACTTATCATATATATGTCATTTGTAAGGAGATAATATCATATATCGTCTTGTAATTTTGCTGGTGTTTAAATTTTGTCATGTAAGTTTTTTTTTTTCAATTTGGTCCCATTTGTCGACTCAAATTTTGGTTAGTAAAATTTATTTCTTGATGGCCGGTCTAATATAGTTTAACAAACAATTTGGGACAAATAAAAGGAGCCCATAATTAAAGAAGAGCGCCCATTGTTCAAGGATTGTGTAATTTGCTTGGTTACATCGAAGGGCAATAGACGCGAAAACCAGAAAAGAAAAGGGAGAGAAAAGTGAGAAATAGGTATATCAGAGTCAAAGTCGCTGCTTTTTCTACCTATTTCGGTCACAAATGGCGGAGAATATGCGCGCTTTTCATTTTCGAATGGAGCCAATTTCAATTATCTAATTCAAAGAGGCAAGTATGTAAAAATTGATATATATTTCGAGACGATGAATTACTTCTATCCATATCTCATTTGCTTAAGGCCAAGAATCGGTATCTTTGCGATAAGACATTATATTGATTCTATTTGTAGAATGACAAAATCAAGAATTCTATTCGATAGAGTATTTCCTTAACGTCCTGGTTTTACCCTCGCATGGTTTAAAATTTCTTGTGCATGCAGATTACTTCATACACTTATTTAATTATCCAAAATTGAGCTTTTAGCATTGTTATATTCATCGCCGCTTTATAATTGATCATTATCGCCCTTCTATAATTGTAGAATGAGTCAGTGTCTATACTTTCGACCATTGGCGGGTATCGGTAGTAACTCACGATTGCTTGATCTGTAAAATTATTCTTGCGCGAAGCCCGCGATGGTGATTTACTTACTCGCAAAGATTTGTATGATCAGAACTTATTCTAGCAAAGACTTGAATTCAAGACGAATGATTCATGACGGTGTTATTCATGATTTTCACCGAGAAGACTATGGTGGTGACGCCTAAAGAATAATAAATTCTAATGGAGTTATCATTGAAACATGATCAAGAGACGTTTCAATTAAGAATTAGAAATATGAAAATAGTTTTCACATCATGAGAATAGAGGAAGTAAGAGGAGGACCCAAAGGCTGAGAGAAGTAAAAGTATTTATAAAATGTAATTTGCAGCACGTATTGTGGGGTGACTGGAACCTACACAAAGAAATTATATCAAATAAAGATCAAAATAAGATAATCGAAAAGTCAGAGGGATAAAACACGTTAGCCATTGTGACTCACTCCATGATGATCAAATCTCGAGTCAGGCAAGTGATGACACTCCAAGGGTAAATCCTCAAGGCTGAGTGATATTGATTCATGCTTCTATCATCAGGTTCAAGAGAAATAAACCAAAGTCGAGATTATGGTCACGTTCACGGAAACAGACCCCTGATCGCATCACTATATGTTATGAGACTGATTTAGGATTCACATCGACATCAAAGATGCAGATATATTCCATAGCTTGAGCCACAATTTGATTTGCACGCCCTTATAGAGGACATTGAAAGCAAATTACAAATGGTACTGAAGCTTGTATGTCTTTGTTGGGTCAAGTAAAGGAAAGCTTTGTTGCATTGTATTTAATAAATCAAAATGGTCAGACCAATTACTTGAAAAATGGATGATTCTTCACTAAATTTGTTAAGACAACAAAAGCAGGCATACGAAAGGAGAAAGCATTTATTATCCTAAAGCAAAGAGTCTCCTGTCTCCCTACCAAAGAAACACTTGTGGATTATTGTTTACAGGAAAAGAATTTTGTTTTCACCCAAAGATGAGCGGTCAAGCCACAGACATTCACATGTCAGGGTCCTCGAAAGTGGAGTCATTAGGTAGAAACAAACATTTCTCACTTTCATCGATGATGCTTCAAGAAAGACTTGCGTACTCTTTGAAGAATAGTGCTATTATTTTAAATTTCAAAGGGTTCCACACTCACGTGTTGGAGAGATGGGGACAGAAAGTTGCTGAAATGTTCAATGACTGAGAATGGTGGCGAGTACACTTCTAGAGAGTTCACATGACAGCTCAAGATGAGATTAGGGACATGAAAGAACTGCTTCTTGCACTTTCAACATAATGGTGTAAGGAGAGAATAATGTAACCGCATTATGAGAAGTGACATGGTATATGATGGCCAAGTTAAATTCCAAGTCATTCCGGGGTGAAGTCAGGTTGGCTGTGTTCTGGATGCAAAACTTTATGTATATACCGATGAGCAAAGAAGCAAGTTGGATAAGAATCCACACCTTGTGTAATATTTATGGATACGGAGATGCGAGTATGACAATACCATGGGATCCAGAGAAGAAGATGACGCGAGGAGTGAGATGTCATCTTTCCATGAAAATGAGACAGTCACATTTGAATGCTTTAGACCTCCACTCCTATGGTCACATCGGTGTTGTTGATCTAACACATGAGATTCTCTACCACCAATGCCGAAATGGTGGAGATGAGTTTGAAATGAACAAAATGATTGATCCAACCATATCACCCTGCATCCAGCGGTTCAAGAACCCGAGATGTTGAATGGAGGATTCAACCACCGTAAAATGCTAAAGAACACGGAACAGAATCCAGAAATCAGAGGGTCGAATTACAACAAAATCCGAAAGTTCGATTGGCATTGACACACGGTGAGTTCAGAAATTTTTGCGAGGTACATTCCCTCAAAGACAAAGATCGGGTCAACAGCCGGATGTGCAAGAAGAGATAGATTCCTCACACAAAATCATACATTTGATTTCGGGTCGAGTCAGCCAGCGGTAAAGAAGTTCTGAAGAGTGGGTATTCAAGCTTAAAGAAAGATGACAAAGTTGTTTTATTGGCTGCCATGCCGGGTTGGCTTCCGCCAAGAGGTTCACCTGCAGGTTAGAGTCAATTTTGATGAGATATTCTCACCGGTAAGATATGCCCCATCCGCATCAGGTCGATTGGCGGCCACTTCGAACTTGGAAACGAATGTACTTTGATGTTCTATCAACATTCTTACCGAGAGCTAATGGAGAACACATACATGAACCAAATTTCACAGTTTTGGAAGTGCGGAAAGAATTTGTCAAAATTGAGGAAAAGCTTGTATTATTTGAAGCAAGCTTCACGCTGCACAATGGTCGACTCTTTATGGCTACCAGTTATAAAAGAATCCAAGTATCATCGTATTATATCAAACACTTCTCCGATGATAACTTATCTTGTCGCTTAAGGTTGATGATATGTTGATTAAAAAGATATCGTGTCGATTAGCAAAGTTGAAGATGGAGTATCCAAATCATTTAGCATGAAGGATTTACGCCAGCAGCGATATATGGTACAGAATTTTACGTGGTAAAAGTCGGAAATTGTGGCTTTCACAAGAAAAATACATTGAGAAAGTACTTGAAGTTCGATATGAAACATGCGAAGATCGTGTCACGCCATCGCTAATCGGCTTCTAAGTTGAGCAAGAAATCTTGACCCATTGAACTTCGAGAGCGTAGGGTAAGAGATGACAACAATTCATTATTCCTCTGCGCTTGGTTCTTTGATGTATGCCATGGTGTGTACACGCATCAATATTACACAAGTTGTTAGCTGCATTTCAATTTCCAATCCGTGAAAAGATCATTGAGGTCAAAGAAATATATATTCAACATTTTATAGAACTTCAAAATCATGCTTGAGTTTTGAAGTTCGAAACTCTTATGGGATACCTGATTCAGAGATATGGCGGTGATCCTCGATGGGAGAAATCCGCCTGTGCCATTTGCTTCACACTTGCAAGAGTGAGTCGCCCCACGTACAATCAAAGCTACGAAATAAAAGGCTCTTATCCAAATTAATGAGGCGTGAGTATCGAAACAACCAAGCCGGAAAAGAGATGATGTGGATGAAGAGATTTCCAGAATTGAGTTTAAGAAGAGGAGTACATGGTCTTTGTGATAGTCAAAGTGCTACTGACTTGAGCAAAAATCTAATGTATCGCGTCTGAACGAAGCATATTTGGAGTGAGGTACCATTGAATTAGGTTTCAGACGAAACAACCCATGGTTTTGAAAAAATTCACACCGACAAAAAATTTCGCGGAGCATTACGGGACTATGTATTACCGGAGAGAAGAGTTAAAGGATTTGTCAAAGTGGTTTTAGGTGGCTAAGAGCCAGGCCAACTATATCTGGAGGGAGAGATTGTTGGGCTTTATTTGAAGAAAGAAGGAACAAATTATCTGTTGAACACCAAGAAACCATTGCTCTTGCTGATTAGGGTATTGTTGGTTGCGACTGAAGGCAAATCATCAAGAGAAACCTGAGAGAAAAAGAGAGGAAAGTGGAGAGAAAGAAAGAGAAAGAAGAAGAAGGGTTTGTTTTTGGGTGCTAGTTTTTCACCATTTAAATCTCAAATTTGTTGAGGAAGTTCGTATGCACGTGTTCTTCATTTTGATTGATGAATTTCACTATTCATCTCCAAGAGGTACAAGGGGAAATTGATATCTATTCTCTTTGTACTATTTAGTTTGCTCTCATCTCATATATCATTGTTTGTGCCAAGAATTGTATTCTTGAGATAGTGTGATTCTATTGGTATTGATTCCCTATTTGTACAGAGATGAAAATCGTATGATGCATTTGATATTTGTTGGGTATTTCTTGACCTTATCGTGGTTTTTACCCTCTTGTGAAGGGGTTTTCCAATGTAAAATTCTTAGTGTTATTGTGTGTTTATTTATCGCAGCTAATTTACGATTTGGTCGAAGTTTATTGAGCTTTTTTGTGTTGATTATTGTTTTTTGTCATTCCGCCGTCGTAGCAATTGACTCTGAATTGACTCGATTATTGGCCCTTCTACAACACTATTTCTACTTCCCAATTTCTCAAATTGATTACTACAGCTCCCTCAATTTCATTTTGGTTGACAAATCACACTATTCTTTCACGACGACCTAATTCAAAGTTGATTTACAGGCATTTTCCTGATCAAAAGAGTTGTCCCATGCCAAATTTTTTCTTCTTATACAACCCACTATTTGCTATCTTCAATTTCTCAATTTGATTACTGTTATGGTTGTAGCAATATTTTTAATATCGTAGCAAAATATCTTAAATTTACTGATAAAAAACAAAACTATGGATATCTTATGCATGCCAGACTTTTGCTGATAAAACAAAAGTCGTAGCAATATTTTTTAATATCGACCTAACAAGATATATTTTTGGGAAGAACTTATGGATATTGTCAACTCTATTAGCATGCATATCGTTTCCAAACTGTGATGGCTTCATATCAAAAGCCGGTACTTTTGATATAATTCCCAAGAAAAATCTTAGCCAATCACTATTACAACTTTATTAGTTTACGCAGACGTTAAATAATAGCTCTATCTATTGTAGTAAAATTACAAATCAAAGAATTCATTTCAAATTACACACCGTTGTAACAGTAAAAGAAGTTAGCTAGGGTTGTACTTTTTAGTGCTCAATTTAAATAAACCTAAAAGCTACCCCTGTCGAATTACTATTTTCATTTACATTTTAATAGTTCCAATATACCCAAATATATTGACCCATTTAAATCACCTCAATAATTTGAAAAATAGAGAAAAACTCATACGAGCATTTAAATAAAAAATCCAAGCACAAATCACATTCAATTCTTTCAAAATATTAAACGCCAACGCCAAAATTACACTTCATCTTGCATCAAGGGAACCGCCTCTACACAAATGTAATTTTTATGTTTGTGATTAAATGCTACACCACGTACTAATGAAAAAAGAGACACCACGCCCATTAATTACACCCCAGCTGCCACCTTTAACTCCCTCCCACTTTTAAATCCCCCATCGACCCCTTTCCCCATTCAACCCAACCCCACCCCCAAATCGCCACCACTTCTCCCCGCCGCCGGGCCGGACTTGTCCCATTCACAAAACCTCAAGCATGATGAACTAGTGTACAAACTCCTAGTAAACCACTTCCTAATTCTCTCTCACTATAAACCCATAATAACTACAGTTTCCAAAAAAGCCTCCAAAAAACCCCCAACAAATCCTCCAATATTCCTACAACTCCATCAACAACTTCAATTACATGCTCCACCCTCCTCATAATTTACACCTAACCGTTTTCCCTCATGTCCCGGCTCCCCCGCCTCGTCGAATACGCCCTCTTCAAGCCCCCAAGAAGCTACTGCCCCTCTGCTCGAGGCTTCATGGAGCACGCCTCAAGATGGGCGCCCTCTTTCGCCCACTGAAAGGCTTTGTCATATGACTTGTGCGATTTACGAAAGGTGAGGGTTAAGGTGACGTAAATGAGCAAAAAAATTATACTCTCCTCTTCCTGCAAACTTATTTTCTTATTCATATTATTAAATTTGGTACGCTTATTTTCTTTCCTTAAATGGAAATTTCTACTTATCGTTTATCACATAAAATCAATAAATAACTCTTTTTAACCCCTAATTACCATCACTTTATCACTTTATCATAAAATATTAATAAACAAACTATTTTTACCCAACCCTTTATCACTTTATCATTTTTTTTTAAAAACCCTACGATGCAAAGGAAAAAACAGCTGTGGGACGGAGGAGTATCACTTTGCAAAAAATTGGACGTAAGTTGAGCTATATACAGAGCTACGTGACAAAACAGCTTTTTTTTAAACTACTTTTGGACAACTCATGCAAAATTACAAAATTACAGGACAAAACCTCTTTACCCCACCAATTTTGCGAGTTAATTAAAAAATTTCCACGGACCGAAAAGGCAACTAACCCTAAATCGACACAGATGCGTCCCAGGGAGGAGGGAGGGACGAAGGACACGTGGGGGATAAAATTGAACATCGATCTGATGTCCATCGCGGGCGAAGCCTCTAAATCGAATGATGACGACACCGGGCCGCCGTCCTCCCTGCCCTCGGAGCAGATCCTATTCGCAATCTCCCCTAATCGGGCGTAAACTCATCAACCCGAAAATGGACGCCCTACATCCCGACTTCAAAGAGGCGTTCGAGCACTTTTGCATCCACGGGGCGAGGGCGGTGATAGACGAGCTTTCAGAAGAGCCTGATTGACGGACGAGCAAGTGGAAGCTTTAGAATGGCACTACATAGGTTTGGGGAACACGTCATCATCTTCGCTATGCTACGAGTTGAATTTTATATTGAGTCAAGGAGAATGAGGAGGGGGGACTGTGTGGCAGATTGCATCGGGGGCGGGTTTAAGCGTAATAGTGGATTTGGAAGTGCAATCGGACGATCCAAACGCCAGTTGAAGGCCGTGGAGGATTGCATTGATAAAATATCTGTTTATATTCCGAATGGTTAAAAGAAATTCGTCAAAAATTAATTAATAAGATAGGGAATTTTCACTATTCTGCACGTGTGGAATTTGTTTTTTTGTATGTGTATAATATGAAGGTGTACGTGTGTGGATTATGTGTTTAAGAATTAATTTATATACGTGGATAAGGCAATCTTTTTGGTTTGCTGATTAGTTCCCGACAGTTTGATGTATGTATAATTTGTTAATTTCCTTTTGTGGGATTGTTTTGTTCTTTAAGTTTGGCTGTTCTATTTCGGCAAAAGTATGTTAAGTGCGAATCATGCATGTATATTTGTAATGAAAAAAGGGTAACACATTTACTTAAATTAGAAAAAAGCTGGTACTTTTTTTTTAAATCTGCACTCGGTCACCATTTATTAGATTAAAAAAAAGAAAGATAAAATGGGTTAAGATTGATTTTGAACTGGTATATGTTTCACAAAAATAATTATATGAATCGTGAGTTAGTCGTGGTTTATCCAATTAAAAAATATAATTAGAAAGATCATTATATATGCACATGAACTTAGTCACCGTTTGTTCGATTAGGGGGGGGGGTTGGATTGGTTTTGAAATTGAATATGTCAAGTATGTATATGTTTCAAAAAATAATTCCCGAGATCGTGAGTTTAAAATTCTGTCATGTCGAATTAAAAAAAGATAAATGGGTTAGGATTAGTTTTTTCTTGAACTTGTATTTGTATATATAGTATATATATCAAAGATATGTTTCTAAAAATAATTTTCATGAGATCTTGAGTTCAACCGTTTATTCAATTTAAAAAAAAAAAAGAATGGATTAGGATTGATTTTTTGAACTTGTATATGTCAAGTATGTATATATTTCACAAAATAATTCCGAGAAACAGTCTCACAAAAAATATATGTGATCGATGCAGCGATGAAGTAATATAAAACATCAAAGAATTTGTTAATTCAAAAAACCAAATTAGATAATAAAAGAAAAACCCCAATTTTTATTTTTTTTATCAAAGTTAGTTGTTAGTTAAGACACCAAACACTGACAACAAATTCACCAAGTCATCTTATAACTACTATACTCCAATTGCTTCACTAAAGAATCTGGTCTCACTCGAAGTCTAAATACCCAAGTGGGCTAAGCCACTGAATTATTCTTTTTTATATAATAAAATGAGGGGTTATATTGAAAATAATTCCTATTTTTTAATATCAATTATAAATATATTATTATTCTTTTATATATAATGTTATACAGATTAATGAGGGTTAAGTCCTTTTCTCGTTCAAAAAAAATCCTTTTTCTCTTAATAACTTAATCAATTAGGAATAAAATGGAAGAGAAACAATTGTTTTATGGACACATTCAAATTAAAAACCTGTGGAGAAAATTTCAATGAAGGTCAAATTCTGTGGGGACAAATTTTTTTCACTAAAATATTATGGAGGTAAAATTGAATTATATCCCTCATTTTATAGTCCACCAGCTTGAGGGGTCAATATCATCGAAAAATTAAGTTTTTCGGCCATCTCTTAATAAAAAGATAAAGAAAAAAGAAATAACTCAACTGAGAAACAAAAGTATATTAATTTAACTATGGTGCGAAATATTTTTTCGGTATACCATTATCAAATTTTCTATACCTAAAAATGTTATACCGTTGTCGACTAAAAATTTTATGTCAATATTACATACCGATACTAATTCAAATTTAGATATACCGCATTTTTCGCATATTGAAATTTTCTTATACCGAAATTTTTCTTGATACCCAAGATATTTTTTCCGATATACCAAAATTTTATATATTTTTCATACTTATTCGTCAAAATTTTCGAAAATATCATACCAAAAATTGCATAAAAAATTTTGATAAAATTAATATTTTTCGATTACGATAAGTGGCAAGATAACGAAATTTTAAGATTTCCACCTAAATTTAACCTCCTACAAGTACAACAACTGTCTCGGTAAAAAAGTGCTATTATAAAAGCCTATAATTAGCTATTGAGATATCCGTCCGAAAAAATAAAAATGGGCTATCAGTAATTAATGACCGAGTCTTCTAGTATAATAAACCTAGAACACATTACTATCCTAATATAGGCATCAGTGCCCTACAAATTAAATTGAATTCAAAGAAGATACACCAATTTGGTGAAGAATTGAAGGGACCTTGTGGGCCGTGTGTCACTCTCACTGCAATTTAACATCAATCATATTCTCATTTCTGACTAATTGAATCATTATTATATTTTATATTACACGAAACTAGTAAATTTATTGACTTGAGAGTGTCTCCTGGCATAATTATTTTGATAAACTGAGTCAATAAATTTAGTTCTATAATTTCTTTTTATTATTTTATCAATAATTGTAATATTAATTCCTAACAAGTTCATATAGTACAATGCGAGTATAAGTTAATTAAAATGTTCTTACTCGTATTTAGAAAGAAGACTTTAAAATCGTCCGGCCACGGTGGCTTATTGTGAATAAATTACACAAACCATATGTGCATGCGTTGATCCATTAATTACTCATTTAAAATATGTATCAAACGAAGTTAAAATTGGTCCAAATTTGAGTGGAGTTTATCATACATGATGAGAAGCACCTAATTGATACTATTTCTTTTTTTAATAATTTTATCTCATCTAAAAGTCTGAACTTATATAAAAGTGTAAAATTAATTAATTTAATTTAATTTATCTAACTTTTTTTTTTCTAAGTGAAAAAGAGAAATTTGCATTACTCCGGAGTATAAGGGGAACTCATACAAACAACAATGATTTCACATCAATTACGTGCACAATAAAAATAGAGAACATGCTCCAATCTAAATACCCAAACACTTACATGTGGATCCGAAAACCATTCCGAAATGGTAAAAATTTTAACATTTGTCTCTTTGCAACAAGCCATGACCAGATTCTAGCTCTGATTTCGTCAAAACATTTGTCTGGGTCAGGTTTTATTCCGTTGAAGATAGCATCATTTTTAAATCTAATTTATAGATAGATGTGAAATTAATTCTTTTATATATAATTTCTTAGCACCTAATTGTTACCTATAATTTTAGCATTTTTGTGTTTGTTTTCACTGGGGAGATTCAGATGGGGATGGACTTCCCCTCATCCGATCACATTTCAAATTTGCACATTAATCAATCTTCCATCCAAATACACGTTCACTCATATTATACATTTATACCCTAAAATTATCATATCACTACTTTTCTTATATCAATTCATTATTTTTCATATTTTTCTTATAACAATTCATTACCTCTCCTACTTTTCGTACACTTTCTTTCATATAATTATTACCACACTAATTAACAATAATAAAAATAATACATCATCATAATTAAAAAAAATCGATTTATGGTAAAACTCCATCCACTTTTACCATATCCAACACAAAAATAAACACATATTATTATTCGTTAGAATTTGTCTCATTCAATTTTTTTTTTTCATCTTCTTTCGCCCCATCCACCCCAAAGCAAAAAATAAAAGAGATAGTCCCACCGTCCCTCTCTAGGTAGCTTCACTTTTTATATTTTTTTTATAAATTCTTAATTGATAAAATTTTATCACACCCCTGCTTGTGTTTTCCATTCTTCATAGCATAACTCGATTCACGCCGAAACAAATGCTAGCGATTCGTATGAATGTCTACTCAAAACCGTATAAAGAAAAAGAAAAAAAAAATTCCCAACTCGGAACCAATTTTTTTTAACAGAAATAAAAATAAATAAATCAACTCGGAACCAATTATTTAAGTTTCACATCAATTTAAGTTTAATTGACTTGCATGGATTGGACTGGACATTTGGATACAACTAATTTGATTTGATGTTTCACTAACAAATTTTGCTGCATTTATGGATGATAGTGTCAACTTGTTAGTCTTAATCAGCTTCATGTATTTGGGAATTGTCACTTTACTTTCATAATTTTGAACTCTTTGTAGTATTTTGTATACTTGTTTGATCTAATTTTATAAGGGCATGTTCGTTTTGGGACTCACCCTGATAGACTTAGGACTTTGAGAATCACGTCCCATTATAGTTTGAGATTTAAAATTAGATTTTAAAATCATCTTCTATAAAGTACACCTACATCCCTATTTTTCACAAAATTCAATACAATCACATCACTATTTTTCTCACTCTCAACTCAGTATAATAATATTATAACAATTATTATTAAACACTGATTTGACGTAAAGTAAAATCTCACTCTATCAAAATTTCAAAACAAACACATATTTTTTACTATTCACCAAATTTTGAAGTCGTGACTTCCCCCGTCCACCTAAATCCCAAAACAAACATACCCTAATGTTTTGCCCTATTTTTCCTCTCCTATTTCATTTTTGGATTTTTTTACTGCAAAATTCCCGACTTCCCTTCAAGTATTTTATCAAGAATTAATTAATGGAAGAGTACAGATGTTAAGGGCTATGCACCTAGCCTTAGTACCATAGGCTAGAAGCATAAATGCACAAACCACTCCATGAAATTTTCATAATTTCCCCTACTTAAATTTATTTCTGAAATTAGGACCACATTTTCTTTTTATCCAAAAATAAAAGAGTACTATTGATGAGATGCAACAACTCAACCATATGTGGAGATCCACAGAAATGAAGAACCTATGTCATCTTATTTTTTGGTAATACTTCTAGAGTTCTATACTCAAGTTCTACGATGCAATTCAAACTCATTCAATTAACGCTAGTTTGTTAACAAATATTTTTTACTCCCTTCGTCTCATATCAATTTTCACACTGATTTGGAACCGCAAATCAAGGAAATAATATTTTATACAAAAAGTAATTGCATATGGGTAAATAAGTGTATTTTTTTGTGGGGAGAATTGTGTAAAAAGTGTCCATTTTGGGGTGTGAAAATTGATATGGAACAAACCAAAAAGGAAAGTGTGAAAACTGATACGGGACAGAGAGAGTATTTATTATTATTATTATTATTTCTTTAAGTTACTCTGATTTTTCTAATTAAATCTGGAATTAAAATTAACTACATCGAAATTAACTTATAGATGATCCATATAACGATTTAATTTGAAATTTAATTATGAAAAAACCTACAAAATCGAACCGTGAGCATCGTAAGGATTAGTTTTTTTCCAATTTCATTTCATTGCGATGAAGTTCATGCCATTTAATTGTGGTAATGCATGTTTAGTGTGTATTACTATGGCTGTAATTGTATTTATATGTATATGACTATGTGGTCGTATGAGGAGTAAAAATAAATAGGCTAAGACTTGTCGTTTAGGTGTACCATTCAAAGCATAGTGTATTTAAGAACAACTGCAATTTATTATATTGAAAGATGCAACTTATTTATACTGAAACATGCAATTATTTTTTTCATATTAATAGTTGCACGATTCAGTGTAAACAAATTGCATCTTTCAGCATAACAAATTGAATGGGTCTAAAATGCATATGAGTCTACAAGATCTTACGAATACCTATAAGACCCACCGAATAAATTATAACTTCATTAATGAGATTTAGAATTCGTTATTTTGGGTGTTTTAGTCAAAAAGATGGATGATTTGACTGTGGATTTTAAATCCATCTTAAAATTCATAGTTAACAAAGTCGTAGCATCGTAAATTTTCTAAGATCGTAAATAAATACAAAAATGGCTAAAGGGCCATTTTATTGTTAAAATGGCTAATATTTCAAACATTATTTACATGGGCTCATAGTTTTACACCTTGGCTCAGCTTACTCACACCGCCTTTTTAGTAAATACACCGTATGGATTAATACACCACTCATATTAATGAATACAGTCCCCCAAGTTTTCTCATAATACCCTAATTCATTTTAAAACGAGAACACCGCCCGCGTCACCGCCACCGCGTCCGCCGCCCTCGTCCGTTCTGCCGCTTGCCTCACCTAGCCTCGCCAGCGTCAGTTCATCGCCTCGCCTGCTGCCGCCGCTGCTCGCCCTTTCACCCGCGTCCGCCTGCCGCCGCCCTTTGATTAAAGTCAGGGCATGTTGATGCTTTTAGTTACTTGGAGGGATTTCAACCGCGGGTTATTTTGTTTTTGATTGAGTGATCTCATTTGATGATTTATGTTAATTTTAATTTAATGTTAATCTGGGATGGATACAACGATGATAATATCTAATGATTATTTTAAATTCATGCAAGTTGCATATACACTATTATCTCAATGCTTGGTTGTGTTGGTTGTATACAAAATGTGTATAATTCAATTTGTTATCTTATTTTATTGTGTTGATTGTGTACAGTACGTGGTAGCGGGAAAGGGAGATGAAGATTCCTTGTCTAGAGATAGTGATGATGGAGATGGAGGGGAGGAAAGGGAGGGAAAGAGCCGGCAAATGAAGATGATATACCAGAAGAGTTGAAAATAGTCTCTCCTCCCCTTCTGGAGAAAGGCTTCCAACGTCACGTGGCCAAACTGCAAAATCTTGTTGAGGAATGGAGGTCCGATGAGGTGTTAACTCTGGATGCAGCAATGCAGGTAGTGGTACAAATTATTACCACTCTTAGTAGACCTCAAGAAACAGGACCATCCTTGCGTAAGGTTAGTGAACGAGGTGGTAGAGGTAAAAGTAGTGTAGGTAGAGGAAGTGGAGTTAGAACAAAAGGAGGTGGAGGTAAGGGTAGTGGACGTGGACTAAGAACAAGAGGAGGTGGAGGTAAGGGTAGAGAAGTAAACCAAAATAATGTAGATTATGCAAACTATGATGGATATTTTGATGGATAATTATGTTTTTATGTTGAAGTAAAGACAAATGATGCGATTATGTTTTTTATGTTGGATATTATATTTGAAGATGTTTTATAAATGATGGATATTTTTGTGCGATTTTGAATCGACTTGATAGAATTTCGGCCGGTGTATTGTGGTTTCCATTGATGTGAATTCCCAACTTATCATCATGAAATTAAGTAAAATTTCCCGACTTATGCGAGATAAATTCGTTTAATTTTTTCAACATAATATTAAAATTTGAATATTTTTTTCCGAACCGTAGGTACAAAATTATCATTTTTTTCTTATGTTAAAATTCAAAAAACTTGAGACTTATGCATAAATTCAGATAATTTTTTCAAAATAATATTAAAAAAAAAATATATTTTTCCTAACAAGTAGGGACATGAATTATCATTTTTTTCTTATGTAAAAATTAAAAAAAAAAAATCGGTTATGCACATATATTGAGATAATTTTTTTGAACATAATATTAAAATTTAAAAGTTTTTTCCGAACCGTAGGTACCAGTATAATTTTTTTTCTTATGTAAAAAATTCAAAAATATTTTCGATTTATGCAAATAGTTTCACTCATAATTCCAAAAGCAGATTTCAAATGGATACAAAGATTTCTTTCAACCTACACTTCATAAAATAATCAAACCAAAATAATCAAACCAAAATCACATCTGACTAATTCGGCCTTCTTCGTAGGGCGTATGCCAACCAATAGAAATAGGATGTTTGTGGTCTATCCGGTTTGTGAAAATGGGAGGCATGGGATGTCCAAAGACCCAATTTTACCGATTAATATTATCAAGAACACAGTTATAATAATAGTATCAAGAACACAATTCTAAAAATAGGATGTTTGTGGTCTATCCAGTTTGGCCATTAGCTTCATTAGTTTGGTCATTAGCTTCATTAGCTTGGTCATCTTCAGCAAATTCAAAATACTCTTCTTCGACATCAAAATGTTCATCTTCTTCGATACCAAAATCTTGATTGTCCGTCAAATTCTAATGAACCAAACACAAAAAAAAAAAACAAAAATCTATAATCACCTTCTGATGATTGAAATCATTGACACAATTTCAAAATTAAACTATGAAAAAAAACCCGATAATATTCAAAACTATTTTTAAAAATGCACACAAATGTTTGAACTTCTTTTTCGAACTTTTAGTATAAATTCAACTTTTTTTTTATGAAATTATTTTAAACTGTCGAACTTTATTTTCGAAATATGGTATAGATTTCAGCAAACCAGAGTTGAAATTTTACTACCGTGATTCCGAAAAAAAAAACGCGCGAAACACTTATTCTAAAACATTATCCATATCCATACCATTTTATTCAAATAATCTACAACTATATTTATAACAAACATCATATAAACTGTAAATATTCTCTTATTCACCAAAAAATAAATCCTAATTTTTCAGAAAATTAAAAAACTCACATATGTGTATCTGGGACCATGAGCATTCACCATCCTTGCATATAACAGCACAAATAGGGATAAATATTTGTGATGATTGTCAATAGCACATGTTTACAATGAAGGTTGAAGGCTGGAAGTTCTAGTAGCACATACTGGCAGACATAACGTTCTTTTTCAATTAGTGGGAGTGCATTTACTTATAATAGTGAGGGAGGGAAACCTAGAAAGGGTACTTTTGACATTTTGTGTGTTTATTTTTTTTAAAAAAAATACAGAAAGGTGTATTTACTATAGGTGTGAGTAACAAAATTACTGGGCCTAATAGTAAAGGAAGTTATTATTTGGGCTTCAAATTCCGGGCTTAAGAAAGTCCCCATACATCTCGGTCACTGGCATTGGGAATTGGTTGGGGCCTAGGGGAATGGGTTAGGAAAAAAAAATTAGTCTCGTAATCTTATGATTTACTGGCTTGAGTATTGATTATTAAATTTTAATTTTTATCTTGTAATTTTAGGCTAATTGACTTTTAAATTTTAATTTTCGTTCTATCACTTCATAAATTAAAAAAAAAAATGATAGTAAAAGTGTATAAGTCAAATTCAAATTTAAAAGTCAAAATAACCAGAAAATAGGTAAAAACAAAACGTGACAAACTTATCGGACAATTAGGAAAAATTATTTTAGAAGAATCTTGATGTATTATAAATTCGTTATCTTGATAACATCCTATACAATGAATTCAAATAGTAAACAATAAATAAGCAGAATTAATGAAGAGTCGACACACAAATAAGCAAAATTAAGGAGTTGAGAGGATGGAGAATTTGTTCAATATAAAATGTTCTGAAAATTGTTCTTGAAGAAGAGTACGAAATAGTGGTAGCTTAGTTTCAGGTAGTTGAGGTTCTGAGAAAACTCCGGCAGCGGCGGAGCCACGGCAACAAAAAGGAGGAGCAAGGGAAGGATTATGTGTACTGCTTAATCTATTGCAAATGCATAAGTTGTAATCAAGTGAACGACACATATATAATAAATTTCGTTTTTAGTGCATGTCTTCAAAATATTAAGGGCATGGGTTTTCATTCATAGACGCAGTTTTCAAAATCATTTTTTAAAAGCTGCCTCTCATGAAAAAATTAAAATATATTATTTTTGTAAAATTTTAAACGCACCCTTAAATGTCTTGCGGGCAGTTTATATTTTGTTCAACTTTTTCTCGATTTTTGTTTATAGGACATTTAATTTTTTAAAACTGAAAATTATTTTAAAAAAATCAGGAAAAAATTATTTATTTCGAAAAAAGTTATTTTAAAAAAAAAATGTTTTTCCCAAAAAAATGTTTTTTCAGAAGAAAAGTTATTTTTCGAAAACAAAATATTTCAAAAAAAAAATCAAGAAAAAAAAATACCAAAAAAAAACATTTTCTTTAAAAAAAAATTATATTAAAAAATAAATTATATTATATAATTAAAAATATATTTTTAAAATATTATTAAAGAACTTATAAGTTGTGTTAGCCAAACACTTTAATAACTTATAAGTTACTTTTTATAAGCTCTTGAAACAACTTATAAGATGTTTAAAATAAACTTAGTCAAACATTCCTAAAGTAATATTAGGGATATGTCACAAGGAATTAATTTCACACTCCTCTACAAATTCAGACTTTTAGATGAAATAAAATTATTTCATGGTCACGCCCACATCCTAAGTTTAAACCCCGTTGTCAACAACTCTACTTGCATTAAAGTATACACTTATTGGACCTCCTCAATCCTTTCGATAAGGGGCTTGACAAGCCAAAAAAAACAATCCAACACACAAGTGAAGAAGAGTATTAGAAAACTATATACAAAAGAATGCATTTCAGAGACTTTTAGATGAGATGAAATTCTTTCGGAGATAATGTACATAAAGTAAAAAAAAAAAAGATATAATGTGCATATGTCGCTATATATCATTTAAATCTATTGTAAAATATAGAATAAGTGTAAAGAAAAGACACAAAGAACAAGGATTTATTTACTGTGATTAAATCGCGGAGAACTATATTTGCATTTACCAAAGGGGATCGTTTTAACTATTTTCTCTATATTCTCACATCTTTTAAAATTACAAGAAGGATAATCTATTTATAAAAAAAAAGAGTTGGCCGTGGCCTAGAAACTCTACTAGCCCACAAGTAATGTCCACTAATAATAATAATATATTTACAACAAAATCGACCCAATATGATAGCTAATTAGACAAGCCTAAGTACAAATTTAAGACTCTACACAAGCAGGGTGATTTGATTTAAGCATGCATATGATTATCAGATGATGTAAAATTTCAATGAAGTACGATACTACCCAATTTCAATGAAGTGATGATTTAAGCATACATATTGTGTACATTAATGTTTCTCAGGTCAATTTGTTTATATGTAATGTGTTACATTATTAGAAAAAGTTTTAGTCAAATCGCAAATAATACACACTGTTTAAAAATAAAATTATATATATATATATATATATATATATATATTTTTAAATTCTAGAATCATGTTGAAAATTACGTAGTCAATTTTTTTTTTTTTTAGCTAGAAGAAAATAAAGAATTGGAGTTTTGGGGTGTGCATATATTTTAAATTACCACTAAAAAATAAGGGTAATTTAGAAAATTCAATAAAGGTGTATTAATGTGATGGTGGGTCTCCTAATTAAAAGTGGGGGGCCCAATAACATAAACCCCTAATAGATTTTGGAACTGAAGTTGAGGCCCATTATCCACTGTCTCTTTGGGCTTAGGAATTGAGCTTCCACAGTACTTTTAGGCAGTTGCGGGCCTTTTGGCCCAAATCCATGCCCTTCAAAAATTATAATGAATCGATCAACCCAGATTCGAAAATTTGATAAATTTTTTTTTTAGGGGCCTATAAATATGATCACGTGTATACAGAAATTTTATCATCACAATATTTATTAATTAATAGGAGATAAAATTTAGAATTGCAATTTCATTTTGACATAATTATCTGTACAAGTGCATTTTTTTTTCCCTGCAAATATCATATGTGAATTGTGATAGACAAGTGAAAAATAATTTCGCAAAGAGTTTGGACCTATGTTTTAAAAACCCGGGTCCGACCCGGTAGAATCCGGACCGGTCGGACAACCGGACCGGTGAACCGCTCAAAAGCGGCCCAATAGAGGTGTATAGAACCGCTATTGGACCGCCCACCTCAAACCGGAAAAAACCGGTTCCAAACCGGTGAAAAACTCGGAACCGGAATCCGGTGAATCATTTTTCACTTGTTTTTCAACAAAAAAAAAAAAAAAAAAAAAAAAAGGGGAGGACCGGCGCCGTCCGCCCGGCCTTTCGGTTGGGCGGGCGCGACCTTCGGCGGCGGGAAGGCGGCCGTCAAGCGCGGCGAAATGGTGGTGGTGAGGCGGCCAGCCTTGGGTTATTGTGGATGGTTGTGGATGGTGGATGGCTTGGCGGCACGCAGCGTCATCGATTATTGTGGATGGTGGATGGTGGATGGTGGTGAAATGGTGGTCGGTGGTGGTAGATGGCTTAGCGCGAGGCGATGGCGTGGATTGAAGAAGAAAAAACGGAGAATGAATAATGAAGGAAGAAAATAAGATTAGGTTATTTAACCGGCCCTTTTTTTTTTTTTTTAAGCCCAACCCATTTTTTTGTTTTTTTTTTTTGAGCCCATTTTTTTTTTTTTTTTTTTTTCAAAATTAAAAATTTCATTTATCAATTTTGGGGCTTTGCTTTTCATTTTCAATTATAAAATCTGATTAATATGTATTTTTTCTTAAAAAAGAATTTAAGTGTCTTTCAAATTTTAAAATATTATTTTAGAAGGTTTTTAAAAAATTAAATTTAATGAATTCAAATCCATAATTATAATATCATCTCTTTTTGTCAAAAAATAAAAATAAAAATTATAATATCATCTCAATCTTATATATTTTAGTATTGATCACTGAAATTTTAAATATCAAGTAATTAATACTTAACTTTAGATTCTAAATTTATTTATCCATTTGTTTTTAGCACGAGTTTTAATGTGAAAATTATTTATTAATATTTAGAGTGGTAAAGTTATTTTTGGTTGGAAATATTGTAATCTTTTTTGTTTTATTATTAAAGTAAATTACTTTTTGTGGGTAAAAGTAATTAAATGGGATGTAAAAGTAAATTACTTTTTGTGGGTAAAAGTAATGAAATGAGATGTAATTTTGAATTTTTTTTTAAAATTATGCATATTATATATATATAATATTTATTATGACGTCATCTGTTCCAATCCGGTCCGACCCCCCGGTCCAACCTTTTTTTGGGGTCGTCCGGCTCAACTTCCGGTTCCGGTTTTTAAAACATAGGTTTGGACAATTAATACTTATTGCACTACTTACCACTTACCAGTTGCACTTTCCATCCCACTTTTAGCAAATGTTTCTTAAATAAATAAAAAACAAAAGAAGGTAAATTGGTTTTGAAATAGATTTTGTAATTTTTTTTTTTTGATCGGACAAAGTTAGTTGTTAGATGTTAGTCTGGCAAAATCTTTCCAAACACTCCACAAATTCACCAAAACCCCTTATAACTCTCATACTCCAATTAGCTTTAAAGGGAATCGAACACCAGTCTCCCACTCAATTGAGGAGCCCCTGGGCAGGCAATGGCTTTAATCACACAGTTTGGATTTTTGGTTCAAAGCAAAAATGAGGTGTATATTAGCATGTAATTGCCCTATTCTTACCAGACTCCTACCAAACATGCAATTACTTTCAAACTTATCTAATCATGAACTAAAGATGCATTTTGTATGACTCAAATATTTTATTTCTTGTATACACATATAAATTTACAAGAAAAAAAGAACATAAAGGATATAAAGCAGAGGTGAAGATGCCAGAATACTGTGTAACTGGAGGAACTGGATTTATTGCAGCTTATCTTATCAAGTCACTGTTGGGGAAAGGGTCACACCGTAAGAACTACAGTCACGAGATCCGGTAAAATAAATAAAAATTATGTGCTTCACGTTTATAGAGACTGTTATTATTATTAGTAATAATTAACATTTTATTTATATAAAATATTTTTAAAATAGTAATAATGATTCTGGGTGAAAATTGTTGCATAGAATATTTTGTAAAAAAAAAAAAACACTATGATATTAGACTAATCGTGAAATTATTAAAAAAAAACATGATAAAAGTGTGAATTTGCTTTCAATCATACCTATATAGCGTGATGACGTGACTGTTTTAAGCAAAATCGATTCTTGATCATCTTTTCATGCCCTAAGAAATCTGTAATTACGAGAATTTATTAATCGGTTATTATGAGAATTTATTTTTATATAAATTAGTAATTGGACATAAACTTGTATGAGACGATCGCAGACATTGATCAGTTTCAAAATTAATATATTACCCATTTCAAAGTGATCAAACGTCATTTCTATAAATATGTTATGTCTCACTCTAAAACCGTCTTCCATGATACCTACTCAAATAATAGTTTTGTTGCATTTTTTATTGCATTAGAAAATGTAGAAAAAGTAGGGTATTTGAGGAGCTAAATAGAGCAAAGGAGAGGCTCAAGATTATAAGAGCTGATCTGTTGGATGAAGGAAGCTTCGACCCAGCGGAGGAGGTGGATGGGGTATTCCACACGGCATCTCGGTGCTCGTCAAAGTATGATGATAATGTCAAGGTCGATTATTGTGTATATAAAAATAACGAAATGGGATAAGCTCAGTGGTTATATCATCATTATCTATATCATGAGATCATAAATTTTATATAAACAAAGGCTCTTTATATAGACTATGCTTATTAATTTGTTAAACTATATAGTCCATATGAGTTTAAAAGTTTTTGGTTTCTTGTATACTATCCAATTTGATCCTAAAAGAGTTAACTTGTCTATTGTTGAATTTTGTCCAAATTTTTACTTCAAAAGCGATCGAAAAAATTGAAAATAGTGTTGTTTTGTCAAATGAATGTCACGTGAGGATTTAATTTGAGAACAAAATTGAACAATTTATAAGTTATGGGGCAAAAATAGGCATTAGCGTTACATGAACCAACACCGTTTCAATTTTTTTACGATTATTTAAGACTCAAATTGGATAATATTTAAAAAAATTGAGACTAAATAGTAAAAAGTGTTTTTTTAAATCGGGTTGAACAGCCGATTCAACCGTTGAACAAAATTAGCCATGAAATCGGTTCAATCACCGTAAAAAGAACCATTTTTACTTGAACCTAAATAACAGTCATAACTTAAAAACCGATCAAAATCGGGAAACCGGTTGAACAAGATAGAACCAATTTTTCAATTTTTTAGTTTTTTTTTTTTTTTAAAATTTAAAACTTAATCCTATTTTCTATCATTCTTATTTTAAATTTTAGTATTTAAAATACATATATAATATTACTTATGATTCTATTGTGTTTATTTTCAATATGAAACTTATAAATTATCATTTTAAAGTTTTATAAGTGCACATTTATTTTTTATTTTAATATAATATATGAAAATATATTTAAAAATAGATATGGATCATTTTATCGGTTCGGCAGCCGGTTCGACCGATCCAACCGGTTGAACTGCCAACCGGTGTCCATCCGGTTTTGGTCGCCAGATCCTAAGGTTATGAAAACACTGGTAGAAAGTTGACTTTTGTCCCCAAAATCAGTCATGGACAAGTTATAGAACCAAAAATCTTTTAACTCTAGCCGATATTATAATATGAATATTTTTGTATGCAAATTAAAATCTTAAATTTGTTCAATGTGGCATTCTTAGTGCTACATTGTTGCATAATGCACTTATTCCATGGCACTAATTATGTGGATAATATTTTGCAGGAAAATTTGATTGATCCATGCATAAAAGGCACCTTAAATGTGCTAAAATCGTGCAAGAAATCAAGCAGTGTGAAAAGGGTTGTGTTAACCTCTTCATGTTCTTCAATTAGATACAGATACGATGTGGGACAAGTTTCTCCTCTCAATGAATCCCATTGGACTGATCCTGAATATTGCAAAACCTACAATGTAACCAAATTGTTATATTATATTTTTGGAAAATAGTCATAATTATTAAATGGATTTTCTATTAATTAATTAATAAGTTTGAGAATTTGTGAATTCTGCAGTTGTGGTATGCTTATGCAAAAACTAAAGCAGAAGAACATGCATGGGAATTTGCAGAGGAAAATGGGATTGATCTAGTGGTGGTGAATCCATCATTTGTAGTTGGTCCTTTACTTGCTCCACAACCAACTAGTACACTACTCCTTATATTGGCCATCATCAAAGGTATTAGTTAATTTATTAAAAGGTATCATGTGGCCAGAATTAGTTGTTTTTACTGAACAGTAACGTGAGCATCACCGCAATTAGCGTACTCAGATGTTACTCAATTAATAATCAATTATTAAACAAGTCTATACAAATATCTCCTTAATAAAGGTATCACGGTTCTTTTTTGCATTTTAATCAATTTCTTGCTTCTTGTTGGCATCATCATTCTTCTCTTTTTTTCTTCAATTCAATTTTTTTTTTTTAACAAATTGGGGGATGAAGTAAATTTTGTTGATAATCATCATTCTATATATATATGAGTAGATCTACTACAAATTTGTATAGATACTAATCAATCAATTTAGGAAGGCCCGGGTTGGGGTTAATCAAAACGAATTCAAAGATGGGTTGAGTAAAGTGAAATTGAGTCTCAATTGGGATTTGTATGCATACAAATTTGTATCCTAAACTTTGTCTATATATATTGCAGGCTTAAGAGGAGAATTTCCAAACATGAGGGTTGGTTTTGTGCACATTGATGATGTTGTGAATGCACATATTTTGGCAATGGAAGAAAGTAAAGCTTCGGGTAGGCTAATATGTTCAAGCTCTGTGGCCCACTGGTCAGAGGTTATTCAAATGTTAAGGGCCAAATACCCATCTTACCCTTATGAAAACAAGTAAGTTCTCTAGTTTTCTCCTTTCATTATTAATAAGTATAAAATTTGAGATCATTTTATTAATACCTACAAAATGAACTGCAGTCAAAAATTGCACACAAATATATAAATGTATATATTTATGTGCAGTTATTTTGTATTTGTTAATAAGTTGAAATTTTGAAATGTATCTATTAATAAATCTTCCTAAAACTATAATATTTAGATGGAAGACTCAATTAATTGTGATGAAGATTTTGAGAATTAAAAAATTAATGTGTGATTTAACTTTTTTAATCAGGTGTAGTAGTAAAAAAGGAGACGATAATCCACACAGTATGGACAGTAGCAAGATTATTAAGATGGGGCTTCCAACTATGAAAAACACTTGACCAAATGTTCGATGACTGCATCACTAGTTTCCAACAAAAGGGCTTTCTTTAACATTCACAAAAACTGATAACAAATGATATATACCTTGTCATAAAATTCTAGATTATATCAATATATCATTTATGTTTATCTAAATATTATTTTATAATTGGCCGAACCATAGTATTAATACATACTTACATATTATTAAATAATATATATTTTTGTAATTATAATTTGATTACCGATATTCTTGTGGGATGCTTGGTTGAAAGGTTTTTGGGAGGTGTGAAATGGAATCGAAATCATAGAGTGTCGTTCCTAAAAAAATTTGTAGTCCAATAACATTGTATCATTTTTAAATTGGTTACAGATTATTTTGATCTTTTGATTATGATAATGTAAGCTTCTAATTTTTTTTAAAATTGGTTCTCTAACTTGCTGCAACAAGTCACCAAATATGTAACTGTCATGTGTGTAATTATTTTTTTTTTCTTTAATTTCGATGTGTCACCTGAACTTTTTAAATCGTTATAATTTTGGGTCAAGTTTGAAGACAACTTGAATGTTAAAAACAAAAGTTAATCGATTGACTCAATCGGGTCCAAATCGACCCAAATTTTTTTAAAAAAAATCCAAAATACGCATAAACCACTCTTTCTTTTAAAGAAAATAAATGAAAAAAGACCCAAAATTATTAAGATAAAAAGTTGCATCTTGTAATTAAAAAAACACAAAATAATTACACATGTGAAATTAAGTTACTTGTTTGATCAGGCTAAAGGATCAATTTTACACTTTTAAAAATTTCTGAGGACCAAAATAAAAAGTATCAACACCAATTTCAAACGATCTGAAAATTCTTTGGATTATAAAAAACTTAATCGCTATATTTATTTACGAGTCTAACGCATAACTCAAAAGAAAATAAATAATTCTGGGCTTTTCATACCAGCAGCAAGCTAAAATCCTGATCAAACAAATATATATAAATGGGCCCCAAGTAGACCAAATTTGTAATATACAAATCAGTGTAGTCACAGCCACAGGCCCATTTAACGTGCAATGTGTCTGATTTATGAACTTGGGCAATTTCTTGTTCTCTTTACTTCGAAATCCGCAAAATTTACAATCGTCAAAAAAATCCGCACAATTCAAGATGGTTTAAGAGTGCAAAAAATATATTTAAAACCATTGAAAATTTAGAAAAAAAATGTAAATATTGTGATTTCTTTGACATTTTCACTATATATTAAATATTTGAAGCATAAGAATTCTATTAAAGCTCTACATACAAACTGAGATTCATTGGAGCAATACCCCATGTTTTTCTTCAGAAATCGTAATTTAAAATTTCCTTTTTTTTTCTTAAGAACTTGCAAAAAAATCAATTCGAGCTTGATTATATAATAAAATCTATAAAACGAAATGAATAAAGTTGGTCAACAAAGAAATTTTAAAAAAATGTTTTTCTTAAGAAATAAGATGTATGTGAGTAAAGGCGGAATTATATTAGGATGACATGAACCGACAATAGTGTAATTAAGGCAATCAAGACAAAGTCAGCCTACGATCGCGGAATTAAATTTCCTATTTTTTCCACCCCAGCTTTTCGACTTTTCAGATCTCCAAAGATTGAAATTACATATATTAATAAAAAAAAATCAACAATTTACTATTTTAATTAGTGAATAAAATTATGAGTGGATCTTATGTGCATCAAGGTGCACCGTGCACTCATAGTACAACTATTCCAAACAGAAATATTGATTGTATAAATGTAAACTGACAATGTTTGATAAAAATAAATGAGATAATGATTAGGCACAAAAAAATTTGAGCAGTGTATTTAAACCTGTGCCTTGATTGTTCATATGTTATATCGAATAACCAATCGAATCAAGAACTATATTTATAATTTCGTATACGTCAAAAACATTTCATTAATTAGTAGATTATTGTGGAGTAACAGTTTTATGCAGTGTTTTCAAAAACCGGTTGAACCGCCCGGTTGAACCGGTCGAACCGTGAACAACTCATGTCGCCGGTCCAATTACTCCTTAAAAACGGTTAATTCTATTTTATTATTTTTATTATTTATTAAATCACTTTTTTTTATTTTTTTATTATTTTTTTCTAAACCTCTCTATATAATATTATTGTTTTTATCTCAATATCATTTTCTCTCAAATAAATTCATTCACAAGTCATTAATTTCATTTAATCTCTTTATCGTCGTCACATATTGTGTGGAATTAATCCACAACGTCATCATCTCTGGTTTCCAAACTCTATTGTATTTATTTTAATATAAAATTTATAAGTTATAAATTAGTATAATTTTAATATTTTATGAATAAATATTTATTTTTTAATGTAACATACAAAATATAAAAGAAATATGCATAAATCAATTTAACGGTTGAACCGTCGGTTCAACCGGTCCAACCGGTCCAACCGGTTGGACCGGCAACCGATGCCTAGACCGGTTTGATCACCGGTTCGGTTATGAAAACACTGGTTTTATGTAAATAAATAAGTAATATGCAAATCACATTAAAATAAAAATTAAAAATATCATGAGTTGTATGGTGTGCATTGATTTGCTAGGATTTTAAACTGTACAAATTTACACAAAATTGCGTGTGAATTTTTGTGTGAGGCGTTTAAATTTATTAATATTTTTTCTCATTAATAATAACTTTGAACTGTTAATTTCAATTGAAATTATATTATTTAAATAGTGAATTACGAACTAACATTGGAGTGACTTCGTTAAACCTAAAATGATTGTGTTTAAGGGGACCAAATCAATCAGCTCAAACCACATTCTAATCACTAGTTTGGCACGATGGTTGTCTAAGTAGGTGTTGATAATCTTGTATTGCTGCTGCATGTACACAAATCGTATGATATAATTGTACACAATTAATATTTTCTATAAAAATAATAATTAAATTAAGTGATTTTAGTAAATTAATGCTTATATATATTACCGTATCATTTAAACTCGTTTGAGTTGCACGGTACATGAATACGAGAATACAAACATAAAATATTTATATGAGTTAAATTTTATTAGGTTAAAAAAAGTCAAGGTACTAATTGAATTGAGACAAAATTTGCATTAGTTAAACTATACATGGACATAAATCGAAATGTATCATGAGAAATTTAAATCATCTAAAAGCTCGAGCTTGTAGAGAGGGTCGGGAATAATCTATTTATTTAATTTTTCTCAATACTCCCCTTTACTTCGTGAAATTTGAATCATTGTCTCTTTGTTCTGCAGGGAGGAGGCCCAACAGAGTGGACAATTTAAATGGGTGGAGTGTTTCCACGGGAATCGAACCCACAACCTTGACTCTAATACCATGAGAGAATTATGTCTCATCTAAAAGCTCGAGCTTGTAAAGAGGGTCGAGAATAATCTATTTTATTTAATTTCCCTCAACAATATTCCCTCACTCGTAAGGTCCAAATCATTGTCTCTCTTTCTGCGGAGGACCCAACAGAAATTAGACAATTTAAATGGGTGAGTGTCTTCATTTTAATCGAACCCACAACATGGGCTCTGATAGCATGAGAGAATTCTGTCTCATCTAAAAGCTCGAGCTTGTAGAGAGGATCGAAAATAATTTATTTATTTAATTTCCCTCAACATATCCTTTAATACGTTGAGAGACATTCGTGTAAAATATTTTTAAATGAAATACTAATGCAAATTTAAAAGGAGCTACAAATTAGCGAAATTGGGTAAAATATTTTTTTTCAAAAAGTTTGCGTAAAAGTCAAAATAGAAAATACCGCTTTAAGTACGTGTTATTGTAAAGAAAAATATGTGTTACTATGAGAACGATTATGTGATACTTTATAAATAAATAGTACATACTTATCTTTTTACTACATATATTTATTTTTATAATAACACGTGTATGCTATTAAAATTGTGTTACTAAAAATATATAATGTGTTATCGTAAAGAGAATTGTGTATTAACACATGAAGAATTATACACTCTCTATTTTATCCACTTCCCCCTCTTTTTTATTTATTTCTCTCTCCGACTGAGTCATATTTCATTATCTTTGATTAAGTGAAAATATTTTTTTGAGGGCAAAGTATAAGGTGAATAATTTTTCACAAAAGAATTTGTGAAAACCGGTTAAGGATTGTGGCTTATATTACTAAAGGGTATTAATTATGATAATAATATATTTTTTTACTACAAAAAGTATTATTATCAGTGACTTTATATTACAAATATTAAATATTGATAATTGAAGGGTGTGACTTATAATTGAAAAAACTTGGGTAGACGTGGTTCATACCATGAACCCGGGTCAAACTTGACCCATTTATACAAACGGGTCATATATAAATAATTCCAGCTCATTTCTCTCATTTCTTTTTTTGTTGATTTCTATCTCCCCTCTCTCCCACCTCTGTATGGCTAATCGCTGCTACACTCTCTGCGACTCTTCCCTTGAAACCTCTCCACTCTCCTGATGGCGGCGGATCTATCTGCGACACCGACAACGATGATGCCTCCGCGACTCTTCACGCGATGGTGATGGAGACGGCGAGTCCTCCTCACTGTGACAGCGATGGAGACGGATGGCAACGACGACTCACGGCATGGCGATAGATAGAGATTTATAATTCCTGCAGAATTAAGACGACGCATCCGCGATGATGGTTCGTATTTGTCGTTTTTCTTTTTGAAACAATGAGAGTTTTTGTGAACAAAAGTGAGAGTTTTACTTAGTAACAATGAGAGTTTAAATTAATAACAATGGGAGTTTTACATAGCAACAATGGGAGTTTTACTTAGCAACAGTGAGAGTTTTACTAAATAACAGTGAGAGTTTTACATAGCAACATTGAGAGTTTTTGTGAATAAAAGTGAGAGTTTTACTTAGTAACAATGAGAGTTTTTACTTAATAACAATGAGAGTTTCACATAGCAACAGTGAGAGTTTTTGTGAACAAAAGTGAGAGTTCTACTTAGTAACAGTGAGAGTTTTATTTAATAACAGTGAGAGTTTTACTTAGTAACAATGAAAGTTTGTGAGCAAAAGTGGGAGTTTTACATAGCAACAGTGAAAGTTTTTGTGAACAAAAGTGAGAGTTTTACTTAATAACAGTGAGAGTTTTACATAGCAACAGTGAGAGTTTTTGTGAACAAAAATGAGAGTTTTACTTAGCAACAGTGAGAGTTTTACTTAATAACAGTGAGAGTTTTACATAGCAACAGTGAGAGTTTTATATAGCAAGAGAGATGATTGAGCGCGTGAAGACATATTAATCCTACATATTAATTCGATGGCCTCATGCATAATTCCCATCGCATAGCCTCAATCTTCAACGAAGACGAAGACCTCCTGGATGACGACGATGACGCCGACACCGTCGCAATTACTTGATATAGGTCATATTGAATTAGAGTTCATACTGTGAACCTAGCTCATAGGAGTGTCACTCCTTATAATTAGGGCATCTCCAGCAATAAAACTCAAATTACAACTCAAAACACAAATTTGTCACCAAATTTGTCTCCAACAGTAAAATCATTTTCAACCATTAAACTCAAATTTTAACTCAAAATAAGAATATTCTTAACTTTATCAATTTAATTTTTTATTTTATCTAACATTTGTTTATAATTAAATTATAATTTCATATTTACATTTAAACTAAAAAAAATCAAATTTAATAAAAAATATTAAAACACAAAATATTTTTGCAAAAAATAGATTACTTTCGTACTTTTTTTATATTATGAAGTTTTATTTATCATTTGTAATTTGTAATTTGTAATTTAAATTACTTAATGTTGTCTTACTATTTTTCAATTTAACAATTTAACAAATTGTTATTAATAATGATCTAAAATTATAAATTTTAAAATCTAACAATCATACACATAATATTGAAATAATTTAAAAATAATAATTGTAATAATTGCATTTAAATAAAAAAGTAATACATAATATTAAAGCTAATATAAGAATTAATAAAAATAAAATACATATATTTAAATCTTAAAACAATACACAAAAGAATTTTTAAAAAATTGAGGTTGTGAACAATGTAGAGGCAAAATTGTCTCACCACTGTTCACAAAACACAATTTGAGTTGCATTTTGAGTAGCCCTTGGAGTGGCAACTGCGGCTAATTTTTTATTTTATCTAACATTTGTTTATAATTAAATTATAATTTCGTATTTACATTTAAACTAAAAAAAATCAAATTTAATAAAAAATATTAAAACACAAAATATTTTTGCAAAAAATAGATTACTTTCGTACTTTTTTTATATTATGAAGTTTTATTTATCATTTGTAATTTGTAATTTAAATTACTTAATGTTGTCTTACTATTTTTCAATTTAACAATTCGCGCTCGTGTTATTAATACGATCTAAAATTATAAATTTTAAAATCTAACAATCATACACATAATATTGAAATAATTTAAAAATAATAATTGTAATAATTGCATTTAAATAAAAAAGTAATACATAATATTAAAGCTAATATAAGAATTAATAAAAATAAAATACATATATTTAAATCTTAAAACAATACACAAAAGAATTTTTAAAAAATTGAGGTTGTGAACAATGTAGAGGCAAAATTGGCTCACCACTGTTCACAAAACACAATATGAGTTGCATTTTGAGTAGCCCTTGGAGTGGCAACTGCGGCTAATTTGTTGTTTGCGTTAGAAATAGCGTCACCGTTGGAGACACTCTTAGTTTTGATAACTAAAGGGTCATATCTGTAAATTTGGAACCAATGAACAAGTTTCACCAGAGACCTACTCTATTATTATGAGTTTTTGTGTATTAAATAGAGTTAGCTATCAAATAATTAAATTAAACGATAGTGTCTACACAAATTTTAATTCATTTTAACTTGTAAATCAAGATCAACCTGTTCTGATAGAATATATATATATATATATATATATATATATATATATATATATTAATAAGTTTAAGTTTACTATGTTAATTATATATTAAATTTACATGATGAATATTAATTTTGAAGTAAGATCACATAACTACTTGGTTCTTAATTCATCCCTAAGCAAATGTTATTTTTCTCATTTTAGACTTCCTCTCATTTTGATCTTTACCTTTATATTTACTTTCATTTAATTACCTTTACACTTGTTTTCTTTTTCTTGTTTAGGAATCTTGAAATGATTATTTGGATCAAAGTCTAATTAACAAGATTAATTTGCAAATTTGTACTTTAGGATATTATTACGCATTACTAAACTTTTTACTAATTTATTAATTATTTTTTAAAAAATGGTGGTTTCAAAAAACAGCACCATAAATGGGTAAAATTTAACTACAAATTTTAGTATACTATACATGTAAAAACATGGTTCTTAATTTATTATTATTATTACAAAATAAATCTTCCATATCTATGCTTTTCTGCTCTGTGTGCGTAAGCCATTCCTATAGTTTTTGTTTTTCATTGTAGCACTCCTCAAATTACCATTAGTACATTAGTACTTTAATTAACTCTATGTTTAAAACCATACCAATTACAATAAAAATTTGTGTGGTTTGGTCTCATAATTAAATGAGTTCTCATCATCTATATATAACTGTATATAATTTGTGACAAAAATTAAATGTGTATTTCAGAGTTTATAAATGAACTCCTGATTTTTAGTATTATCTTGTTGTTGTATATAAAAATTATCACTATTATGTATAAAAATTATCATTGTCTAAAAGATGTTTTATATTTTTAAACACTAAATTTTTTTGTTCATAACAGTAATAGTTTTTGCACATAATAATGATAAAGTTTATTTATAAATCTCTCGTGATCATGTGTACCATCTGTTTACCAGTGTATAAATAAACGTTATTAATGAGTATACCAAGAAAAAATAAATACTAGTATCACTTGAGAACACGTTTAATATCATATATCGACCCCAGAATACCATACTATTGTCAAATAGGAATCTAATGAAATGAAATCACAATAAATATATAGGAAGTAAAAAAGTAATTATTCATTATGAAAATAAGTGTGTGGTCGGTGTCACAGCCCACCACTGCCATTTACCATAATGTGGTTTTATTATTTCTTCCAATACCCACTCAACATTCAAAACCATTAATAATTTCGACAATGTAGAAAACTTTTCGTGTAATATCAATACTTATAGCATTTAATGATACAATCTTAATTTATAAGTGTAATAATATTAATTAATAAGTATTATGATATTAATTTTAAGTGTAGTAATAAAAAAATTATACTATATATAAACAAGTTTCCTTGTAAACTTACTCCAAATTTTATTTTATTATTTTTTTAAAATGGGAATACTATACAAGATTTTTTTTTCACACAAGCAAAGAACCAAACACATTAAAGCAGTTGAAAGATTTGGCACCAACTATGCCATTCATGTCACTGGCTCATATTTAAGACATGAAATATGGTCCTGCAAACCTTGACTAACTGACCTGTCCCAATGTCATTGGAAAAAAAGAAAAAGGTGACATGTGTCACCTGGCTATTGATGAACTTAAAATTATATTTGGTAAGTTTTTAATTTTTTCTTTTTAAGAATATTATATATGATATAAGTAAATAAAAATTATATCTATTTTTTTATTCTCTATAAATAAAGATTAATATTGATATATTTTGAATCACAATAAAATATTTTCCCATTTCTTCTAATTTATATTAGTTAATTTAATTCCTATATAGATTAAACTCTAATTTTGAATATAAAACTATTTAATATATCACCGTATAAAATATAAAAAAAATTAATTTTAAATAAATGTAATTATTAAATACTAAAAAAGTAAATATTATTTTACATTCGATTGAGTTGTTGATAAAGTATGAAAAATAAGAAGATTGGATTGAGTGGTAAATTGTATATGTGGAGAAGAGATAAATAAATTGTTTATTAATAAATTGGGTTGGATTAGAATGTGGATAAAGATAGTCTAATAAACTATAATTGAAAATTATAACGAGTCGGTCTCATGTGCATTTAGGTGCATCATGCCTTCATAATACTTCCTCCGTCCCATAGTTAACCTTACAATTACTGTGTGTTCGGGTTTTAAGAAAAAAATGATAAAGTGTTGGGTATAAAGAATTGTGTATTAGTATTTTATGTGATAAAGTGATGAATAGTTGGGGGTAGAAAGAGTTGTTTATTAGTATTTTATGTGATAAAGTGAGTATTTCCATTTAAGAGAATTGTCAGTTAAGTTTGAGACGCCCAAAACGGAAACTGTAAGGTTGAGTTTGGGACGGAGGGAGTACATTTTAGAAACATTTAACTTATTATATTAAAATATACAATTAATTTATAATAAATCGTGTAACTATTTTTTCATATAAATAGTTACATGGTTAAATGTAAACAAACTGCATTTTTTAATATAATAAATTACATGTTTTCAAAATATGTATTATGAGTGCACGGTTTACCTAAATATATACCAGACTTAGTCAATTCTAATACTTTAATAAATTCATCACAACCTCTCAGTCTACAGATTTTCATGTTATATAAATTGAAAAATACTTTTATCACTTCATTTTGAAATTAACTGCAATCCCTTTCAAAAAAAAAAAAAGAAATTAACTGCAATAAAAATCACGAATTTTAATAAATTTATAATTACAATATGAACTTTATAAGTGTAAAAAAAGTCATAAACTTTTTAATTTAACTTGATTAAATTTCAATTACGACATTCCTCTTTATTTTACATTTAACTGTATCGTCGTCACTGTCAAGCGTGGATAGCTCAAGTGGTTAGAGATCCATCACCTGAGACCTTGAGGTCCCGAGTTCGAGACACGGAGAGAGAATATTATTCCCTCTTGTGGTGGTCCCCCTCATGTGGGCTGATGGTCCCCCTCATGTGGGGTGGTGATTTCCCTGTTGTTGGGTTGCGGTTTCGATTGCGGTGCGGTTGCGGCGGTGCGGTTGCGGTTTCGGGTGGTCCCCCTCTTGTGGTGATTACGGTTTTGGTCTACAGCGAGATGAAATGATGTTACCATGTGCCCGATGATAAAAAAAATTATGGTCTACAACGAGATGAAATGATGTTGTCATGTGCCCGATGATAAAAAAAATTATTATAAATAATTATGTTAGAAAACTATTCTAATTGATTATCTTTCAAAAAAATTGTCTCATCGTCACCATTATTTGGGCGAAGTGGCTTCGCCACTAGACACCAATACTTTGGTAAAAACGGGTATATATCGTTTCAAAATGCACATCAATACCTTATATAAATTAAATTTAGGTATATATATAGATTTATGTATGGAATGGTGATATACATAAATTCGATATATATCTAAATTTTAAGAGTTTGGTATGCTGTGAAATTTGTTTACGGTGATTTTTTTTTTACAGATATACTTTTTAGTAATATAAGTCACACCCTTCAGTTATCACTTATCATTATGACACCCTCTGCTATAATATAAGTCACACCCTTCATTTTTATGAGTAATACTCTTTATAGTAAAAAATCACACCCTTTATAGTAAAAAGTCACACTCTTTATTAATATAAGTCACACTCCTTAACCAGTTTCACATTGAAACTTGTTCACCCTATACTTTGCCAAATTTAAATACGATATCAATAAGTATTTTCATGTAATGAGATTTTAATTTATCAAAAATTTTGGTGTGGTGTTAGTATATGTAATATTTTATATATCAATTTTTTTTGGTACAATAAAATATGAAATAATATTTTTAATATATCGTACAAAATTATTCATAGACACTATCAGTAATTACTCACAACTTATCCTACAATAAATTTAATTTACTAATTAAGAAATCACCTAGGAATGACAATAAGAGTGTGTTTTGAAACACTTAAAACAGCTTTCAAAAGCACTTGTTTTCAAAAGTTGTGAGAGGGAGCCAGTGGCGGATCCACGTTAGTGACTGGGGTGCCCCCCACACACACCAAGATTTTTAGTTCTTATTATATATATGCACATGTTATTTCATTAGTTAAGGTTGTCGGATTGGTTCGCAGTGTTGTCATAGTTCCTTTTTTTTGAATAAACCAGGTCTCGATTCCTAGTGACAACATTTCACCATTAAATTTCTTTTTTTCAGTGTTTTCTATATTATAATTAATTTATTTGAATGGATATTTATAAATAAGTGCATTAACAATAATAGTGTTTATACATAATAATGATAGTTTTTATACGTAATAGTGATACTAAAAAAATCGAGTTTACGGTGAACCTCGAATCCACACAAGTTTTAATATATTAGTTAAAAGAAATAATATCATTTATTTATAATTGTACAATAAATATTTAATTATTCGCTTGTTAAAATTGGCCCCCCCTTTGATTCAATCCTGGCTCGACCCTGGAGGGAGCTTTGAAAATAAGTGCTTCTAAAAGTTATTTTAAGTGTTTCAAAACACGCCCTAAGTCGAGTTTGGTCAGAACAAGCCCCATCTGCAGACCTACTGGATCCAAACTCAACCCCCCCACCCCACTCCCCCCCTTTTAATTTTTTATTATTTTTAAGTTGATTTTAAAATACAAATCAAATTCATTTTGTCATTTAATATTACAAATTCAAAAACGTATAATTAGCTAAAATTAAAATGATTTAATATTCAACTAATTGTTAAAAATAATGTATGTAATCTATATTCTAAAAAAATACACACACATTAATATAAATATATGAGTATCTTTGATGCACGAATTATCCTAAAAATACCATGTTACAGTATCAAGTTTGTTTTTGCTCGCTACAAGGGTGCGATTCTCTTCGAATTCGTGAATTTCATAAATAATAAATGAAAAAAATAGTGGAAATGCGATCCTGATGCGCTAAACTAGTGAATCCAGTGCACGAATCAAGCAAGATAATTTGACATAGTCAAGTTATTAAGTACTAAATGTGTCAAATGAATTTTAGTTTGTAATGCAACTTAATTAAATTGATCATGTGACATTTGCTTTAGATTGAATTTCCTATTATGACTTATGTATTATGGGGATGTTATTTGAATGGCTATTTTGTTGCTTTAACTCAATTAAGTTATTAAAAATGCTCAATTGTTGGGTGAGAGAAAAAAAATGTTAAATACATACATTATTAAACTTTATGAATTTTACAAATGTCTCAATATCGAATTAATCCTTAAAACTTTTTTAAAAATATGCATCCCATATAACATTGCACTCGCACACGTTCCCCGCATCTGTGCAACATAGATGATTAAGATGAGTATATAAATACTATATATAATAATATTATCATAAATATATGTGGTGGGTCTCGAGGCGGATTTACGGCACAGATTCTATAAAAACCACGACTCCTCCATAATTTATTTGACCGGGTTCAAACCCGGCCCGAGTAAAGCGAGTTCAATGCGGATCCAAACTTGGGCCCGTCTCATTGCCATCGCTCGTTTTTACCATTATACCCCCAATTAGACATCGATTGTAACATTTTATTATATGTTGTCGAATCGAACAGTGCACAACACTACATTAATTAAAGTATTGAAACATTTAGTTTAGTGCAAAACACTGAATACACAACACTGCATTAAGGTGTTGTAACATCTGTTTTAGTGGCTAAGAAAAAATCGAGCATAACAACAATTCAATTCCACTGTGCCACTTTTTTGTGTTCCAAGATTATTCTACCTCCTTGATCTTTAACACATGGACTCAGGGTAATGGTGGTTCGTTGAATATTTTTGTCCATTACACGTGTCATTAATCTATTATATGAAACACAAAGTGAAATAAAATATATGGAACAGATGATATTGTGCCGCATAACAATAACTTGCAAGAAATTTATTATTAGAACTTGGAATACAGCTATCAGTGAGTAGTGAGGAACACTTGCATCTTCTAATGGCCTCAAATTACAGATATCCTTTGCTTGGCATTGCAAACATATGAAAAAAGGCAATCTTCCTATCTATTCGAAATTTTGGCCCACGCACAGACACCCTTGCCTTAACAAACAACCAAAACAATGTACTTGTATAAATCTCTATCGATTACCAACCATTATAGTCCTTCTCATTATTAATCGACCCCGTACAACATTGCATTTTTCAACTAGGTGCATTGTGCCGTTAATAATTCAACTAACACATCAATAGTACGTTGTAGGCTTAGGACTTAGGAGTATGCTCCTCTCTAGGTCTCAGGTTTGAACCCTCTCAGGTGCGATCAATTCTTGAGATGGGTCAGTCCATACAGAGCTTAGCTCTGGCTTGAAGTGGGACCCCCGCTAGTGGACGGTGGGTTCTGGTCCTCTGAATTAGTCGGTCCTTGGGCCGGATACCGAGTTATCAAAAAATAACTTGTGATAATCAATCAATTTGTCAATAAAGCCTCAATGATTCAATGTAATACTATTTAGTTTGTTAATTAATACTTTTTTTCATGTGAACTAATACTTTAATAGACCATCCATGTAAACATGGTGCACACCGTTACTAATGGCAAGTATAGGGTGAATAAGTTTCACATAAGAAATTCATGAAACTTATTTTATTAAAGAGTATTAGTCGTGATGATTGAAGTGTATGATTTATGACAAAAACTTGTATAGACTTGGTTCATGCTATGAATTTGATTTTTAATTCATGATATTTGACCCCTATCAAGGTATAATACAAGTCAAGTTTAGTGGGTTAGAAAAATGTGTTGAAAATGGCTTAAATGAATAAAATAATTCAAGTTCATAGCATAGATTTGGTTCATGGGAGACCAACTAATGAGTTATTATTACAGAAAGCGTATTGCTCATGATACTGGAGGGTATGTCTTATATTACAATAGGGTACTAATATATTAATTGAAGAATATGATCTACATTATAAAATAGTATTAATCATGATAACTTAATGATCATGTCTATACATATGAAACCATTTTTACTGTGAAGATTCACAAAAGTCCTATTACGTTACTAAAATAAAAATAAGGCAAAATGCATCTTCATGTCCCTAAATTATTACTTTTTATTTCGAAAGGTACTTAAACTATTTTTTTGTTTGAACAAGTCCCTGGACTATTAAATTTTATTTCAAAAGGTCCCTAAACTATTTTTTTGTTTAATGAAGTCCCTAAACTATTGATTTTTGTTTCAAGCAGTTCTTCTTGAAGAAATTTTCTAACTAATTTAACGGAACCATCAAGTAAAATAATGTCAATATTGACAATTTTGAGAATGATGATATGCGTATTTACTTAACGGTTTTGTTAGATGAGTAAAAGAAATAGTCAAAAAGGACCGTGTGAAATAAAAACTAATAGTTTAGGAACTTCATTAAATAAAAAAAAAGCTTAAGGACCTTTCAAAATAAAAATTAATTGTTCAGGACTTCTTAAAATAAAAAAATAGTTTAGAGACCTTTTGAAATAAAAAGTAATAGTTTAGGAACCTAAAAATGTATTTTGCCTAAAAATAATCAATAGTTAAATTAGAAGAGTGGTATCATGTGGATCAAGGTGAACCATGTACTCATAGTGCTTTTTAAAAATCAACTTTTTATATTAAAATATGCAACTTATTTACACTAAATCGTGCATCTTTTTCCGTATTAATAAATCTGGCGGTTTAATATAAATAAATTAAATCTTTTTAATATAATAAGACATAATTTTAAAATATATTATGAGTCTTGCACTCTTGTACGATCATAGAAAAACTTGGCCAAATTAGAAAAGTATAATATGATCCAACCAATTTGTCAATTCATCAAGTATAGAGTAATTAGATTAATTTTCAGCCGTGCTCTTTCCCATAATTAAAATATGTGGCTATATGATCACGAATAAAGTCAACAGCATCGCAAAAAAAAAGGATTTATGAAAAGGAAAAATAGAATATGCATCAATAAAACAAAAAAGGAGGAGGCTAGACAAGTGATGGAATCATAGCATTAGGAATATGTAACTTTCAATCCCAACAATACAATCCACGAAAATAGACACATTAATTCAAATCCACGGCACATTCTACGCTCTTAACGCGTGGAAACGATATTTAATGACACATCATAAGAACTAGAGTAATTAACTTTTATCATAGTCCTAAAACGTACCTAAAAACATGCCTATTAGTAAGCCTCTCAATAATTTTACATTAATTTTTATCAAGAACAAATCAAGAAAAAAGTAATTAAAAGAGGCCAAAATGATAATAAATTCTTTTAGAAAAAGAGAGACAAGGATATGATCATTCATCACTAAAAGCAGAGTCTGCAACACAAAACCACTGAGATTTCAATGCCCTTTGGACGGCTCTAAATAGCACAAGAAAACCCAAAGCACATCAAAACTCAGAAACCATCAAATCCCTAACACAAAATCTCTCATCAAAAAAACAAAAACAAACTCATCATAAGGATCTCCAAAAAACTAAACTTACCAAGTTCTTGAGACCCCTATTTCTAAACAACTTAAATACTATTAAAATCCTAACAAATAACTCATTAAATTAAACCTCTTAACTGCAAAACTTAAGGGCATGCTATATTGAGGGAAGAAGCTCCATTCATCCCGTCCATCAAAGAAGGCGATTCGTCCATCCAGAGTGCTTCACTGCAAGCTTCAAAGTCGAAATCGAAATCAAAATCAGGCAAGGCGGTGGTGCTGATTTGATCATTACCAAAAATCGGAAAATCATCCAAATCATCAACGAGGTCATCCATAGACGGGATAAAGTTATTATCACCCGCAACGAGCGCGCCTAGCTCCAAACCCAAATCCATATCCTCTCCAATTTGTGAAAACGCCAGCAATTCCTCGTCTATCAGGCTAAACTTAAGCTCGTTGTCGTCCAGCTCGACGACAGGTAGTGTTTCGGGCGACGAATCCATCGATGTAGAAGACGAATGTGAATTCAACGACACCGAAGCGCCACTAGAAACCTCGGACGCAGCAGCAACATTCTTGCAAACAACCTTAACATTATCATTATCATACTTTTCATTCTCATTTTCATCACTCTTATCGGAAGACATATCGTTGCCACTAATCAACGCCTCGAATTCCAATCGCTTCGTCTCGTACGCCTCCGATGCCGCCTCAGCAGTAGTGTAAGTCCCCAGCCAGACCCGTTTATGCAGAAACGGGTCACGAATCTCCGCAGCCCATTTCCCCCATTTCCGCATCCGAACACCCCTGTATTTCCCCTTAATCGGAGGCTTGCTTTGAATCGAAACTTTTCGACTCAATCCCATTTCGACATTGTTGCTCGATTGATCAGACGCCGTCGAATTTTTCGACTCCGTACCATGATTCCCAAAAGGGAAACAAATTTCACGCACAAAACGACCCTTCACCCGCCTATTACTCTCATCATCGGATACATCAGTTGCATCCGGGTCATTGCAGAAGATCCGAACCCGTCTCATTGCGGGTTCGGGCTTAACTTGCTTGTTTCTGGCTAAAGATTCTTTCCCCATTTCCTTTTTCACACCAAATCCCTCAAAAAGAATACCCCTCAAAATTGGTTTCCCCCAAAACAATAAATCAAATAAACAAAACGCAAATGAAAATTTTCTTATCAAAATGGTTGATTCAAAGGCCTCTCAGGTTCAAGGACGACTAAATAATCGATTTATGTGATAGCCTCCGAAACAAACAACACCAGAACAAGTCCTGCAATTAATTAATTTCAAAATTAGGTGAATTCAACATAAATGGTACAAGATTAGCAGATAAAACGCACTAAAATTAACCGAATCTGAAAAATCATAATAATTATTAGGGTTTAAGGTGGGATTCCGGGGTTCTTACCGTTTGGGCCTCAAACGCATCGAAACAGTTGGGAAGAAAGAGAGGTCGCTCTGCTGTTTACTCCAGCAGAGGGATTTTTGCATGCAGAAAACAGAGGATTTGCAGAAACAGAGCTTCGACGGAGCCCCAAACACGAAAGCCAAATCAAAACTTCCCGACATAAAATCGCTTAATCCGAACCCCTTATCTTGCCTCCACTCTTCTTTCTTCTCAAAGCTTCAAACAAAAAACACCCAAAACAGAGAAAGAAATCCAGATCAGGTACTGCTATTTATAAAATGGAGAAAATGGTGAAACGGGAGATTAGAAATCAATGGTTCTGATTCTTTCCCATTTTTTACAGTACTAATAAGAAAACATTTTAAATCATATCTTTAATTTCACAACACCACCACCAATTGACTGACCAAAAAACGCAGATATCAAGAAGAAAAAAAAAAGTAGACAAACAAAACCTCACCAAAACCCACATCGAAAATCTGAAACAAATCAAAATAAAAATGGCCACCCACTTTGTTTTATTTCTTGTTGATGGCTTCTTTGCAAATTACTAAGTCCTTTTCCAAATCGCTCACTGTAATAGTGTGACCTTTTCTTCTGCTGTTACAAAATCAGTTTCTGCAATCACTATTTTACATATATATATATATATGCATATTAATTTATGCGCAGATATTTAGAAATAATATATTTTTATTCCGGGAATAGATACACGGATTTTTTTGTATAGGACGTTAATTGGGTAAGTTATAAATGCATGATGAGCTGGCATGGCCATCCATGGTGCATGACCATTACTCTTATTTGCATTTTCATGTCATGCATATAATGCCATAGTAAAAGAATACTTATTTTACTGGCCTTGATACCGCACTCTCATTTACTCAACGTGGAACGCACGCGCCAATTTTTATTCTCTTTCTTCGAGCGTTGGGTATACGCGGCACAGTGGCGCGTGTGCTGATTGGGGTGGCTACTGTTATGGCAGTAATGCAGCGAATCGGCAACGTAGGCGTTTCTGACTTTTGGTATTCGATTACAGCTATTTCCAGTTTTTTTTTTTAAGTTTTAGGGGCTCAAAGTGGGGGGGAATTACGAGTGTGCCACTGTGCTACTTGGCCGTCACGTTTATGCGATTTTAAAATTTAAAAATGAAATATGGTGTGTGGTTATATTATTAATATACATGGAAAATAAAATCTCTACGTCATTATTGGTTTTAATATTTATATTTGCATGGAGGATTTCTTTCTTTTATTTGCTTTCTTGATTTTTGCATTAATATAATCCGAAAATCGCGCGGCATCTACCAAAATTAATAGCAATTTAATTTTTCTAATTGAGTGTGGATTTTCATTCTTTTTTTTTGGTTTGTTATTTCGTTTGACCTATTGATTTGTGGGAGTTTGGTTTATTTATTTGGTGAATTTGACATAATAAATTATAATATTTGATATATGTTGGTAACTTTTAATAAAATTTGATACAAAATCAAGGCAGAACAATATGCATATACATAACTCTATAACGATAAAATATGAGTTTATAGAGGCAAATAGAGTTATTACCATTTGAATGCTTTAATTAATTGGATTTTATAATGCGTTACTATCTTTTCAACACGAAATCCGTAGGTTTTGTTGGTTTATAACTTTATATTGATTCAATCAGAATTTTTTAATACCCAATGCAAATGCAAAATCTTATTTTATGAGATCAAACCAAATTAACATATTTTTAAAATTAATAAAAAAAAATTGTTGTACACAACTATTATTATTATTAATAAGATCTAACATTTTATTGGTGCGCGTAATACTAATACCTTACTAACAATAATAATATTGGTGAACGATAAAAATGGTGCACGTAATATCTTTTCTAAAAAAAATATTTGGCTAATGGAACGGAGAGAGATTCGAGTGATAAAAGAGATTGATTCTAAGAGGGTCTATGATGCTTATTGTTCGGATGATTCAAATGAGACGCTTTTTGGAGAATTCATCAAGATTGGATAGCGAATTTTGAAGGATTTTCCTAGATATCAAGTAAGATGGGTTAATGGTAATGTCAACTTTGTGGCACATAATCTTTTTAGGGCTGCTCGGTCTTTTGAGAGTCCTAATTGTTGGGTCGAGCGTCTGGTCTCTGTGGATTACCTTCCTGACATTTGTCGTTTTTGTTCGTGATTTTGTTTTGTTTAAAAAAAAAAAACTTAGTAATTAGTAATATTGATTAAATCGCAAATAATAAGCGACGTCTGAATACAAATGATACTTGATATTGATTAAAACGGATAGTAGAAATTTGAGAATTTGGCCGGTAGATTTTGGTTAGTATTTGGATATGGATTGGCTATGGGGTGTTTGTTCGAATTGACGTCCTTCTTCTAGCACCAATTATTGTTGTTAGTCGGTTTGATGTGGGTACTGATGTGGCACTGACACGTGTCCTTTGGGTCCTTGTTGACGCGGGATTGTCTTCGACTTGTCCTGCTCATGCCACGAGATTGGTCCGTGTTAAGCTTGTTAGGCTCGGTGTGGGCCCCGCTTGTGGGTGCGCCTTGCGCTAACTCGCGTGGATATTGGTCCACCCGTACGGCTGGGCGAACAATTGCGGCCTATATCTTTTACTGCTCTTGAATTGGGTATAACAATTTTTTTATTTTATATTCACTTCATATGCAATAAATTTTCATTATAAGTTTTAATTTGTAAAAGTTGGTATCATATAATTCGTAACATCATGTGATTATAATAATATAAAATTTTGTCTTTCTTATAAAATGTTAAACCCACTTCGTTTTATAAATACAAGAACCACAAAAAAATTCTGCAAGTCCACAGACCATTTCGATTTGATTAATGTTAATAAGAATAAAATAATATAAGTTAGTTCATGTTTCTTAATCACTGTCTTCTCCATTATTTTCCACATTCATTTGGTCAAAATCTTGTTTGTTCGTCTAAGGGTGAAGAATAGACACAAAAATCCCGCAAGAATTCTAATTAATTTCACTTCACTTTTTAAATTAAAAACATCTGAAGTAGTCGGTCAATTTTGTGTATTTATGTCGATGTGAAACTAATATTTAATGACTATACTTGATTTTTATATTATAAGCAAACGACAGGATCTTGCTATCTTTCAAAACATTTTTGTTAAATTAATCATATTACCTGCAAAAGTAATTAAGACGCAATGTCCTTGTAATAAAATAATAATACACATATATCGCCCAGATTGATTATTTTATTCCTGAGTTGGAAAATAAAATATTAGAAGTACATAATAAAGTAATTAAATGTATAATGCATTTTTTACATTTTCTCCTTGTAGTTGTCGGTCAAAGGCATGGTAACTGGTAAGACAGCAAGTTGGTATTTTTTGGTGAATTAAATTTTGATGGAGCAATTAATTTGCTTCAACATTTTATTGAATGTTCTCTTTACCTAACTTAATAAATAAGTTTTGGATCAAAATTTAGATGGAGCAATTAATTTGCTTCAACATTTTATTCAATGCTTACTTTAACTAGCTTAATAAATACTCCCCCGGTCTCAATCATAATGACATTTTTACTGTTCATAAGGATTTAGTGGAATAGTGATAAAGTGGTGGGGGTAGAAAGAGTTGTTTATTAGTATTTTATATGAAAAAGTGATAAAGTGATGAGTAATTGGGGGTAGAAGTGTTGTTTATTAATATTTTATGTGATAAAGTGATAAAGTAATAAAGTGTGTAAGTAACTTTACCATTATGATTGTGACGAAAATATGGGGTACTTAACCATTATGATTGGGACGGAGGGAGTAAGAATTGGAGTAAAATTTAGATGGAGCAATTACTTTGCTTCATAATTTTATTCAATGCTTACTTTACCTATCTTAATAAATAAGAATGAAAAATAAATACTAGTAGGTACCTTATTTTCTATAATGAACCACCAAAATACTTCGAGTAGATCTCCTATTAAATTTGTTCACCGTAAAACTTATTTCATATTTACAAACGTAATTCTTCAATTATCGAGATTAATATTCTTTTATAATATAAGTCATATCATTCTGTTTTCATCATTTTTTTTTTGTCGATAAACAAAAACTTTATATTCATCTCAAGGAGGATAAAACATCTTCCAAACAGATGTTATCACTATTAGTACCCTTATTGTAATATAAGTTACATTCTTTAGTGTTATAAGTAACTATTTTTATGTAATAAAAAACACACAAACATTCAATTATCATAACTAATACTCCATTCGTCCTATTTTTTATTATCCATTTACTGTTGACATGGAGATTAAGAAAAAATAGAAGATAATAATATTAAATGGTGTAAAGTGGATAAAGTGGGTTTGGTGGAGGAAAATAATAGTATTAAATATTATTGAATATTGCTTTATTGCCTTATTTGAAAATGAATAAACAAAATTTGAACAACTATTTATGAAAAGTGGTTAATCAAAATTAGGATGGAGAGAATATATTTTAATTTTATAAGTTATACTTGTGGGTCCAATTTTAAAATTTCAAATCACACCAACCAAAGAATAAGACGACGTCGTGTGGAATTTTCGCCAATTTAAAACCAGGCCATATTTTTATTTATGATTGCATGGCAGATCTTTGGAACGATATTAAAAATAAATAAATAAACGATGGGCATCCACTCATCACGTGACCCTGCTTGCATCGTGACTAGTAAATCCTACTGTGACGAAATCAACGGGTCAGAAATTGCCACGTCATCGAAGCCTAGTAATTAAATCCGTACTACGTATACCACCTACAACTAGAATTAGTAGTATTCGTACAACTTTTTAACCCAAAAATAATAGAGAAAAAAAAATTAAAGTGGAAAAAAGGGCATGGCTTTCTTTTCCCCATTTGGTTCTTCACTACCAATGTCTGGATATTTCGTGGTCATCACCTCACGTGATTCTGCCACAATAAATGCTTATTTTTTTGAAGATTAGGGAACAAGGTCACGTGACAAGTGCATGTAAGTGTACGTATTACGTGTGTGATTAAAGTATTTTTATACTTTTCTACTATTTTTCTGACAATTAAACCGTATGTACGTGTCTTTCATTCCTCATTATTTTATATCAAGTGTTTTTAGCTTCGTAGAGAATCCCAGTTCAATGTATTCTCTTTATTGAGGAAAAAAGAAATATATTTATATATACTACATAAAATAATTTGAATTAAAAAAATTAATATACTTCCTCCATCGTGCATTATACTGAATAATTGCCAGTTCAAAACTAAATTGAATATTTTCTAAAATAATAGTAAAATAACTCAATTAATTATAATATTAATAAATAATTTTCATATTAAAATGGAATGAGTTTATAAATAGTTTAATATAAAAATAAAACTTCTTTTGTACCACAAAATTTGTAATCATTTTTTTTAGTCAAGATAATATTTTTTTACCAACTCTACTATTTTTTCATTCTTTTATCATTTTAGCCCGTACCGTCATATAAACATACCGCACCAACATCATTTTAATTTGTACCACCATTAAATTAATTTTATGTTAATATTAAATTAACTTTATTCCACCTTTTTGAAATCTGTACACCCACTTTTTTTTAGCTCGTACCACATTTTAATTCAACATGAACCGTCATTTTTAAATTTGTACCCCAATTTAATTAACATCTTACCATCTTTAATTAAGTCCGTATAATTATTCCTTTTTAATTTTTTGTTGGCTTTAGTAATGGTAAATTTTTGAACAAAATTATTCTCTTAATTAAAAAGTATAAAATTAAAAATCTTAATATTTTTTTTAAAAATATAAGAATGGGGGGTTTTCCCCATTAAAATCGAGCAAAACAGTAAATGTTCTCTAACAGGGGAGTAAAAAGAAATACTAGAACAGTTAATTAAAAAAAACACCTCTTACGTAATTTTTTATTTATTTTCCGACAAAAGAAATTTAGACGGACAAACTGTACGAAAAATATTGTTACTGAAATACAAGAAGAAACCACAATTATGTCCCGTATGAAACCATATTATGTCCCGTATGAAAACAAGTTAATTTACACCTCTTATGAAAGCATCGCTATGTGCATGCATACATGTTAATATATGATGATGATGATGATGTATGGAGATGCAAGTGGAGGGGAGGTTGCATGGTCTTCCCGTCAAAGTCGCAGGCGGTTGACCCACTGCCTCTCTTTTTCCCGCCAATTTCCTGACTTACACCTATACAGGAATGGACACGTGTCCGTTGCTCATGTAACCACCCCAAAAGCACTTTTGGTGGATTCCAGGAAACATTTGGGCAGAGAGGTAGTGTTTGTAAAAAAAATATAGCTTCGAAAAATTTATAAAATTAGCTATTATGAAAAAAGTGGTTAATATTAAGAGTTAAGAGTTAAACGTATTTAAAAAAAATTAATTTATAACTTTTGAGGGCTTACTTAATTTTATATTTTTGCAAACACTCCATGCTACAGTAATTTAAGTGCTATTTAAAATATTATTACTCCCTTCTTATCGTTATAAATTTTTAACTTTTATTTTTTATCTGTTTCACGATAATTTTACATTCATATATTCCTTCCGTTCCTTAGCAACTTGCACCCTAAAAATGGCAAACATATTAAGAAAAAAATATTTTTTTGGTGTTTTGTTGACTTTTCAAAGGGAATGGAGGGCGAAAATTGTGAGGGTGGAGATTGTAAGATTCTTTGTCATTTTAAGGGGTGCAAATTGAAAAAAGTGACTTCATTATCCATAGTTTTTGTTAATCATTTTTCACAAAATATTACAAAAATATCAATTATTATTTCACTCATTACTCCGCATATCTTTTTCCTCCCTCTTAATTTCAAAAAAAATGCCCTTTATTTTTCAACAAAAATACTTATAATATATTATTTTACTATTATTTTTTAATTACCCCCCTCCCGACCCACCCAAAAAAAAAAGGAAAGAATGAATACATAATTTTCTTGGGCCATGTTTATTTTTGATAGGAAGATTTGGATAGGAATGGGCTTCCTTTCTTAATATTGCTTTTCGAATTTGTATATCTCATTTATCATTTAAATAAACATTTATTTCTATTACATATCTATATTTTAAAAATTATTGTATCACTATATTTTTACATTAATTTATTCTCTTTTATATTTTTCATAATTCAACTCATAATTTATCTAGATAGTACCACATAATTGTCCTTATAATAATAGTAACACAAATTGAGAGTGTGTTTTTCAATTTTTTCTTTGTGCGAACTTTTAAGAAATATCCAGTCCGATTAGACTCGTGTAGAATCCGCGAATTTTCAATTCTTTTCTATTTGAACTAAAATCTTTCTTTACTAAAATGACACTTGTTGGTGTGATTTAAACTTTTTATTTTAGAGTAGTTCTATTTGTAAAATTTGTTCATAGTATGAAATTTATATCACTACATTTATCAATTGATATTATTATATTTGTAAACTGAGATCATAGTATTAAGTATTATAGATATTAATTTATAAGATTAGTAGTATCAATTTATAAATATAAAGGTATGAGTTTCATACTATGAACAAATTTCAAGAAAGAAATTGTGTTTATTTTAAAGCTTCTCCATTGTCAAATCCAAGTGCTTGGACATGTAAATCGTAACTTAAATTCCTTGACTCAAGATAAATTCTAATTATTAGCTATGAATTATGATGTAGATATGTGATTCAACAAATTTAGTACTAGTATTTATTATTTAAGATGAAAATTTCATCTACCCCAACCTATTTGAACCGTGCTACAGATGGGGCAGTGCCAATCTGGATATCCTGATACCATACACATTTATCCTTTTAAAACACAAATTATATAGTTAATATTTATGATATATTGATAATGAATTTTTATATATACACATGCATTGCTATTTTTTGTTTATTTTTGGAGTAGGTCACCACTATCCCAGGTACAATATTGATGAATCTAGGTTTATTCTTTAATTTATACATACAATTTGTCTATACTAAAATATATAATTTGTGTTGGTAAAAAACAAATTGCATGCTTTATTAAAATAAATTATATATTTTAAAAATATATTTAAATTGCAGTATGCATCTTATACATACAAAATATTGTTCTTATTTTTTTTATAGACAATATATAGAGTGATTGTTGACATAAATGAGCGAGGAGAAACATTGGACCCCAAGATTTTTGAATAATTCAAAAAATTAAAGGTAAGAGTCAGAAACATTAATCATTTTATTAAAACTCTAGGAATAATTTATTTATAAAAAAAAAAATACAAGAAGCATGCAACCTTTATACGTATACAATACATACAGACATGATAAGGGTGTATAAGTAAATCAGAGACCCACAAATATGGGCTCAGAATTTAGATTTTCATTGTTGATGCGTGAATGGGTCCACACTTCTCCCATACATTCTGCTTGGATTAAATCTACCATAATTAAGCCGAATTTTCCAGTAGGCCCATTCTTTTTTATCATTCTTTTTTATCAATATATGAATATATTGACATATATTTTAAAAGAAATCATCACTGCAATAGAAAAAAATGGGTCTCATGTGCACCAGATGCACCGTTCACTCTATAATATATTTTAGAATCATGTAATTTATTACACTGAAATATGCAATTTGTCTATGCTGTGCAACTTCTTTTCCATATTACACTACAAAAAATAGTGTATTGTCTACGGAATTTTTCAATATTTTTCCAACACGTCTACAAAATTTTCAATAATTTTTTTTTCCTTAAATAATAAGGTTTGCCTACAACTTGCCTATAATTTTTTTTAATTATATAGACTACTTTTAAACTAAAAATATAATTACAAATGTGTAGGTATATTGCTCGTAGGTAATTCGTTTGTCTAGTAAATTAGTTTTGTAGGTATTTTTTTCAAAGATTATTCTAAAAATTGGTAGACAAATCGTAAGCAATCCTCACTTTTTAAGGACCAAATTATTTTTGTAGAAAAATTTTCTAGCCATTTGAAAATTTTCATAGACAATTCTTCATTTTTTTATAGTGTCAATAGTTGCACAGTTCAGTGTAAACAAATTGCATATTTCAATGTAACATGTTGTATATGCATTGAAATACACTATGAAATGCACATTAACAAAAGATGATGCATATAAAAGACTTTAGCAATAGAAAAATCAGATCTTCATTCCAATTTTACTTTTCCATATGTATCCACATTAACAACAAATAAAGTTGTGTTTTTTTTTTTTATCGAACAAAGTTAGTTGTTAGTAGTTAGTACACCAAGCACCCAAACACTCCACAAATTCACCAAGCCATCTTATAACTTTCATACTCCAATTCGTTTCCAAAGAAAATCGAATCTGAGTCTCTCCCACTCAATTGAGGAGCCCAGTGGCCTGAGAAATAAAATTGTTTGTTATCATTCTCTGATAGTAATTTTATTTAATAAATTTTGCCATAGTGTAATAATAGCAAATACCATGAGTGGGACAAATTATAATAGAGAAACCACTGCGTGACAAGTTTACTTAAAAAGATGTAGATTAAAAAAGTTTGAACTATGTGACTTTTGATCGTGAAGCTCACTCATTTCACCTATTCGTATAATCTATATTTAAAAAACTTAAGATAATAATTTTGTGCTAATGAATGTAGTTAAGGTTATACCTCCTTTTCTTTTATGACAAGGCATTAAGATCTGCCCATTAACAAAATTTTTAATTTTTCTTAGTCAACAATGTAAATTTTAAATTGTATTTTTGGAGTTCTTCAAGATTCTATTTTGGGCTCATTTAGGTCATGTGATGGAAGCCCAGATCCAATGGTTCGGGCTCCTCGCTGATTTATTAGGCTGATTATTTGTCTATAGGTTAATATATATATACACACACAAATAATGTGAGATGACAATTCACAAACTAAAACAATTTAACAATCTACTTTTCTTTATAGTGTTAAAATACCATTTGCAAATTATGCTTCATTAGATGCTATATGTATTAGTTTATAAAAATAATTATATTAATTTATAAATGAAATGATATCAATTTTATAATATGAACGATTTTCACGAGAGACTTTATATAAAAGAAGAGATGGATATTTGAATGAAGACCGTCTCAACATTCTTATCCCGTGAGTCGGAGCTTCATTTAATCAATGTTTGAAGATATTTTTCCCCATTTCATATTTTAAGTGAACCTGATAATGTTTGAAGTGAAAAATTATAATCCATCACTTTTAACACAAAGTATTATAACTTTTAAATTAAACTTTTATTATTTTCTTAAAATTTACATTATTAATTTAAAATGAAAAATAATACATTTTCAAAGAACATCTTCTTCCATATTTAACCCTTAAACATATTTCATGCACTAAAAAATCCCAAATGATGAATCCACACACTAAATCTTGATATTCTGCAAACATAGTGATTGCAAAACTATAAAAGAAGAACCAAGATCAAAAAGTTTTCCCCAATCAAATAAAGAGAAAGTGATTGAGAACTTCTCACCTTAGAAATCGGAAGACGAAATTCATGATAATAAAGTAACTAAAATTCAGAGCAAAATTGATTCAAGAATTGAATTAGAAAAACCACCAGTACAATTAATGTTCTCTAAAAAATTAGAATCTTCAATGATTGGGATTCCATGAAACACACCATTGAAATAAAACATTCAATTTACTAAGACAATTGTCTATAAAAAATAAGAAATAACCATCCCAAATTCATTAACTGAGAAATGTAAAATTTATTCATCGATCATAAGTGAGAGAGAGTTGCTTTCAACAATCACCAATCACAAAGATTGTTATAATGTGATAATAGAAAGAAAAAAAAAACTTACATGACATGTCTTAATGAAAAGGGATGAACAAAACTTTTTATGCCATCTCCTCACCATTAAAAACCTTAACAATTGAAATTTACAATTATAATTTGACAACATTAAAAATTGTAATCACAAATAGAGAGAGATTTTCATGCTTTAATTCCCATATTCCAAGACATGCTAAACTTCTTTCCAACATACAAATCCAACCCCTTAACCTCAACCATCACATTCTTGATCTTATGACTCGTTTGCTCTTCCAATTTCTCCTCAAAATACTCATGTTCAATTGAACTTATTTCAACCTTTGAAGCATCTTCAACAACATTACCATCAACCTCAATCTCAAATTCACTAATTTTAATCCCTCTCAATCCAAGAACAATCACCTTCTCCAAGATCCATCCTTTCTCCAACGCGAACTTGCTCTCTTGAACGTCCGACCACACCTTCACCGCGCCCCCACTAACCACCGCGTAGAAATCAACATACGTAGAGTGCCCGTTCCCAAGTCTCATCTCGGGAAGCTCATCATCGTCGAGAAATAGATTCCCCCAAGCTTCTCCTGAACTCGCGCCAAGTGGGAACGAGACAACTAAAGTAAAAGGTGTCGCTCTCGCCTCTTTTGAGACCAATCCGCCCCTTTGCATCGGTACAATCGCATTTTGATACAAATGCACATTAATCACATGCAACGGGGCATCGACCATTCGGTAATGCGATTCTTTCGAGACGATAACCTTATTCATATCGAAAATGTTGTACCAAGTGCGGGGGGGGGAAGAGGATGTGAATCTTGGTTTTTGGCCTTCTCCAAAACAGGAGACACCATTAGACTACTACCAAGCAAGAATTGAGTGCTCAATCCGTACACCCTCGTCTCATTCGTGAACGTGAAGAAAAGGGGACGAGCAATCGGAGCGCCTGTCGTGTGCGCCTGATAGCTCAATGTATAGAAATACGGTAGGAGCTTGTATCTCATACCAAGAGCATTTCTAGCGGAGATACGCCCGCAATTTCCACCGATAAAGCTCTTGTCGGCGAATAGAAGTTCGCATGATCCCTTGAAAAAGGGGTAGAACGCCCGAGCTCGATCCATCTATTGCAAAGCTCCTCGCCGATCGGCGGGGTAAAATCCACATATGCTCGGAACCAACCATCGGGACACCAAAGATTCCAAAGTTCAACATTGTAGAAATCGAGTACCTCAAATCGTCCCCATGTTCCTTTATTATCCCCGTCCAATCGCGGAAGATAACGCCCGAACCAACAAAAAAAGTCGGCCGGGACAAAATAAGCGGCGCTTACCCTCTAGCCGACAAAGCGCCTTATGAGTGGCGGCCGTCTGCGTGAGAAACCATAAAGACTATGTGCATTATACTCCAACACTCCATTATAATGATATGCACTAGTAGCTATAGTTTTGTACCCAATCGAACTTGAGTTCCCGACGCGTTTATCTTGTGCGGAGGGTCATCCCATCTCGTTTTTTGTCATGTTCTTGCAGTCGAGACAAGAAACCCAACCGGCCCCGTCCCCATTAGGACAAATCCTGTCCTTAGGAATACTACATAGTCCATCACAAAAGTTGGAAACTTCATTCATGTCGATCCAAAGGCCGTCCACGGGGCGAGTTCATGGAAACGACGTGTTTAAATCGCCCCACCATTTGACGGTTTTAGGGCTTAGGAAATCGGGGAAGTTAACGGCTCCTGGCCATACTTGAGCTAGAAAAGGTTTCCCTTCGTACTTGATGAAAACGTCGTTTGCTACCCCCCGTTGGTAGACCCCATAGCTTCGTGTTTACGCCTATTCGAGGTCGATTATGACAATGTACTTCATCCCTCGGCGTGAATTTTTCTCCAAGAACGATAGAAGTTTGGGGACGGCGTAGTTGGTCGGGTTGAGGTGAAATCTTTGTGTCCGTCCATGTGATCATCGTGCGTTCGGATGACGTCTAGGGGTATTTTTGCCTTTTTGTAGTTTTCGACTACGTCTTCGACCACTGATAAGTTGTGGTATCCCCATCTGCATTGATGGAATCCTGTGTGTATTACAAAATAACAAAACAGATGATGTTATAAAAAGATTTAAATACTTTAACCCAACTATAACTAAATTACAGTGTATTTTTCCCTAACATTAAGAATAACAATAAGAGCTGATATTCACCACCTCCATGTGATAGTTTCAATGTACAAACAAGTTGAAGCAGCAGTGCATTAAGATGCTTGTACCCTACAACCACTTCTGGCCTATCTATATCATTCAACAACTATATAAATGATAATTATAGTACTGAGATATGAGGTTGAGGTTATAAGATGATGTTTATTTAATTAGAGGTTGGGTCCAATTGAAAAAATATAGGTGTTGTAGTTAATAAAAGAAAGTGATTGTTCATATTGTTATTACAACTCATGTAGGGAAAACCATGTCTTAATTAGTAGGACATATAAGGTGTGGATGGTAATGATAAGTGATCTTTCAAATGGTCAAGTTGTTTCTACAAAGATTTAATTAATCATTAATGAATATTGCAAATAGTGTTTGTTTCATCTCCTATTACAATACTTACAATACATATATAATTATATTTATGATGTCATATAATATACTCCTACATTGTAGTATAGATTGATACTATAAGACTAAAAGGAGAAGAATTATTTGGAATATATAAGTATAGGGAAGTGACAAACAAGAGCAATTACGCTTCATAGGCCCATGATCATTAAACTCAGTCCCATCTAATTTCACATAACTATTGAAAAGGTCATTTTCACTCTTTCAACTTCCTCTTATGTTTTCTATATCTCTTATATACTCAACTATTTTATTCTCAAGATATTTTTGGCTGTAACAATATAAGCACCATAGTTAATCTAAGCTTGGTCAGTTTTTTATATTTTAAAATAAAATATTGTTTCAAAATCACACACAAATAACAAATCTTCAAGTACAATTAACTCACCAAAATTATCGTAAATTCACACTCATGCAAACGAATAAAACAACATAACATAGCATTACTGCTCACTCATAAGAAGCAAACAAATTTAATGAATTTTCCTTTTATTCTTTTTAACAGGAAAGAGTATAATTGTCAAAATTTAAAACATGTTTAGTAATTTTTAACAATTCGAGTATTTTTAATGAAGTACAATCAACCAAACACACACCTTAACAAATCTACCAAAAAAGCTTCAAACAATCAAATAGCCGCCCACACAATATATCAAAACCAAACACACACCTTAACAAATCTTGAAAAAACAATCAACTATTTCATGAAAAAACATAATATAAATCAAAATCAAAGACAAAATCTTGTATGCACACCAATTGCACCGTGCAACTAAATTGCATTATCGAAACATACAGCTTGTTTGTCTGAAACATTCATTTTGTTTATACTAAAACGTTCAACTTATTTTACGCTGAACAAATTAAACGTTCGGGATAACAAGTTACACGTTTAAAAAAACACACTTGAGTTACCCGGTTGCACAAAGACCCTACTCGAAAACCAAACACAACTTAGCAATTGCAATTAATTCAATTGCATTTTGAAAACATCTGACTTGTTTCTGTTGAACAAACTGAACGTTTTAGTAAAACAAGTTCTGGCATTTCAAAAAGCACACTGAGTTCTTGCGATCTTTTTTTTTGATCTTGTGAGGGCCTACTCCAAAACCAAACACAACCTAACAAATCCTGAAAACCAATCAACCAACCAACAAATTCATGAAAAAAAAAAACTACCAAAAAGCCCAATAAGGCATAGCAGCAGGCCGGCCCACAAACGCAGTATACTGATCAACAACATCCAACGGCGAAGGCCCATTAAAGAAATAAAGATCAATCACACCCCCAATCACTTTATAACTCAAAGAATCCCCTCTGTAAAACACATCCATCCCATTACTATTCAGAAGCAGAACGCCATGTGCGGCCGCCTGCCCCCCTGAATTCCTCAGGTCCATATACACAGGGTGCGATCCGTACAAATCAGCATTCAGATTTATAGCAGAAATGTCCGTTGTGTACAGAGTGTACGGATCGTTATTGTTTAGCTTAATCCCATGAGGCTGCGTGTTTTCCCCCAAACCGTATAATGAAGCGGATTTAGGGATTTTGGTCGAGATTTCGAGGTATTGATCTTTAAACACGAGATTGTTATATGGGTCTGATGATTCGGAGGTTGAATTGAAAAGGGTTTCGCCGTTTGATCTTCTTGTTACGGAAAAGCTGAATGGGTCTGTTTCGTAGGAGAAAATTAGGGCTTTTCCTGCGATTTGGGGGTTTTTGAGTTTGAAGGTTTTGATTTTTGTTGAAATTGGAGGGGTTTCTCTGGGTAAAAGATTGTAGGGGACTTCCCATCTTTGTTTCTCTGCATCTGTGATGTGAACTCTTAAGCGATTGTCAGTTTCGTGCCTGCAAAATGTAGATTTGAGTAAGTAATACTGTTTAGTTAAGGTGACTAATACTGTTCCGTGAAAAAAAAACTAATGCTGACCAACTAATGTCACTGAAAGCAGCTAATACTGTTCAGTGAGAATAACTAATACTGTTCCGTAAAAAAAAATTAATGTTGACCAACTAATACTGTTTAGTGAGAGCAACTAATACTGTTCACTGATTAGATTTTTATCAAGAAATTGTAAGAAATTAATGATGTGATTACTTGACATAGAGGTGCAAGAGAGGAATATCAGGGCCATAAATGGTGTTCCTCTGCTTCACTTGAAGGAGGCCGACAATGGCGCCGTTTGGGGAGGCTTCGATGGAGATCAAACGGTATCCTTTGCCGATTTTGGATGAATGGACTTGAAGTGTGGATAGAATCAAGAACAGTAAGAAAAATTTGAGAGGAAAAGACATGGAAAAAGATGAAGAAAAAAAGTACATGATTGAATGAATGATTGGTGTTTGTGAGTTAATTTTGGGAGCTTATAATGGCGTGATGAGGAAATTCCAGAGAGGTTTTGTGTAGGGACAGAAGCTAAAACAATACAGGTGAAGTGGTGGGGAAGATGTTGCCCATGCAATAGTAGAAGAAAATATGTGTGAAAATATGCATGTCTTTAGGTCAAATTGGGTTTTAAATGCTGAATTGAATCTGAGTATTATGATATTTTTCGAATTCCATAGATATTTGTATTCGTATTAGTTTATTATTCTAATATTATACTTTGTAGAGGAATTTTATGTGAGATGATTTTATATATGAAATGGTAGATTTACATGTACTATGATATGTTAGGAAACAGATCACCTGCTGTACAGCACGGTATTGTGCAGCAGGTGAACCGTTGGATCACACACACACGTGCGGATATATGTGTGTACGTGTGTGATCCAACGGTTCACCTGGTGTACAGCATCGTGATGTACATCAGGTGATCTGTTTCCGATATGTTATCAATTTATAATATGTATAAACTTTTTAATTCGATTGCAAATTGAATTGCAATATTTAAATATAATTTAGATTACAATCGGATAAAATTGTATAAATATAAGTGTAATCGGATAAAAAAAGTATACTAAGTTACAAATAGATAAAAGAGTCATATTACAATTGATATTCACTCAAAAAATTAATATATCACTCAATTTACCTGCTTTGATATTAAGAAATTATATGAGACAAATTCTTTGAACATTTTTTTTTGTTTTTTGTTTTTTGACAGAGACAAATTCTTTGTGGTGTCATGGGGATGGCTATGTAAGGTTGATATTTATAATTTGAGGACATTAATTTCTTGCATTTGCATGTGACTATTATGTTTATTTGGGGCCCAACCCAAGAGTCCAAGACCCTGTTCACTGGGCCAAACTAATTTGGGTAGGCTTCATGTACACCGTGCATTATAGAAACATGCAATTTCTTATATTAAAAGATATAATTTATTTACACTGAATCGTACAATAATTTTTTTATATTAATAGTTGCATGGTTCAATATAAACAAACTTCATCTTTCAGCATAATAATTGTTGTATATTTCTAAAATGCATTATAAATGCTCGGTGCACCCGAATATATACAAAACTTAGCCAAGTAATTTTCATATGTTCTGATAAAAGTTTCTGTCGTTCCTTCCTAACATAAAAAAATAGCGTTGTTATGAACAATTTTCCTTTTTAATGTCTTTAATTCATCATAATTTCAGTTGAGTAACACTCGTGTGAACCAGGTTCTTACATGAACTCTATCATTGTTATGTGTAAAAACTATCACTGTTATGCACAAAAACTTTTACTGTTTAAAAATATAAAGCATTTTTTACACAGTGATTATTTTTGTACATAACAGTGATAGTTTTTATACATAGCAATGTGAGTTTTTGTATGTAACAGTGATACTTAAATAACCGAGTTCATAGCATGAACCAGGTCTATACAAGTTTTTGTCATTTCAGTTATTAGTCACAATTTCATTATTGATATTTAAAAATTCTTCTTCAAAATCACTAAATAATTATTTAAAATATATTAGCATTAATTTTTCTTTATTAATTTAATATTTATCCCCCATTGGTCCTGAATTTGGATATTTAAAGTAAGTTTGTACTGCAACATGAAATGTTAAGACAAAGTTAAAATATTGTTATTATTAATTAATAAAATGTATTCATTAAAAAGAAAGACCATGTGCTCCACCATTTTTAGAAATCTAACCCATACATGATATATCTACAACCATGTGACCCCTCACCCAAAAAAGAATAGAAAAAAAAAACCTCAATTTTTCCTAACAATGAAGTAATTGGAAAATGCGGCAACTAGTAATAAAATCACAAAATAAAACTCTGAACCATGATTTCTCTTAAAAGGCCTAGCAATATTACAAAATAAAATCAGGCCCAAGAACTAAAGGCCTATACTCCTAAACACAAAGATGGGCCCAATAAATCTTAGGCCCAACACTTGTTTCGTGCGGACTTCAGCAAATGAGACTAAACATTATCAGAAATTAAACTTTTTTGGCATTTCGTTTATGATTCACCCTTTTTTTAATATTTAAAATTGTTACAGTTAATGAACCATTTTGAAATGCTTAATGGGCCAATTAATACCAAGGACCCATTGTTTTCCTTTTTGTCCTTGAATATCAAGATATTAAATTTGAACACAAAATAAAGGCCAAGAAATTTGTCACTCAATACGATCAGTTTTTCATTTTTTGGGGAGGTGAAAAAACGCATAAGCTTTTTAACTTGACGAATAAAACTGAAAAAATGAGATGAGATTGCAGAGCAAAGAAAATAATTTGAGTAAACTAAAAAGACCATCTTAATTAAGGAAAACCATATCATATACATCATCATGTACTAGAAGAAAATCATTCAGTATCATAACTAAAAGTGAACCAGTTATCAGTCTATTTCCATTCTGAGTAGTTGAAACTATCCCATATTTTAATCAAGACAAAATCTTGTGGTGTGAAAATATTTGTATGTTTCAGTTGAAAAAAAAATACTTTGGGCACACTTGAAAACTCAAATTCCAAGTCAATGACTCGTGTCCTTTTAGTGAAGAAGCACACTTGCATAAGACGATCTTACGGTGAGATGAAACATAATTTGAGCAATGATAATTTTATACATTGAAAAGAGTGGGCATTTATTTATGTTAGTTTATACCACTTTCATGTATAATACCGTCTCATACGAATTTTTGTCTTAAATAAATTAACAAATGTAGCACAAAAATACTATCCTCTCGGGGATTTGGTGGGACACCCGAAATGAAAAGATGAGAAATTTTAATGGGACGGAGGGATTACAAAGTTAGCCCAACACGGAAGCGCCTTCCTTCAGAACTACAAATATTAAAAAATACGCTATAATGACAGAGATTCAACAATAATGAAGATCAACATATCAATATAAAATCAATTGTTGATCTTGTTGCGAATTAATTGTTTTTGGTGGAACCACACTGTGAAACAAGATCTAAGATATGAGGAAGAAATAATGAGAAAGAGATAGAGAAAAAGAAAGAGAGAAAGAACAAACGCAAATAGAAAAAAATGGCCCAAACTTAATATATAGGTTCCAAACTGCATTGAACCATGTCGGGGCATGACAATTCTAGATTCGTGCACTTGATACAGTTGATTTATCTCTCTTAACAAAGCAACTTGATTTATCTTTTCTATTTTTTCTTATTTCAATATACTTATATATTCTCTAAATATTCAATGCATGCATATGTAAGTATAAAATTGTGTAAACTAGTTACATTGTGGTTCCACTATACTGGTCTAATTTTGAATTCAATTTTTACTTCAATTTGATGGGCCACATAACTCATGAAGAAAATGGAACAAGAGTATCAACTCTTTTAACAAATTGTTATATACAGTCAACAATATTATCACTTTTCATTATATAAATTACACCAAATATGTTGAATTGTCGCTCTCACATGTAATATATATATAATTAATTGATATGGAGCCTAATAGATTTTTTACTATGGGCTGAGATTTTTTAAACTCGACCCAAAATCAAATTTCGGCCAAATCAAAATTCGTGGATTAATGGTTAATACCGAATAGAATTTTTATCTTGAATAGCTCTGTTGGAGAAAAAATAGTGTCTTTTTATAAAAAAATTTTATACACCAAATGCACTATGCTTATCAAGTGCATTTTTTAATCATATTAATATTTTTTTATTAAATAGTAATTATTGTTTTCATTGGAGTTAACAAAATAAATAAATTAAGTAATAAAATAGAAGTCGACAAGTGAAAAATGGAAATTACACACATTGGTGATTTCATACCTTAAAACAAAAATGGTAGGGCCCAAAACTCAATAAATGCATTTGGTGCTCGATAGTTTGTTAGGGCAACACCCCAATAAATGCATTAGGTGCACCGAGCAGGACTCGTGTCTAGACTATTCATTGTATTTTATAATGTATTTTAAAATTATATAATTTATTTATATTGAATCGTGTAATTAATTTTCATATTAATAGTTACATGATTTAGTGTAAATAAGTTATATATTTCAACACAACAAATTACATGATTTTAAAATATTTTATCCGTTTCACTATTAGTTTTAGTTTTCCTTTTTTTATCTGTTTTTCTATAAGTTTCCCTTTCCATAAATAAAAAAAGTAACTTCATTATTCATAAATTTTTTCTTCATTTTTCACATCATATTACAAAAAATGTCATTCATTACTCAACTCATTACTTTATATACATTTTTTATCTCTTCCAATACTCAAAATTACCCTTCATTTTTATAATTTATTATCATTTTTGAATTAAAACATTCAAAAAAATGAAAAACTTATAGTACTAAAATAAAAAAAGTACATTATAAAGCGCACGATGCACTAATATACATACAAGAATTAGGCCGGTGCACCATATGTTCCACCATATGACTTAACTGGTATTTACCCACCCAAAATTCAAAGTGAAAACTTCCTCTACTATTTTCCTCGTAATACCTATTTTCCTCGTAATACGTCACCCTATGACGTCATAACGTCAGAGGCAACACTTTTACCCACCTACCGTTTCCCCCTTTTAAATTAACAATATTCTCTCAAACCCTGTGTAAGCATCTGCTTTCTATCTTCCAATAATATTTATTTTACATTTCTAAAACAAATATTCTTGCTTTAATTTTTTTATAAAAAGACACTATTTTTTCTGCATCTTGGATGGAACTGGAGAAGAGAAAACGGGAAAATGACGGAGAGGCCAGCGGCCGGAAGAGGGCGGCGCCGCCGCTGCCCAGCGACGAAGAGGTGGAGGAGTTCTTCGCTATACTGAAGAGAATTCAGGCGGCGACTAAGTACTTTCAACGCCGTGATAACGTCGGCGGCGAGTTAACGGCGAAGTCTCCCTGGAACCCGTCTTTTCAAAGGGAGGATTTTGACGGCGTTAAGACGGAGAGTAAAGGGTTTGATCTTAATTCGGATCCGGTTTGTGATGTTTCGGATTCGGGTTGAGCTTGTGAGTTTTTTTTTTTGTTTTAAGGTTTAACTTTTGAGGATGTGAGTAGGAAGGTAGGTATTAGTTATTAATTACTCCCTCCGTCCTAATTTTGATTATCCGCTTTTTATAAATAGTCGTCTAATTTTAATTATTCATTTCCAAATAAAGCAATAAACCAATATTCAATATTATTTAATATTATTATTTCTATCCACCAAACCCACTTTACATCATTTAATATTATTATTTTCCTCCAATAAACTCACTTTATCCCATTTTATATCTTTTAATACTATTATTTCTTATTTTTTCTTAATCTTCGTGTCTACAGTAAATGGATAATAAAAAATAAGACGGAGGGAGTACTATTTAAGTTTGACAAATTAAGTGTGATGCGTGTTAGGGAGAAAAAATCACAAATGATCCTGTAATTTTGTTCGATTTAAAAAATAGTCCTGTAAATTTTTATTTTATTAATTGTGGTCCTTTTAGTTTCAATTGTAGTCATTTTTGCTAGAAAATTGAAAATTTTAACCGGAAAATGGCTAAAAATATGATGTAGCACAAAAAATAATGCGAAAAAAATATTGAAATGACGGGTTTAATAAAAGGAAGAGAATAGTATAAGTTTGAAACTAATGATGGGCATTAATTTTAGCATGTAAAATAATGAGATAATTGCCTAATGTTTGATTTTTATTTTAAAGGTAAATGTGTTATTCTCGTAAAAAAATGGAGTATAGGTGTACTCAACCTGAAAAATTACAATTAACTTACTCTTTCCGTCCCTTAGCAATTTGCACTTTGAAATTGATACACATAAGAAAAAGTAATTTTTTAGTGTTTTTAGTTGACTTTTCAAAGGGAATGAATGGTGGACATTGTGAGGTAGAGATATTGAGGGTGAAGATTATGAGATTATTTGTCATTTTAAGGAGTGTAAATTGGTAAGAAACAAACAAAAAAAAAAAGTGCATATTGCTAAGGACGAAGAGAGTACAACAAAACTATATTTTCAATTTTGAAGGTATATATGACCACTAATTAAGGGATGTGACATTTAGATATGAAAAAGAAAACAAAACAACAAAGGATAGTAAGTTTTCAACATTTTCCAAGAGTTGAATTTGATGTTGTTTACCACCTTCCTTCTGTCTGGCTCCATATCTTCTTTGAGAACGATCAGGTCCAATGTAATTTACCCGCATGGGCGTAGCTCAGTTGGTTCCTGAGTGACAGATTGTTATAAGGACGTAGGATTGAGTCCTGACAGCAGCAGTGTGGGAGTTTTATTCCTCCAATGTAGGGGATAACTCATTGTGGGCACCAGACACGGGTCCTCCATCCTAATGGGCCGAGTCGCCCTGATTTCTCTGCTCCCACCATTCTGTCGGTTAGGGGGTGGGGCCCTGGGAAGCGAGGACTTCTTTTCTTCTGAAGGTCAATGTAATTCAAAAATTAGTGCGTAAAAAATATTTCCTCTATTACATTGGGATATACTCTTTTCGTCGCATACTCAATTGAATATTTTTCATTTGGTTAAATAATCAAATCTAGTTCATATATTTTTTTTTTCTTTAAATTTAGCACATACTTTAACTTAATTAACACTTAAAAACATTACGAGTCAATATTTTCGGCACGGTCCATCTAATGTGGTCGTCGGCTCACAGTAGTCCACTTGTCTTACTAAAGTGCAAATATTAAAATAAAATAAATAAAAATTATCACCAGCTAAGATTAGAAAACGCGGGATATAAAAACACATCGATCACTATTTTATAATTTTAGGTGGTAATATTTTATTTTATTTTAATATTTACACGTCTACAAGATAAGTGAACTTCGACGATCACATCAGATGGACCTTGTAAAAAATTGTGACTCGAAATATTTTTAATTATAAAATTAAAGTATGTGCTGAATTTGAAGAGAGAAAAAAATATGAACTAAAATCATGGATGCAAAAATTAGCCGCCTAGCGCCGACCCGATTTTGCTAGGCGGTGCCTAAGCGGATGTAGGCTGATTTTTTTAAAAGACCAACATTCAATAATTAAAAAAAATCAAATTTGAAACTTTACACAAATTAAAGAGTCAGGATGAGCAATTCCAGTATTCTAACTTCTAAATTCTAAGTTGGAGAAAATTGAAAAATATACATAAATCTATTTTCAATTGATTTTTTTTATAGTTTATGTTAATTTTTAAATTATTATTTTGTTCCGTTGTGATATTGATATTTAATAATTAATTAATTATTTAGTTGGAGTTGAACTATTTGCCTGAATTTATGTTAATTTATTTTGTGATTTAAAAAAATTAAAGTCGAACTGCCTGGGCGGCATAAAATTGATGAAAAAAAAAAAAAATATGTATTAAATTTGATTAGTTGGCCTTTCCATTTTGATATTGTCCCATATTTGTTTTTTATTTTCATAAATTGCATAAAGTTTCCGTACTCATTTTAATTTATCCCCTTCAAATATTTTTTATTTACAAAGGTATTTTTGGCCCCCACATAAAATACACTTATATTCCTTTAAGAGCATTAAATAACTAATTATATATTTGATTTCTTCCTGGTAGTTCTTGTTTTAACAATATGATATGTTATGATTTAGGAAACATGAAACAAGCTTTCGAAAAAAAGAATATGAAACAATGATGTATGAGACGGACACACCAATCTTTTCTAAAATATTAAAATATTATATAAAAAATATGTTTTATCTTGTCGTAGAGGCTGTTTTTTAAATAAAGTGTGATTCATTTAACTAATTAATGGGACGGTCATCGGCCTTTTGAGTGTTAAAGCTTTATTTTATGTCTAATATTTTTATTATTTATTTCATAAGATTTTATTTCTCTTGAACTAAAATTATGCATAATAATATAGTACAAAAATTTTCTGTTAGGATGAGGCATTGTAATTTGTAGAGTTTTGTATTGTTGCACAAGCATGGAAAAAGCGACATAATTATGTTTGCTTATGACTAAGCGAGGTAAGGATTCCACTATCAAGCTTTATATTATGGTAGATTTGACCCTATAGTAATTTCGTCATTTTTTTAATCATTATGATTACAGTGATATAAAAGGAATCTAAACTTATTGATTCGTTGTAAATAATTGAAGACAACCCGGGTGAATAAGTTTCATGCTATGAAACTGATATTTAATTTATGAATATATGAACTTATTCAGGGTATGATACGAGTAAAATTTAATATATTAAAAAAATTTATTAAAATAAGTTAAATGAGTCATGAGAGATGAACTCATAATTGAATTAATAATAAAGTGGATAACATAGTCTTAATTTACATTCACCTTCAAATCGTAAATCAAATCTATTTCTAAAATATGCAATTTAAATTACACTATGCACCTGATGCATACAAGATATTACCAAATTGAATATAGACAAAAATTCATATGAAACGGTGTCATACATGAGACGGGGTACAACCTAACACAAATCACACTCACTCCTCCCAAAATGTCATAGCGTCAATGCTCAACTTATACCCCATCTCATCGTGAGACTGTCTCATGCAAGTGTGTCTCTTGAATATATTATATTTATGCTTCCTAATAATAATAATAACATATAGAGATTCGTAAAATGAAAAATGAATATGGCTCATATACTCAATTAAAAGAAGGAAACATATTCATTATTTTTCTTCCATCACACTAATTTTTTTTTTTTAGAACATCTCAATCTCCCATCATATTAAAACTTGATTTAAGAGGCTTTTTATCAACTATTTTCCTCAAGGAGCAGGTTATTAGCACCCCCTCTTTTAGGAAATGCATCACCTAGATGAATTCACTCCTCACAGGATTACTACACTCTTCCAATTTTACCTAAACTACCCTTCCTCCCTCTTAACCATTTCTTCACTAAAAAAACGTCCAAATTTGCACCCACCGCCGCATGCCAGGAGTTTTTAGATCTAAAAACTTTTGTTCGTGTTTTTTTTTTTCGAGTTATTTTGCCGAAATTTGTTCTATTTTTCGAAAAAAATTATCGAATTTTGTTATATTTTTTGGAATTTTGATTTTATCAAAATTTTAGATCAAAACTTGTGACTTTTTTCGATTTATTTTTTCGAATTTGTGGCTATTTTTCGGATCTGGTTATCCAAAAATTTCAAACTCGTTTTTTTTCTTTTGTTCAATTATGTTTCTTTTTATATTTTTTTTTTCAATGTTGATGTTATTTTTGCATCCCATTCAATACAAGATGTTCCTCTTGATGTTGTTTTTGTTATTTTTACTTGTGATTCGAATCTAATTAATCTTTTTTAGTTCATGTGTTGTTGCCATGTTTTTTGTTTTGCCATTAAGAGGCTGGTGGACGGTTGTTTACTGGGAGAAGGGAAGGTGTAAAATTAGGGTTATAATTTTAAGGGTAACGAAGTCCCTTTAAGAGTAATTATATTTATTAAACGTTCACGTAGGTGTATTTACTAATTATAGGGGTGTTAATAACCTGGGCCTTCCTCAAAGGAAAGTAGGGGGACTTGGTCTTAGCCCAATAATCATTTGGGCCAAGATTTTCTTGGATCTTGAAGTGGGCTTTTTGCAGATTTAATAGTATAATATGTCTGGTTCACTATTCTTAAATTTTGTTTTAAAAATGTGTCCTCTCATAAAATGTAGAATAATTAGTAATTACCAATATGGCCTTGCCATGTATTGGCCTTTTTTCATCTACAATAGATGGAAAAAGACCAATATATGGCAAGGTCATATTGGTAATTACAACCCGTAACTCTGCACCCCTTTTAAAACCAAATTTCAAAAGATTTTGCATTATAACTTAAATAACTTGTGAAAAATATGTGTATTAAAAATAAATAAATTCATGTTACTTAATTAGAAACACCAAGTTAGAATGATAAAGAGATTTCATGTTACTTAAATATCTTGATATTTGCATTTGTTCATCACAAATTCACAATATGTCAATATAGATGGGCCCTAACGAAATTTACCATCACCACAACTTAAAGAGTACGGCCCAATACATTGGACAAAAACAATTTGTACACCGACAAAAAAATGTATGAACCCTAATTCACTGTGAAGTTGGATTTTTTAGTACCACTGTGTAAAAATTCTCATTATTTTAATTTGAATCAAAGTCCGATGAAACTCATTCACAACATGAATTTAATAAAATTACACTTATAAATTAATATTATAATACTTATTTACTGATATTATTACATTTATAAACTAATATCATAATATTTATGTATGCGTAAATATTATTATATATTACTTTATAAAGAGTAATAATATCAACAAATAAATATTATGTTATTAGCATGAATTTAACTTTTTTTTCGGAACAAATTTCACTAGATAGTTTGTTTTTGAAATTTCTCCACACTTGGCTAATTTGTTTTATCTTATTTACAAATTACAACCTGTAGACAAAACATTAATCAAATAGGTGGAGTCAACATGGTACTTTGTCATCTATATTCACAAGGTTTTAATTTACTCAAACTTAAATCCAATTTATCGTGCGATGGAGACAAAATTATCATCGAAGTTTCTTAATAGTTTCCTTTGATCCTTGTTTTCTTTGTCTGTGGGTTTTCCTAGGAGTTACCAACAAATCCCATATTTTGTAATAAATTTTTTATGCTTTTAATTCCTACATATCTCAATCTTACCTACATCAGATGCTTAGAAGTGCTGTTTGTGGATCAGCGACTTTATATTGTTTTGGTCGAACTCTGCCCAACTATACGGCTGGACGGTTGGACGGCCCAGAAATTGACTTCTTTAATGTAGTAAACTGGTATTTTAATGTACTCTATAAGTATACTTGTATTCGTGTGCTATTCTGTCGATTTTAATATATAAAATTGGGGTTAAGTTTTTTTGTTGTTCAATAATTTTACTTCGTTTTTAAATTGATCCGATTGCTTTGATGTTTTGATTTTTGTCTGTAAATTGTAAAAAAATTTGAAATTGATCCTGTAAATTATATAAAAAAAAAAATCAAATTGATCCTTTAAGTTATCAAAAAAATTTAAATTCGTCCAATAAGTTATAAAAAAAAATCAAATTGGTTCGGTAAGTTATCAAAAAAATTTAAATTAGTCCTTTAACTTACTGTAGCAGGCCATCAAACAAGTAACCGACATCTATGTAATTATTTTACTATTTCGTTTAACTTCGAAATGTCACCTGGACATTTTTAATTCTAATAATTTTGGATCGGGATTTTTCTGCGTATTTTTTAAGGGAGAATGAGTGATTTTCTACATATTTTGGTTTATTTTTGAATTTTTCGGTCAGTTTAGACCCATTAAATTGACACGATTTATTTTGTCTTTTAATATACAAATTGTTTTTAGACCCAACTGAAAACCTGACAAAAATTATTAGATTTAAAAAAAGTTGAAGTAGCGTTTTCAATTAAAGAAAAAAATAATTATTACACATATGACGGTTATCTGCTACAACATGTTAAATGATCAATTTCAAAAAAATAAAAAATTTACATAACTAAAATAAAAAATTCAAAACGTGACCAATTTCAAAACTATTCAAAATAAGGTTATAAATGTGTAATAATATTTACATAGCTAACATTTTATTATTGACCTAGTGTTATTATTTGTTGGATTTATTCATCTTTATTGCTTTCGTTATATCAACTAATTGAATTAAAAAGTCAATAATAAAATTAAAATGAAAACAAGATGAAAATTGCAAACAGTTGGAAGAATAGTTATATCATTAATTGTGGGCAAGGTTTCTGTCGAACTAACACATCTTCTTTTGAGTCCTATTCTAGAAAAAAAAATCACACACACAAACTTCTAAGTATAAGTCATTTTATCACCAACTACTCCTATGTGACAACAGAAGCTTCATTTGGACTAAGTTTTGGTTGGAAAAATCCCTTCAACTAATAGGTAAATTCCATTAATGTGCTAAACCTAACAACTGTACGATGTTTATTGAATAAATTAAGAGTTGATTTCTCTTATTCGTTTTCATTAATTTGAAAAAAATATATTTAATTAAGTAATATTTTCTCCATTCCAGACTAAGGTTTACATTTTGAAAATGACACATATTTTAACAAATATAGTATTGAATGTAGTGCTGGTTGGTGTAATGTGTAAAAAAAATGAACAGAGAAAAATATTTTTTTTTTAATATTAATTGAGTGACAACTGGTGTAATTTTTTTAAAAAAAAGAGGGACTACAACTTGTCGTAAATGATATGTATAAAACTTTGATTTTAAAGCTCTATATAACAAAATGTAAACTTTTGACTGGAACGAAAAAATATTACTTTATAGTATATAAAATAATATTTTTAGCCTATGAAGCATAACATTTTAACAAATATTTAATTTATGTGTTACTCCTTTTAAAAGTGTTAAATTGCAACATTTTTTATGTTAAACATTATTATATTACTTCGTACACTGAACAATGATACTGAATTCACCCATAAAACTTGAGCAACCAAGTTCGTAAATGTTTTTATCAATACATACATACATACAGTAGATATATATATGTTGGTTGGGGTATTTGAAATGGGTTCGCGGCCTGTTTCTATAAATACCACTACAATTAAATATATACTTAGACTACAAAATCTTTCAACATGACTACAAGATTTTTAATGAAATACTTTCGTCCTTAAACAGTGGGTATGTTTACGAATTGACTATAAATTATTATAATTCTAGTAGTTAAATAAACTGCTTACAAGCAATGGTGGATCAGGAATTTATAAAGGGGTGAGCTAGGAGGAAAAAAATTTAGATCAATAATTTTTAATAAAATAAAATATTTTCAATATTTATTGAACTGTACTTGAAAAGATTTCAAAACATAAAATTCATCAACAATTGAGTATATATCTACATTGTATAAGAAAAATTAAAAGAATAAAAAAAATTACTTGACCGACCTTGAAAATTGAGGATGAGTGTAGAAAAAATAAAATCAAGAATAAAGAATCCCAAATTTCCTTAGACTCTAATTCCCTGCTCTTGGTGAAAATAAGTTTTTTGAAATAAAAATATTTGTTTTTTAAAAGATAAAATAAAATATTAATTAAAAGTGGGTGGACCTGTAGTTGTTTGCTAATATTTCTACAGGAATTGAGGAATATTGATGAATTTTAATTGGATTTATAATTAGGATGAGCTGGTATAATTAATTTGGGTGGACTGGTGGACTAATTTTAAAAATTTTACATATACTACCTATGTCCCGGAAAAACGTGCACACCTACTTTATTATCAAGTTTTTGTGAACGAGTTATTTATTATGATTTCAAATGATAAAGTAATTTTTAAAGAGGGGTATTATAGATCTACCTCTCATCTATTGCATGCATCTTTAAAAATTATTTTATCATTTCAAATACTAATAAAAAACTCGCTCGCAAAAACACGTGAAAACAATAGACGTGCAAGTTTCTTTGGGACGGAGGGAGTAATAATTACAATATATAGTGAGCTAGGTTGGGCTGGAGTCCACCCTAGCTCACTAATAGATATGCCCCTGCCTACAAGCAATTTGCTTGTTTGTCTACGAAAATTATAAAATAGAATTTTGACTCATTTTGATAGTGGGCCTATTAATTTACATTTTTTTTTATTTGACCCTGTAATTTTATAAAATTTGATTTTTTAGACCTGTCACCGACTACCACAGGTAACTAGCATGTGATAAGACGAAGGAGTTGAATTTTGTAAAATTACATGATAAAAAAGTACTCAAGATTTCCATAAGTTTTATTCTGATGCCACATCACAATATGCTTTCGGTCCGTGTAATAACTAATAAGGTCCCAAGGAAATGAATATAGTGGACATGCCACATCACCGACTATCACAGGTAACTAGCATGTGATAGGACGAAGGAGTTGAATTTTGTAAAATTACATGATAAAAAAGTACTCAAGATTTCCATAAGTCTTATTCTGATGCCACATCACAATATGCTTTCGCCTCAGACCTCCGATCAGCTTGGGAAAATTGAAAAGTTTAAAAGGGCAAGACGAAAGTGGATGAAGAAATTACATAAAAAAAGGACAATAAAATTGAAAGAAAAGAAGTGGGCGAGTTTCACCGAGGGCTTGCGTGAATATATCGGAAAAGGGGTGAAACGATCGAACAGGGGGAAGAACAATAGCCAAAGGGTGAATGAGAACATTGGGGAAGTAGAAGGAAATCCAGTGGAAACAATTATGCTACCGGAGGAGATATGTGAGTTGGGAAAGAAGCTCGGTGTAGTGAATGATGAAAATAAAGGCATGGTATCCAGGAGAATTCGAGAAATTGAGAGTTTAGCGGAGGAAGGGAAGAATGGCAGCAATTCTATAGTGTCTTAATGAAGATCTTATCATATAATATCAGAGGGGTGGGCAGCAGCGAAAAGAAGAAAGAGCTACGGGGACTCATTGGTAAGTTTCATCCTGATTTTGTGTGTGTTCAGGAAATAAAAAGTTGTGATCACTCTGAGTTTAATCCTTATGCTATTTGGGATGGTGGATTGAATGTGGGGTGGGCTGCTCTCGATGCAATTGGGCAATCGGGAGGTATCTTAAGTTTATGGAATAGAGAAAAAATTGAGGTTGTGGACGTGTGGACTATTCAAGAGGCCGTGGGGGTGGAGGGGAAATGGATATCTTCAGGGAAGGCTTTGGGAATTGTGAATATTTACGGGCCGAGGGAGTCTAGTGATAAAATTAGATTGTGGAACGCCCTAGGTACAAAAATTCTGAATAACCCGGGGGTGGGGTGGTGTGTTATTGGGGACTTTAATGAGGTGAGAAGTTGTAGTGAGAGGAAGGGAAGAAGTGTGTATCATCTGAGCTCGAATTCCAAAAGGTTCGAGGATTTCATTAACGAAGCTGGGCTGTTTGATGTGGGGCTAGTGGGAAGGAAGTTCACTTGGTCCAGACTAGATGGCCGTTGTTGCAGTCGAATCGATCGGGCTCTTGTGTCCTCCGAATGGAGTGTGGAGTGGGTTCTTGCAAATTGAGAGGGTTATCCAAGGAAAGCTCGGACCACTGCCCAATCTTTCTACACTATTGCGACCAGAATTGGGGACCGAAGCCTTTTCGATTCTTCAATATTTGGTTGAAGCACCCGGAACTGATGTCATTAGTGGAAGACAAGTGGGGAAATTATGTGTGTCAGGGTTGGGGTATGTATGTTTTCAAAGAAAAGTTGAAGCTCCTCAAAGGGGATATTAAATAATGGAGCCAGGAAAAGTTTGGGGATTTGGAACGAAAAATATCGGAGGCTAATACAATATTTGATAACTTGGATCGGTGTCAGGAAAGCCGAGATCTATCAGTGGTCGAGTGCAAGGAAATGAAAGAAGCAAAAGCTAGATTGTTGCAATTAAAGAAGGTAAAAAACATTTACTGCTTTCAGAAAGCCAGAATTCAGTGGATTAGGAAGGGTGATGCAAATTCGTCCTTTTTCCACAAATGTTTCAACAATTGGGGCCGCACTAATAGGATTGATGGATTGATCATAAATGAGGTTTGGGTCGAAGAAGTAGATAAAGTCAAGAATGAGGTCTTCAGCTTTTTCAAGAATCACTTCTCGAAGAACCAGTGTGGATTCCTCCCTCTTTCTGGGCTGATTGCTAAGAGGGTATCTGATGTTGATAACAGTTTTCTTGTTGAACCTTTCCTTGAAGAAGAAGTCAAGTCTGCAGTCTGGAGTTGCGGAGGGAATAAAAGCCCGGGCCCCGATGGCTTCACCTTCAAATTTATTAATAAAAGCCCGGGCCCCGATTGTGAAAGGGGGTAATTCATCTTTTGTCACGTTGATTCCGAAAAGGACCGGCTTGCCGATTGACTGATTTCCATCCGATTTCATTAATCGGGTGCATGTACAAGATTGTGGCTAAAGTGTTAGCCAATAGATTGGCTAAAGTGGTGGAGTCAGTGATTTTGGAGAACCAATTTGCATTTGTGGGGAAGAAACAGATCCTGGATAGTATTCTGGTCCTTAATGAGTAAGTGGACTTTGTGAAGAAAGAGAAGAAGCAGAGCTTTGTGTTCAAGGTAGATTTTGAGAGAGCATATGATTCTATCCTTTGGGAGTTCCTTGACGATATGATGAGAGGAATGAATTTTCACTGGAAGTGGAGAAAATGGATCAGGGGATGCATTTCGTTGGCTTCGATGTTAGTTATGGTTAATGGGAGTTCGACAGGTGAATTCCAGCTTCATAAAGGGATTCGACAAGGTGATCCTTTTCTCTCGTTTTTGTTTCTGATGTTGGGGAATTAATTGTCCGGATCTATTCGGGATGAATATTTAAATACAAATTTAATTCTAACAATTATTACTAGCATGAATTAATCCTATATTAATTCAAATAATAATTCAACAACAAATCATGCATATAAACAATTCACATAAATCCTACGCATGTGGAATTGCTACGGGTTTACGTGAACTAACCTCTCGGAGTGACAACCGTTGAGAAGATAGATCCCGTTCACACAAAAACACCAAAAGACCTTCTCACGCATTCCCTTATCATTGTTCAACAATCCGGTGGTAGGAACTCGAGAACAATTTAACAAAAGGGAAAAATAAAATTATGTTGCACCACCTTTGTGGATTTCTAATTTTTCCAACACATGGAATTGCACTTGGGGATGAAAAAATCATCCCCTATTTATAAGAGGGTGGTCGCCGATTTTTTGCTAGGAAAAAAGGGAGAGAAAATCTCTTTCTTGATCTCCAAGAAATCTTGAATATATATCCCATATATTCTTTTCTCCTTAATTAAAGTTTCCATAAAATCCCACTCTCTTATTGTTATGGAATTTCGAAAAAAATGAGGATAAAGATTCCAAGATTTGGATCTTCTTGAATTTATGAGATATACTTGTATTCCAAGAATACATATCTTTCATAATATCTTTTCAAGAAAATCAAAAAAATATTTCTTTTCCTTCTTTTTTTTCTTAATTTTCGAAAATCCCCATATAAATAACTAAGTGGGAGACTTCTTGAATTTAATGAGATAATCTTGTATTCCAAGAATACATATCTTCATTCCATAACAAAATTCAAAGAAAATCTTTCTCCCCTTTTTATTTATAATTTTTGAAAAATTGGAAAAAATAAGCAACCATAATTTATTTTATTTTAAACACCTTTTTTCAGTTATTGGACATTATGCTTGGGCTACTTGAGGGGCCTTTAGGAGAATTAAAATTGGACCTTCTAATGGACTTTGAATATCTAATATTGAGCCACAATATTATTCAAGCCCATAAATATTAATTAATCCCACTACATAATTAATATTGCACTATCCATCTTAACCCATATTACTGTTAATATGGCTCCCGATTATTATTTCCCGTGTTTAAGATTATCCAGCCCATTAACTAATTCAAGCCACTGACACATCTTTCCTTTAATTAATATATTTTGTCCTTGGTCAAGGAACAGTTCAACATTATTATCCATACCGGAAACTAATTCCACTTGCAAGATTTGGTATGATAAATCATATGAACCTCCCAAGGGGGCAAATCGAACAAGCGTACTTGCAGACGATTGTTCGTATTAAATCTTAGCAATCGCATGTGACCAATAATATTGCCCAAGACATAAAGTATTAAATCTCATTCATTCTCTACCCGTCATAAGTCAAAGCAATAATTACTAACCACACACGATCCTATTTAAAGGACGAAGATTAAGAAATAACGAACCACTGAGGTCTAATTCTTCATAATTCAGTGCTGAAGAATTTATCATCTTGTAGGTCCTATTCAGTACATCAGTCATATACTAGTGTAATCTCTTGGTCAAGACAAGTCAATCTGAGCCTTACACTTCAACCTTTCACGATGGATTGTTCATTTCCATCTAGGTCGTGAACATCGTACTTTTAGTTACAAGGGACTGTTAATTTAATCTTCTGTGATCTGGTATCACTAAATTAACTACAATGTAACACGTACTATTTATTGAACAGTTATGCAGTAAATATATGTAACATTCAATGATATTTAAAACATCAGTGATAAATAATTTATTTCAGTAAATAAGACAGAAATTCAGTTTGGTTATACAAAGTAAAAACATACTTTCCAGTATAACCCCAACATCTGATTGCAGCCGAAGGCTTAAGTTGTTTGATGAGAAAAGCCGTAGACTTGAAGGAGTTTGATGGGCTGGAGATTGGGAAGAAAAAAGTATTGATTAGCCACTTGCAATTCGTGGATGATACTGTATTGTTGGGTGAAGCTTCGGTGAAGAATGCAAAATGCTTGAGAGGAATCCTTCGGTTGTTTGAAATTGCATCAGGTTTGAAGGTTAACTTTCATAAAAGTTCTATTCACGGTGTGCATATTCGAGATCAGCAGCTGGAGGTCTTGGCCGAGGTACTACAGTGCAAAATCGGCAAGTTTCCGTTCATATATCTTGGGCTCCCGATCGGGGCTAATTTTAGGAAGATTGAAGTTTGGAAACCGCTTGTGGATAGATTTCGTCGAAAGCTTTCTGGTTGGGAAAAATGATACCTATCATTTGGAGGTCGACTTGTACTACTTAATTCGGTTCTCTCAGCTTTGCCAGTATACTATCTATCTTTCTTCAAAGCCCCTGAGTGTGTCATTAAAGTCATTATAAATTGCAACGGGATTTCTTATGGGGGGGAAGAGGGTCGATTCGTAAGATTGCATGGGTGAGATGGATTCTTGTGTGTCGTAATAAGACTAGAGGGGGTCTAGGGGTGAGGGATGTTAAGGAGTTTAATTTTGCTTTATTATGTAAATAGTTGTGGAGGTGGGTGTCTGGTGAGAAGTCGCTGTGGGTTAGGGTCATTGAGTCTAGGTACGAGTCTCTCAGGTGGGTGTCTAATATGAGTGTTGTCAGTAAAAAATGGTCGGTGTGGTGGAAAGACATGTATGAGCTTTGGTGGAGTAAGACGGTGAGTCTTTTTAGGAGTGAGTTGTCTTTTTTCTTTGGAAATGGATGTAGGACTAGTTTTTAGGTCGACCCGTGGGTGGAGGGGTGTGATAGGCTGTCTGTTAGGTTTCCTACATTGTATGGGATGTCTTCACAAAAGAAAGAGGTAGTGGGTAGAGTTTGGGATAGAGGGAGGGAGTCTTGGGTGTTTTATTGGGATAGAGAGTTTACTGCTAACGATTATCTTGAGTTTGTAGAGTTGTGGCAGTTGATTTACAGGTACAGAGTTAAGTTGCACGTGGAGGATGTAGTGTTGTGGCGAGGGTCAAGATCCGACTCTTTCTCCACCAGAGCGATGTACGATGTCATTGTGGAAGCTGCGCCCGATGCGGATGAAGTGATTTTTCCTTGGCATAAGCTGTGGTGGAAGGCGATTCAGTCTAAGATTTCCTCCTTTACTTGGAGGGTGGTCCGTGAAAGAATTCCTACGAAGGATAACCTCCTCATCCGCGGACTATCGAAGGGGTTGGGGTTCGGTAATTGCTCATTGTGCCTCGGTCCGATCGAATCCTCTAATCATTTGTTCTTCTCATGCCCGGTCGCTCTTCTTGTTTGGCAAGCTTTATCCATCTGGCTCAATACACCACTCCCATTCTCTGTCTATGCTATTGATCATTTCAGTGAATTTGTTGAGTTCGGGAGGGGCAAGGTTAGTCGCAAGATTCTCGGCTTAATTTGGCAGACTACCCTGTGGAAGCTATGGAAGGTTCGTAATGGTATTATTTTTAAAGAAAGCTCTTACACCTTGAATGAATTGATCGATGTCATTGAATTCTGTTCTTGAAAGTGGATTAGATCTCATTATCCGCTCTCATTTGTTGTTTCTCTCCACACTTGGGATATTCAACCGTTAGAGTGCCTACCATCTAATTTGTAACTATGTGACTATGTGGTTTTGGGTTCGAGTACCCCTTGTGCTCGTTTAATGATATTTCATCTTTACCTCTAAAAAAAAATGGATGCCTATGACTTTAATTCTAGGCTTCTACCTAATTTGTAACTAAGTCAAGAATTGCATAAATTGGAATATACTGTTGATGACCAATTCGAACATGAGTAGGTCTAGGATACAAATTTGTATATATATAAATTCTAATTGAGACTCAATTTCATTTTACCCAATCCATCTTTGACCCGCTTGACCGGGTCATCTTAGACCCGCGAATTAATTAATTTTCTAACTTGATTGATTTGTATCTATACAAATTTGTACAGTAAACCTACTCCTCGAACATATATGACTTTTGGTTTAGCAATACAGGATTGGGAATTTGTCAAATTTTTTAAAATTGATATCTTGGGGCCTTTTTTTCTAATGGATAATCAAATTTGAACTTACACGTGTCTAACCCTATAATTGATCATGGACGTTGTTTTATTTTTAATATTGTTTCTTTAAGTTATATTAAACATTAAAAAAACATTTTTTTCCAGTCACCATTTTGAAGTTCTCTGAAAAATTGCCATTTTCAAAGCATTAACTAGTTCAGCTAGCCAGTGAATAGTATTTTTTAGGACAGTAACTTTTAGAGGTTGTGTTTTAAAAATAATAATTTTACAGGGCTGGAAATGTAGGAAGCTATGTTTTAAAATTTATAAATGTAGGACAATTAATTTCGGATAAGTTCAAATCGGAATGAAATATTGCATGAGTTGCAAAATTATCCTAAATTTATAGATTTTAAAAACATAATGTCCTACATTCACGAGTCCGTAAATATGTAAATGTAGGACAATAGGCAACACATGTGACATTTCAGCTGAATTTGAGTTTATTGGGGCTAAATTATCTTACATTTATAAATTTTAAAACATATTATTATATATTTACAAATTTTAAAAATATTATCCTATATTTTCAAGACCTGAAAATTATTGTCCTTAAAACACAATCCTCCCAAAAATAGGCATTCACATTTTTCCCTAACATAGTTCATTCATAGTATTAACATGTTGCTGACTTGCTGGTACATGAACTCTCGTTCAATCTAATATTCAGAAGTCATCTTAAATGGAATCTTCATCTTTTGGAACATAATTTCTAATCGATGCGACAAATCTTCAAGCCTATAAAAATTTCCAGAAGCGTCAAGATGTTTGAATAACTTCTATAAAATTCCATCAAGATGAACTTTGTAATATCAATTTTCAATAATTTATAAGGATTTTCTAAAATAACAAAAAATCCTTAAAATCTTTCAAAATAACAATTAATACTTTAAAAAACTTGATATATGTCTTCTGCTTTTTTTTTTTAATTAATGGAGTGGTGAATAACTAAAAAGGTATGTGACTAGACAAAGAGATGCTATGTGCATATCTATACGTCGTTATCAGTATTTCTTTATGTCTAATTAATGTTGTTGATGGGTATGGAAATTTGAAAGTCCTGTACTTAATCAGATACTGCGTTAATTGGATGTTCGTATAATAAAAGGACCTAAAATAGATGCGGTTTTTTAAAGATAAAAGAAAAAAAAGAGAATATTTATCAATCAATTAAATTAAGACAAAAAATGGTATGAGACAGTCTCATGCATAAGATGATGTACAACTTAATACAAATCAACATTCATTTTTTCCAAAGTGTTAAAATATCAATGCTCAAATTATACTTCGTCTCACCATGGTCTCACACAAATGTGTCTCTTAAATTAATAGTCCACACAAAACACCCAAAATACCACTAATGATAAAAGAACTCAGATAATTAAATGAGTCAGTCCATACAGAGCTAATCTCTAACTTGAAGTGAGACCCTCGTTAGTCAATAGTGAATTCTGGTCATTTGAATTAGTCGATTTTTGGATCGAATACCGAGATATGGAGGTAAAATGGAAAACAATACAAGTTGCATTATTTTAAGTGTCCAAAAATCAAACTATTAAAGCAAAATACATACATATTCCAACATTAAGGGTAGTAACTAGCTAAGTATCTTGGATGGAGTTGTTTTCATTGGGGTTTGATCCCAAACAATCGGCAAGTCTAAACTTTGATACCATAATTTTTTTTATCTTATTTAAAAACTTAAATTTATAAAAAAAACATGCAATTAAGTGGTTCATATTATTTTTCCTAGCACTAGCTCCACTTTCTCGAAAGTAAAGCAATGAACAATAATCACGCTCATAATGTGAATATGTTAACCAGCAAGAAAAGTTTTGTTGGCCCATTACAAACGTTGTTAGATGGGAAAGTGTTGATGTCTCTATATATGAGGTTAAGCCATCATTATTCTTTAAAGAAAAGATTTCACATCAAGAAAGAGATATAATTGTTCTCATATTTCATGTCCCAGTGTCCCACGACCCATAGCCATATAAGTAAGCAAAGCGTGTGACTATAAGTTTTCCAAGAATTGCACGAATATAATAAAGTTAGTAAAAACTTGTATTAGACTACCTTATGGATTCAGATATGATGATGTACAACAACCTCTTGTCTTGTCACACACACAATTATATCATCATTGTCGCACACACACACATCCGCCATCCGTCTTGGTGTGTGATCCAAAAAATGAAGAGGTCAAGACATCACCTCCTATATCTTTTGTAAAGAATCCCTCCCTACCTTATAGTTTAAATGAATCTTATAAGAATAAAGGAAGTGATGCAGTAAGAGCGTGAACAATATAAAATAACATTCTCAATCTTCGTTAATTCTCATTTAATAAGAAATTCTCTCAATAATTTTAATTCATAAACAACTCAATGAAAATGTTACAAGACGAACTCTTAAATATAAAAATTCTAATGCTAATTAAAAAAATACAATAAATATTAACAAGTCAAATTAATTACATTAATTACTAATTTTTTAATAAAATTGTGATTATAATTAATCAAGAAATAAATTATTGTTTTTTCACTGTAATTTCTTTTTTAATGCTTTACCAACTCATTCGAACATGTGGTGTGGGAGCATGTAATAGCACATTATGTATGTGTTCCAAAGTTTTAAAACATAAACGTGCTCGCATATTTTACTTCTAGATCTCTATGACTTACAATATATTCAAGGAAAATCATGTGGTCTTAATTAATGATTAAGGCATGTTGTCCTCAAATGCATATATAATATCTTAGGATGCAAACCGACTCTCCATCTAAAACCATACATACATGTGTGAACAAAAAGAAACCATGGCTGTGACAAGACAGATCTAGTCATTATATATCATGATGATCATGTATATTATATGTGATTGATGAAAATAGAAAAATAAATACTTAATCAAGTTTATAACTTTGTAACAATATCTATTAACGTGGAGTGCGCTACGTGTGCACCAAGCGCACTGTATATGTATTTCATAGTGTATTTTAGAATCGTGCAACTTGTTGCACTAAAATATACAATTTTTTAACACTGGACCGTATAACTATTAATATGGATAACAAGTTCTGCGATTCGAAATTTTTTTATATAATTAAAAGATATTTTGGTCTTTTTGATTTTTGATGATACTAAGTTTAGCCATTAATGTGATGAAATAACATACCCACATTAATTTTGTTTATGTTTTAATTAAGTTTAAATTTCTTTTGATTTTGTTTGAGTTTTTTTTTTTTAAATTTTATTCATTTAATAACTGTTGAGTTTATATTTTTAATGGGCCAAAAATGCACAATTAGCGTGTTACCTGTACGAAAAACACAAGTTCTTGTGACCAAACTGAGCATGTGACGACACATAACCGAAATAACGTCGTTAATTAAAGGCATTTTTGGCATTTATGACTAAATCCATAAAATTCTAACATACATAAGTCTAAATCCAAAAATCAAATAATTATGTGACAATCTCTAACTATCTAATAGTAAAATCTTATGCTATTTTTAGAAACTTAGGTTGGCAGCCCAAAAATTTAATTACTAAATCTGTTAACTAAGCAACCCTTGTCTAGGGAGAAATTATTTTGTTTTCTTCTTCTCCATCTTGTAACGCTTAGAAACGGCCACTATCTCAAGTCTCTCTGATTCCCCAGACTGTAAGATCCATGGTTTGAAGAGATAATTTTACAAACATCCCCTCCCAAATCTGAATCGCCGTATATACCACCGCCGCTCCTCCTCCCATCCCGTCACCATCGCTGCCAATAAGAACGAATCCGATCTCATTGCGGCCCTGCTCCTCCTCACTATCACAATGGCATACCCTTCGTGGCCCTGCACCGTCGCTCTCCTGGGCTCTCGCTATTAAGGTTTTTCTTTTTCAATTTGGGCGTAACTGTGTAATTTGAATTCCATGCAATTAGTTAGTTTCTGCAATTTGGGCACAATTGTTTATTTAAATGTTTTGATTTGGGTAGCTTTGCAAATATATAATCTTCAAATGTTCTGCATTTTCTTTTGGTTCTTCAATTTTCTGCTTTTGATTGATGTGTGATCTCTTATTGGGGATTTTTGTTTATTCTCTTGCTTTTGGTAGAGAGGGGACGGTAGTAAGTTGGATTTGAATTTAGATGAATTTTCATTTCGAAATCTTCTAATCTAGGTAACAGCTCAATGTTTTTTTATAGTGGCAAGTTTTCTTCATCTAGGCTCTGTTCAGATCAATTTCATTGAGTTTATTGACATGTGACTTCTATTCCAGTTGAAGGTTGCTAACAAAATTCAATTTTTGGTGCTCACATTATTAGCTCCAAGATGATGAAGCGAGATTTAAATGGATTCATGTCATGTTTTCACAGGATTGTTAAATAAATGGATGGAACTGAAGAGGAGGGGCAGCTCAATGAGCAGGATATTATTGGGATAGTTGATGAAGGTTTACCTAATATAATAAAATTTGTAAGTGTGTTGTATATATTTGCTTGAAGGAATATAGTATTGATGTCTTTTCTTTAGGTATTTTGCTATGATTGTCGGCCGTGCAGATTTCTTTTGCAAGATTTATTTAGGTAAACATGGATTGAGATTAAGTGGCAGTTGAAAGACTAAATCAGCGAATTAAGGAGCATATATAATAAGTAATCTTCTATTCAAAGTTAGTCTTTAAGTTTTTATATAAAAAACCTGATCTTAATTTTAATTCCTTTGTTCATGACTATGATTGTATTTTCAGTATTAGCAATGGCAGTAGAGAGAAAAAGTATCCAATATCAAGTTTTGTGTTGAATTGCATAGGTAATTTTATGTTATCTCCATAGTTTGTGCTTCATGAGGCTAAATTTGCGGGATTCTTAGTATATTCTATCAATGATTGGTTTAGGGAATCTCAATTGTGTGATAGCTAATCTGGATGTATTGGTTTCCCTCTTGCAATCTCCGATGTTCTTGGGGGTATTCCTGATACCCCTTTAATAAATTTTGCCTTTTCGACATTGCTTTTAAGTTGAGTTTGTTCATACTTCATATTAGCTTCTCAATTTTTATTTTTTTTATCTTCCATGTTTGATCGAAACTTTGGAATCACGCAGGTGATGCTTGCATGTGAGATGTAGTCTTGTTTAAATAAAAGGTGTATAACAAGTAAGCCTTCTACTCATTTTGATTCTCAATTACCACCTAATAAACGTGAATTGGGATATAATTGTCATTAATTATTGTGATGTACATTATGGTCCAATAATGAAAGTACACCAACTTTTATCAAATTCAAAGACGTTCCTCCAAAACATTATTCAAGTCAGCGTCAAATATGAAGAGAAGAATTGGAGTATTAAAACTAGAGATAGTAATCCACAATTTTTTAGAGTGTGAATGAAGCACTGTTTTCTCTCCTCTCGCTCTAATCTGCTTAGCTTTTTTGTGTTGTTGCCGGTCTGCTTAGCTTATTTTGTCATGCTGCAATTCTGCTTAGCTTATTTTGTCATGCTGCAACTCTGCTTAGCTTATTTTGTATTGCTACAACTCTGCTTACTAATAGGATTTTTTTTATATTGTTGATGGGGTAAATTGCATTTCCTGCACAGGAAGATATGATCCTCTCTCTATAAATAAATGAACACATTGAATAATAGTAATGATAATTGTTAGGAAGAAATGGACGAGAATTGATATAGAAAACATGAATTTCTTTGCACGATCTAATTCAGTGGTCTGTCAAATTTTCCACTTGATGTCTGACACTGCAAACACCTCGGCTCACTCTATTGCTGCTTCCCAACCGAATTTGTCGCAAGGTTAGTTTTTTTAATTCACCAAACTTCAATCAAACTTTTATTTATAAGTTGTTCGTGTGAACGTTTGATTTTTCCCTGTTTTTATTAAGTACTGAGCAACCTCCCTTCCCCAATTTTGATGCAGTTTTTTTATGCTTGCAACTTTGCTAAAATAGTAAAATGTGATTATCAAAAGAAATGTACATGCAGCTGAATGCATTCATTAGGTTTGTTATAGAGGTACTCAGAAGTGACTCAGCAGGGAGGATTTCAACAACATCAGGAGTCCCATGAAACAGATTTAACTTTAATTTTCTTTTGTCTGTTTGTTTGGCATATAAATGGTTTACAATAATCGTTAAATATTCTGCAATGTGTACCTTTTTTGTGATGCAATCTCTCCGTGAATCCGTGATTCTCCTTTTCATTTTACCAAGTGATTAGATTTTGAATATTTATGAATTGATATTGGCAAAAAGCGAAAACAGCTGCAAATGAGAAGAATAGGGTGTCGATTGTGGCGATCAATGCCGAGATTCGAAGGACTAACTATAGGTTGCTCGAAGAGGTTGCCAAATTGCAGAGCTTAGCTGTTAAAAAGGTTTTGTTTATTCTCTTTTCTGTGAATATATGAAATATTCTTCTACTTTCTTCTTTAGGTTTTGGAATTATTAGGTGTTGAAAATAGAAGGATATATATATTTGTTTTATTTTTTAATCCAACTTTAACTTGCAAGGTCTATTTCTTTTAGTTTCCTATGAGTTAGGCATTGAAAATAATTACTTTGATGAGAATACATTGACGTCGCTTTATCATAGGTAGTCGGTCACTTTTTTTTTTTTGTAATGAGTTTTTCAAAAATTTAATTGTATACCATAATAGACCTAATTCACTTTATATTATTTCTCCCTATTTCGACATCCATGCCTTGCAAATCCAGTGTTCTCTTACATTGTTAACTCTTGGAGTGAGTGGCTGATTTTTACTAATAAATTAGGAAGTTCTACTCCTTACTTTTATTTTCTTTTCCTTTTTTGTCTTCTTCATTTGCAGTGAGCAAATACCAAGTGGAAAACTACCTCCTGGGTTTCATCCAAGTACATGTCGCATGTGTAAGTATTTCAGACATTTTGTTTCATTTTTAAAAAAAAAAAGGCAAATGTTTCATTTTTATTATTTGTCTTCTCTTCTAATTTGTTTGCATTATGTGCTTAGCTTACATTTTCATGTGATATATTAAGTCCCCATTTCCAGTATGAATGTTTGCACCAAACTTGAGCTCATGTACTACTGATATTCATGTACTGTGTCTTTCATTTTATAACTTCTAATCGTGATAATTGAAGTTAGAGATTATGACAAAGAAAGGTTGAGATACACTATGCAAAGACGCTTCAATGGAAGATCTATAGAAATTATGCCTTAGTTAAATTCTGATGTTTTTGTTCACTTTTTAACTAATGTATTCTTGATATTATGAATTCATTTGGCAAGGCCCTGATGTTAGGGGCGGGATTTTTACCTTAACCAATTACATTGGAAACTGGTCAAAAACTTGCTTTTGCACCTTGAATAGGAAATTGCACGGAGATCAACTCACAGTTGGAAGAGGCATTTTTAAAATCATGTTGGCAGACAAATTCTTAGCTAAAGTGGGTTAAAACAAAAATAGTGTGGTTGTTTCTTGATGAATTCTTTCTTATATGATAATAATGTTGAGAGGTTGAGATTTAGAGGAAGTATTTGTTTTAGATTATAAGTATTCTGATGAAATTGTGTAAATTCATTACTCCTTATATTTTTACCTATCACCACAGTGAAATAATTCAAAGATTAAGGAGAGAGTTTCAAATGCACTTAGTCTAACATTCAAGAATCATTTAATATCTAATGTACTACTGCAGTTTCAAGAGTTTGTGAATCATTATGAAGATAGTGAAAGAATATTGATTAAAATGATTCAATTATTGATTACAAGAAGCTCTGATCTCTCCGGAAACTCTCCATTAATCAGAGTGAAAACATGAAATGAAACGTGGCGACTAATATAATTGAAATGTGCAGGTTAATATGTGTCGAGTGCACGTATTTAAGATCAATACCCCAAGTGAGACTTGGTATATTATTTTACAAACTAGAAAAAGAAAAAAAAAAGAAGCTTACTTAGCAACGTAGATGGTTTTCACTTTTTGAGAGGCAAAACATTTTTTTGCGCCTAAGCACGCAGTTACAACAAAACTTAACATAATAAGTATTTAAAATTACAAACCGTGCAACGCACGGGTGAATTACTAGTTTTAATAAAAATAAAAAGTTATGGGATTAAAATGGTTTAAGTCCCTCACCAGATAGTCAAAAGCTAGCTTCTAGTAGAAAAAATGGACACGTGGACGGCACATGATCGAAATGACGACGTTTTAAGACATTTTTCGTCATTTGAGATTGATTAACGAAATTTAAATACTTATGGGACTAAATTCAAAGAACAAATAATTATTAAATCACTTCAATAATAATGAAAAATTATGGGATATGAAGATGGTTTAATTTAAATCTCATCCATTTGACACTACACGATTAGGATCATATGAAAATATTTACGTGCCTCCTCGTAACCATTAACTAATACAGATCTCATTGTTAAAATTTTGGGATTAAATTTGTGTAGCCCAATAACTTTGGGCCGTTTTTATTTTGATCCCGCACATTTCAAAATCTCATACTAGCCCTGTATGTTCCGATACTTTTTGAAATCAGTCCCGAAAATCAGTCAACTCAATTGGTCATTCGGTCAATGCCTAGTTGAAACTTATTTTCATTTCTCTTTTAGTTTTCAGCCGCCATGTGTGTATATCTGTGAGTCATTTAATTTTTTTTATTCACTTATTTAAAAAAGGACCAGATCGGGTTGGGTCGGATTTTACGAGTTGGATTTCGGGTATCGGGTCATAACAATTCCTTTTTAGATTAATTAATGTTGGGTCGATTTGGGGTAGAACCGACCCAGATCCATAAAACCCTTTGCTCTGTTCCGACTCTCAAATCTAACACCAAACCTTGCGATGCCTTGGAACCCAGAAAAGCTGCCTCCGCCTCTGCAATCACCGGAGCCCGTCGAGCTCCCCGCTGCCGCACCTCTGCACTCAGCCAAAAACTACCGCACAAGCCCCCACTAGCCAATCGCCGCTACCGCACACGAACCACCACCATCGCGCCGCCGTCCGCCAGGATCTGTGTTGGGGAATTAATTTACCTGGATCTAGTGAATTTAAATACAAATTTAATTCTAACAATTATTACTAGCATGAATTAATCCTATATTAATTCAAATAATAATTTAACAACAAATCATGCATACAAGTTCGTCACATAAATCCTACGCATGCGGAAAAGCTAGGAGTTTACGTGAACTAACCTCTTGGAGTGACAACCGTTGAGAAGATGGATCCCGTTCACACGAACACACCAAAAAGTCTTCACAAGTATTTCCAAGTCCTTGCTCGTCCATCCGGTGGTAGGACACTCGCTAACAATTAACAAAAGGGAAAAATAAAATTATGTTGCACCACCTTTGTGGATTTCTAATTTTTCCAACACATGGAATTGCTTTGGGGATGAAAAATACATCCCCTATTTATAATACAAGGGGGGACGAAAATATTAGGGTTTAGGGGAGATTGGGAAATTTCATTGCTTCTTCTCCAAGAAACAATCTTGAATATATCCAATATATTTTATATCCCAATATATCTCCCAAATAAAATCTTCCCTCCTTATGTTATGGAATTTTCGAAAATTCCTTTTTGAATAGCCAAGGTGGGAGATTTCTTGAATTTAATGAGATAATCTTGTATTCCAAGAATACTTATCTTCATTCCATAACAAAATTCAAAGAAAATCTTTCTCCCTCTTTTATCCATAATTTTCGAAAAAAATGGAAAAATAGGCAATAATAATTTATTTTATTTTAAACACCTTTTTCAGTTATTGGACTTTATGTTTGGGCTACTTGGGGGGCCTTTAGGAACGACTTTTTCCTTGGTTAAGGAACGACTCAACATTATTATCCATACCGGAAATTAATTCCACTTGCAAGATTTGGTATGATAAATCTTATGAGCCTCCCAATGGAACAAATCAAACAAGACGTACTTGCACACGTTTCACCGTATTGAATCTTAGCAATCGTCGTGTAACCAATATCATTGCCCAAGATACAAGGTATTGAATCTCAATGATCCTCTTTCCATCATAAGTCAAAGCAACGTCTATTGATTGCACACGATCCTATTTAAGGGGCGGAGATTAAGAAATAATGAACCACTGAGATCTAATTCTTCTATTTTCAGTGCTGAAAAATTTATCCTCCTGTAGGTCATGTTCAGTGCATCATGATGCACTGGTGCAACCTCTTGGTCAAGACAAGTCAATCTGAGACTTACACCTCAACCTTTCGTGATGATTTGTTCATTTCCATCTAGGTCGTGAATGTGTATTTTTAGTTACAAAGGACTGTTAATTTAATCTTCTGTGATCTGGTATCACTAAATTAACTACAATGTAACACGTACTTCTTATTGAACAGTTATGCAGTAAATATATATAACATTCGATGATATTTAAAACATCAGTGATAAATAATTTATTTCAGTAAATAAAACAGAAACTCAATGTGATTATACAGAGTAAAAGCATACTTTCCAGTATAATCCCAACAATCTGAACCAGATTCACCGCATCAAGCACCTCTCTCTCACGGTCGCAAATCTTGATGCCTTGCCACTGCTTAGAGTCGCGTTGTTACTACCAAATTTGCACTCATCCGAAATCGAAACCCACCTGAATTGCACGAACCCAGAGTCGTATCGTCACCACCAAATCAGCCTCACGAAATCGCCATTGGAGCCTCGCCCTCAACCACCCATCTCCGTCCACCGCCACCACCAAACCTGCAAACACGGCCGCATCTATGTCTACGCTGCGGAGGTAAAATACAACCACATAATCCAAAATCGCAATTGCAAAACCCTAGATCCGGACAAAGTGACGGTGTTTTATATACCCTCCTACATGGGCCTCGCCATCAGGATATTCCTCTAGTACAGTTACACCTCGGCGTCGCGATTTTTAATTTGGTCGTGGCCCAAATCTCACAGGCCAGATCGTAATTTTGAGATGAAATCTGGTGTACTGTTGGTTGTTCTTCAGGTTATAATTTTAGTTTTAATTTGATGGTTAATTTTGAGATGAAATCTGGTGCTCTTCATGAAGGTGTTCGTCAGGGTGTTCTTCATGAGGGTGTTTTAATCTGGTGTTTTTCACGAGGGTGTCAGGTATTGAATTTATATTTTTAATTTGTGTTTTAATCCGAATTAAAAAACCCGTCCCACTAAACCCAGTCCGAAAAACCCGACCCCTTAAACCTAACCCGAACACCGGAAACCCTAAATCCTAAACCCAACCCCCTTAAAATAAGTGACATAAAAAATATTAAATCAATTAACATATATACACGTGGCAATGAAAAATAAAAAAAAAAAAAATATCAAACTGGACTGGTGACCGGTTAGGAAATCGGCACCAGCCAATTTTTGGGACTGATTTCAAAAAGTGTCGAAACATATAGGGCCAGTATGAGTAATTGAAATGATAAAGTGTCGAAAAATACAGGTGTTCATCTACCATACCCCTCTTTAAAAGTCATTTTATCATTTCAATTACTAATACAAAACTCGCTCGAAAAAACACGTATAAAAGTCAACTGTGAAAATTGATCTGGGACGGAGGGAGTAATAACTAATTGTTGTGAGCATATTGCGCAAGTTCGGTCCCGACCTGAGATACCCCGTGATGAAGAGGGTGGAATTTTGCCAAGGCTAAGACCTCGCAGATCGTCAGAAGTGACATCAAGGCCCAACCTTGAGTATGTGCGACAGAGCGACCTCGAGGACCTCGGCCTGACATAAATGCAGAGCATTAACTACGATCGATTCGGTGTCGACGGTAGGCGCCAAGAACTTTCCTAAAGCGTGCTTAAGTCGAGATAAATCGGCAAGGACGATTCTGAATGATGATCGGCATTTTAAATAGCTAATTCCCTGTAAATCCGGGAATTACCTTGGGGGAAGTCCCAACGAAGTGCCCGAGGTCGTCATGCCTCGGGCGACCTCCCGCGACCTCAGAGGCAAATCACGTCAGTCTTGTACTAGCATTTAATGATTTGCAGAGTTACTTTCGGTCCATTGTACTTGTAATCCGGGATAGTGAACTTCACTTTCCCAAAAACTATAAATATGGCTCATTTATGACCCAAATGACTAGAGAATTCATATCATACTAAACCTCTTGCAAATTTACTTCTTGCATTTAAGTTCAACACTCATTCTCTATATAATCATGAGCAATTAATACAACTCTTATCTCATAATTACTTGTTTATGTCATCAAGATCCTAAGCCACATTCTAATCCCTAATCTAGATATATTGATGCACAACACTAATTAATACTTATGATAGAATATTCCAATTTAAATGACATAATGAATATTCCAATTTAAATGACATAATCTACAATTAAATTAGGAAAACCAAAAATGAATTTTAAATTTAGTGGACTTCCTAAACACAAAGGGAAGTCTTGTCAAGAAAAAAACCAATTCTTTTAAATTAAATTAGTGGGATGACTAAAGACCAACTAAGCACATTGTCTTATCAGATAATTATGTCCTAATTTAATTAGTGTTCATTACAGTTAGATTCTCCGTTGCCGGCTTTAATATAGAAATTATCAACACACATTTTAGTCTATGTGCTTTCTCTAAAATTGGGCATAATTTTGCGGCCCCAAAGTTATATATAATTCACAAAATAAGGTATCGTGTTCAATTATAATTAATAATGTCCTATAAGTGGAAATGGCAAAAGCATTGAACCATGTTATATTTGTAATTAAATATTGTATTAGTGGGTGCAGTTTTATTCAGATTCAACATATAGTTGGCTCTATAATTTTTCTAATTATGGTTTCTGGGCTTGTGGGGCCTCTATATAATCATGTATACTTAGTTGCACGGTGTATTTATAGTGTATTTTAGAATAGTGTAATTTAATTTGTTATACTGAAAACTTTATTATTATATTGAATTGTATAATTAATTTTTTATATTAATAATTACACAGTTCAATATAAATAAATTGTATTTTTTAATATAATAAGTTACACATTCTAAAATACACTACAAGCGCACTGTGTATCTAACTGTATAAGAGACGTAGCCATTATCAAATTGAAATATGTAAATTGCACATGCATTGATTAGCTGATGTAGATAAACTAGAACTATATCTGGAAATGATTCTTTATATTTTGGTATTATTATACTCCCTCCGTCTCATAGTTAACCGCATAGTTAATGTGTGCTCAGTTTTTTTTAAAAAATGATAAAATATTGGGGGTAGAAAGAGTTATTTATTAGTATTTTATGTGATAAAATGATAAAATGATGAATAGTTGGGGGTAGAAAGAGTTATTTATTAGTATTTTATGTGATAAAATGATAGAGTGATAAAGTTGATATTTCCATTTAAGGAAATGTTCAGTTAAGTATGAGACGCCCAAAAGAGAAATAGTTCAGTTAAGTATGGGATGGAGGAAGTAGCAGTTTTTCTTTTCTTTAAAATTTAACGTTTGTATAAATAGAAATTAGAAAGAAGAGGCAATGGAAGGTTAGAATTAACGACTTTTATGTCACGTTAATGGGAAATTTTATTTTTTTGGGACACAATATATGTGGACTCCCGAAATTAGGACATTATTTTTATAATTTTACAAAAATTAAAAAATTAATTTTATGAACTTGTAAAATAAGGATACAATTTTTAAATTTATGCGAAATTCACCAAACGCGGGCATAATCTCACGCTGAAAATCAGCCGGAATTAAGCCTTCACATGAAATTTTATCCGCATTTATTAAGATTTGATCTAAATTAGTTCATTTGAAAAAAAAAAAGTAGTATCTTAGCTTTACAAAGTCTTAAAAATAGTGTCCTAATTTTACTAATGCATAAGATATTATGTCATAAAAAAAATGCCCCGCGTTAATGGGTTGTAATAAACCATATGCTGAATCTTGAATACTTTGACTTCTTTTTGGATTAGTATTTCTAGGTAATTTATCACCATTATTTTCTTCTTGAGTAGTATTTATCTCTTTTTATCATTTATCGCGTTTAACAAACAAAAATAATTACTAATTAAAATCGAAGACTATGGGGTGGGGGTTGTTTGCCACCTTTTTCTTTGCATTTATTATTTGCCATTTTCATATTGTGCTTAAAGTTCATTTCTTTCAATTGAAAATAATTATGTACTATTTTTAATTGATCAAATAATAATTATTATCGAAATTGTCAATAACCACCTCAAAACTGTTTAAAATAATTTTTTAATTATATAATTACTGTTTGAAAAGTAATTTTTTTAAAAAAAAAAAAATACATTTTCTTTACATAAACTAATTTAATTCATAAAAAACACACAATTGTTCAAATTAGGAAGGCGGTGGTACATACGTGCTTGATAATGGTACATTCTGGGTAAGGGAGGTGATCTTTCAGTAGCCCGCGTGTGCAGCTTATTACACCTCCACCTAAACCATGCTGCATTTGATGTTTTCCACGTGACATACCCCTTTTAGGGCATTATTTATATTTTATAGTTCTATATTTAATTTTTTATTTTTATAAGGGAGAGACGATACACCCCATTCTTATGTATCAGTGGCTTTTAATTGGATGAGTTATAAATCATAATATGCTCGAATAATAATAATATGTGAAAGAGGGTTAATACGATTTAATTTTCAAGATCAAATCTTTTTTGACATTTTAATGAAAATTTGCCTCACACGGGATTGTTTGAATTTGTGTTGTCGTGAAATTTCTCACTACATCACCGTTGATTTTATCATTCAATTATGCCTCTAGCTAGGGTTCTATATACATTTAGAGGTGTAAATGAATCGAGTTGAGTCGAGTCAGACAATCAATTGTTCAAATTTATTTAAAATATTGTCGAGTTTTTAGATTTGTGTTTAAATTTGTCTGATAACAAATCAAGTCAAGTTTTAAATGAATCGAGCACGAGTCGAGCTCGAAATATTTAATAATTTTACGGCTAGGTCTTATATGCACCCGGCCATCGTGCACTCATAGTGTATTTTAGAAGCGTGCAACTTGTTATGCTGAAAAGTGCGACATATTTACACAGAAACTGCAACTGTTAATATGGGAATATAGTTGCATGCTTCTGTTGGAATTGTTGCACGCTTCTAAAATGCACTATAAGTGCACGATGCACCCGGGTGCACATGAAACTCACTCTAATTTTACACTTATTTTCATATTTTTTACATATTGAGCTCGAGATCGGATTAAGCTTTGAACTTTACCAAACATAAATATAAATATATATATATATATATATATATATATATATATATATATATATATAGTAGCGATATAGAACCAACTATCTGGTTTTTTATGGAACCAAATTAATGAGGTGTGATGCCAACTCATCATCCATATAATATTACTTAAATAAATTATAGAATATTTTATAATTAATATATTATACCCTAAACCATGAATCCTAAACCCTAAATCATGAACCATTCGGGTCGGGTGAACCATGAACCACTCGGGTTGGATTCGGCTTTGGCCTGGTTGGATCCGGGCCGGCTAAATTTTTTATTTTTTTTTTTCGGTTTTTTTTTTAATTTTTTTTTTTACCCGCCCGGACTGATCCGCCGCATCTTAACCCGCCCGAGTGGTTCATGGTTCACCCAACCCGAATGGTTCATGATTTAGGGTTTAGAGTTCATGCTTTAGGTTATAGTATATTAATTATAAAATATTCTATAATTTATTTAAATAGAATTAATTATGTGGATAATGAGTTGACATGACACATCGTTAATCTTGTTCCATAAAAAATCAGATAGTTGGTTCTATATCACTACTCTATATGTATATATGTTAATTTTAATATTTAATTAAACACAAATAATTTTTTATCGGATAATTTAGTTTAATTTTCGAAACTATTCCATTTCTCATCTTCTGCAAAGTATCCTCCACAATTCCACATGCTCTACCCACGTGAGAGCCGTGATCCGTCGTCATACACTTAAAAATATATCCTAATAATTTAATCATATTAATAATATAGTTTTGTCTCTACTCTCTCGTAGCTCAGTTATATATACAATTAATAATTGGGAGTAAATCGGGTACTAATTTGAATTTTAATCTCATTTCACTAAAATGAAATTTCAGATCCGAAGAAAAAAAATTGACTTACAATAAGTTCAATGGAATTAGTATTAACGTGCATATTTGAATTGATAATTTTGATCTTCGTTTTCATCGGTCTTGACCTGAATACCGTGTTATATATATATAAAAAAAAGGGTAAAAGTTTATAACCTAGGCTCTTAAAATTTGATTAAATATCACCGCTTTTAAAGTGGATTGCATCACCTTTTTTTTAATAAAGAAATATAATTAAGTGACAATCTTTTCATCTTTTGTATGAAAATTGATTTAAAAATTTACTGTTGCACGAATTATATACTCCCTCCGTCCCACATGAATTTGTACATGTACTTATTTTTTTCTCGTGTTTTAATGAACGAATTGTTTATTAATATTTAAAATAAAAAAATTACTTTTAAAATGAGGCATGATAGTTTTACCCAACATTTATCATACTTCTTTTTTAAAATTACTTTATTATTTTAAATATTAATAAAAAAATACGAAATAAATAATAACTGATCAAATATTTTAGGAGCGGAGGGAGTATATTTTATGAGATGATCTTGTGCTAATTTTATTTTCTAAAATTTTCTCTTCACTCAAATTATTTCATAAAATATTTAGTCTCTATTTGGGATTTTTATCATATTGAAAATTTAAAGCTGGAGTATAAGAAAGCTTAAAATGGTTGATAATGTGTAGTACTTCATCCGTCTCAATCTTAATATAACTCTTTCCATTTTATTTATCTCAATTTTTAATATAATATTTTTTTAAAATAAAAATATTCATTTTATTACTTTATCACATAAAATATTAGTAATAAAAAACTCTTTCTACCCTCAACATTTTATCATTTTATCATATAAAATACTAATAAATATTCCCCTCCCGTCCCAAATTCTATGGTAAAGTACCCATTATTTTTGTCTCAAACTTAATGGTAAAGTTACTTACACACTTTATCACATAAAATATTAATAAATAACACTTTATACCCCCAATTACCCATCATTTATCTTTATCATATAAAATATTAATAAATAACTCTACATACCCCACCACTTTATCATTTTAGCATTATTTCACTAAATCCTTATGAACAGTCAAAATATCATAGAGTTTGGCACAAAGGGAATAACTATTTCTACCTTTAATAAGTTATCATTTTATCACTATTTTTTAATTTTTATGTCTACAGTAAAACTTTATTTAAGATTAGTACAGAAAGTTTATATTTTTTAAAGGAACGGAAACGATGACTGACAATTTAGTTTTTAAAAATTATACTTGACTTTTGTGGTATGTAAGCAGAAAAATAATAATTCAAAGCATAACTAGAACAAACTAGCTAATGCATTCGGAATTAGAATGGGATATATTCAAGAATTATCAATTAAAAAATCATTCAAACAAGTGGATGAGATATAGCGTGGCGCCTATTATTTTTTTTGGGTCAATAATTAAACTTATTCAGTTTTCACAGGCGGCGCCTGTTTTAATACGAACCTGTTTTAAGCTTATAATATTTTCCTTAATCTACAAGGATTGATGTCAATGAAATTGATTTTACTGACAAAAGAAAAAAAAAAACTCAAATTATGCTTCGTTTCAATGTGAGAATTGAGTAAAATTTAATATAAATTAATACACACACCTTATAAAATGTTAAAACGTCAATACTTAAATTATACTATGTCTTATCATGAAATCGTTTTACGCAAATCTGCCTCGGAAAAATATAGTTGAGAATTTAAAAGTAATTTCCATTTGTTTGAGAGGGTGAGTCATCAACACTTTCGCATGTAATTTTAGTTATAAATGCAATTATATTTGTACCTATTAGTAATTATATAAAAAAAAAATTTGTATGTATTAGTAATTTTTAAAAAAGAGGAAAACGGGAAAAGAGAAAGATGTAATATATGAAAAATGTTGAATAATATTATATAATTCCTGTCAAATGGGAGCTCTCTAGATGCTTTGAGAAATGTACACTTGAAATTTCATTAATTATATATATTGTCGCTGCATGTTGTATTTGTACCATGCAAATGCATTATTGAGCAATATTGTTTTCTCCTACTTAGGTATTAAGCAATGAGCTGTCCGATATTTTGCTTAGATTCTTAAGACGAGATTTGAACTTTTGTTTGTGCACGGTTTGTTGAATAATCTTGAATGATACGGATACTAGCAGGGCGGATCCAGGAATTGGTTGACGGATGAGTTAGAAAGTATAATTTTAATAAGGCTAAGTCTTTTATGCATCAAATGTATCGTGTATTTATAATGTATTTTAAAATAATGCAACTTGTTGAACTGGAATATGTAACTTGTTTACACAACACCACGTAAAAATTACTTTATGAGTGAGTTTAGATTAAATAGTATTTTACGTTTTAAATTAATTTAAATATGTGGACTGTACATAATTAATACATAAAAAAGATTGAGATTGAGATTTGTGTTAAATTAGTGCGATGATTTAAGGTATTTTCTATTTTTTTTAAAATAATTCAATTAAATTAGAAATAAATGAATTTAAATAGACTGAGCTAAAAACATTACAATTCAAATTACTTACATATAATATAAAGAACTTGAAGAAGAGTTGGATTTGGCTTGAGTCCGATCAGCCCATCCATTAAATAGTAATTTATTTCCATTACTTCTTTAATTAATTCCCCTTTTTTATTCTTCCATTTTTTGCGGGGCGGGTGTGTTAATTAATGGAAAGATCCGTAGCTTAATTATGGAGTACCATTATCTTATATCTAGGTTTTGTTTATTATTTTTGTTAATGTTATTGTTATGATTATTATTATTTTCATTATTATTGTTGGGGGAAATTAAATAAATAGATTATTCCCGACCCTCTCTACAAGCTCGAGCTTTTAGATGAGACGGAATTCTCTCAATTATTACATTAATTAAGGAAGATCAACTTCTACCTAAATAATAATCAAAGTATTACAATAATACCATAATTTTTTCTTTATTACATTACAAAGGATCATCAGCTCCTCCTCCAAATAATAATCAAAAGTATTGTGAAAATATTAATTGTTTCCTTACATTCAAATAAATCATCACAATTTGTGAAAGATTTGATACTTAAAGATGATCCTTCCCGATCAAAGGAAACTAATTTACTATTTAAAAAATCAAGCATTTTTATGAATTTGTAAATTACACCCATTTTTTAAGATATATTATCAAAATTAATGATTTTTTTCATTTGAAATCCGGGAAAATTATTATATTGATAAATTTTTACCTATTGAATATTAATTAAAGAAAGTTCACTCAACATTATTTTTCTATCAAAAACCTATATTTTTTTCCCACCACTAGATAGGGACATTTCACCTTGATTTAAATTTTTAGGTTTTGCATGATTACACTTATGCACTTGGACAATTAAAATATTGAAATTAACCCAGGTATGCCAAACTATATATCTAAACCTTGTAACCATGTCTACGAAGCTTTGACATTTGGACACATATTATTCCTACTATGGTATGTTTGGTAATGGTCAATTCTATTATTGCAATAAACTTCTTGATTTCCCATTCTAGAAGAAATATTATTGCCAAGAATTTTTCCAATAAAATAAAATAAATATCTAAGAGAAGTCCAATCTAGCACCCTTGATAATAATTCTAAATTTAGACCAAACCTACCAATTGAAGCTTGGTAAATGAGGATGATGCCGTGCCTGCTTTGACGTAGACCAAAACTCAATAATATTTTTAAATTTTGGTGGCTTACAATCTTATTTATATATATTTGTAGAGTAACGTTTGATGTCGCTAGAATAACACTTATAATACGAAACTAAGGCTAAGTCTTGCATGTATTTAAGTGCAACGTTGAGAGCATTTTAGAAACATGCAATTTATTATACTGAAATATGCAATTTATTTATACTGAATTGTGTAATTATTTTTTCACGGTTAAGTGTAAACAAATTGCATATTTCAATATAACAAGTTGCATGTTTCTAAAATGCACTATGAGTGCATGGTACATCTGGATGCATGTGAAACCCACTCACTTTGAATATATTCATAAATATGATATATAATATTACATTATATAAAAAGTTAACTTTTTATTTGTGACATCGATTGAGATTGCATCTCAAAAACTTGATTAATCATGTGAATAAATTGATCAAAGCGTGAAAAACAAATACTCGTAAACCTAACTAATTGGTTGCTAAGAACTAAATTAAGAAAATAAAAAAATTAATCACTAAAATATATTCTATTAGAATTGTTTAGATAATTTTTAAATAAAAATAGTGGTTAAAATATGACGAGATGTGCAATCATTCTTCATTAATTCATAATATTAAATAATGTAAAAAATGACAATAAGAAAAACTATATATTTTAAAATTTTCACAAGGCAAGTATGTTTCTAACTCATTGTCATAAGAGAAAAACACTTAAAACGACTATACATTTTTTAAACTAATACAAGTTGGTGGGCAATAGAAGAGAGTAATGAGAATTTTAATTAATACTATTTGACAATTTTAATAAATTATAATGAAATTAGAAGTAAATAATTGATTATTCCCTTACAATCACTTAACACTTCTCAAATGATACCGTTAATCCTTTAAACAAACAATAACAATATAATCAATAATTTCATAATAATTAACCCATCAATAAATTCTTTATCATCATTCATTTTATCTTTTACAACATTCTTATCTTTCATACTTTTGATTTGTATGAATATAAACATATATTTTTAAACACAAAATTAGGGTGATTTTTTTACTCAATGATTTTATTTTATTTTAAATTAAAATGTGTGAATGCCATTTTTGAGGTATCGAAATGAGTAAATATTCCTTTCGTTTACGAAAGTTGTTCTCAATTGTTTTATTTATTCATTCAGCAATAAAAATCTTCACTACTGTTATTAATTTTATTCGGAAGTAATCACTTTATTTGGAAGTGAATTCCATAATATTTTACAATATTTTTATTTTATCTACTTATTTATAGATAAGACCGCGTAGTTTAGGAATGAAGTCATCCCATCCCATCCAAATTTAAATCTCAATTTTCATATGCCAATCCACTTCTACAATACATCTATATACTTATTTTTATACAGTCTCACACTATCACATCACCCCTTATTAGAGAACTATATAGATAAAAGGTATTAATTCAACGTCTCTTTATATATTTAAATTTTTAGTTGAGATTAAATTATTTAATGATATCAAAGCCTTTAACCTCATATTCACGTCTTGGGTTCAAATTTCGTAACAACAATTCTATCCAACTTAAATTATACACTTGTTGAGACTCACCAGTAATTCCCATGATAAAGTTGACAAGCCTAGAAGACAATACAACCCACAAGTAATGAAGAATATTAAATTATTAGAGAACTATATAAAAAAAAAAAATTACACATCTTTCTATAAATTCGTACGGTTAAATGAGAAGAAATTTTTTATCATCATCTCTCATACTTATCTTTTTACAACATTCTTATCTTTCATACTTTTCTATCAACTAATTATCTCTCATACTTTTCTTCCACCATATTAACTAATTATAATAAAATAATGTGATACATTTGTATGAGACGACCTCATCATGAAATTTGATATAATTTGAACATTGATGTTTTAACAGTTTAAAAAGATGAATGTTAATTTTTATTAAATTATACCCCATCTTATATATAAGACAGTCTCATATAAATTTTTGTCAAATTATTATTTACTGAATTATCATAATCTATCTCAATTCCCATCTCATCCATTCCTAGCCAAACATGTACTGGAAAAGTGTAAAGCAAACCATTATATTAATAAAAATAAAAATAAAAATAAAATTTGAAGATAATTGAGTGGGTTGATACCTTGATAAATAGAAGGGTGAACTAAAAATAGAAAATTAAAAACTTGATAAATATAAAATATAAAATAAAATGAATGAGCTTTTTATGCATTAAATGTATTGTACATTATATGTTTTTAAAGCATACAATTTATTATACTGAAAAATATAATTTAATACACTAAAAAATTGTATTCATAAAATAAATTACATGTTTCAGTGTAACAGCAAATTTTATGTTCCTAAAAAATACTATAAAATACACAATGCACTTGATACATATAACATTTAACCAAACAACATAGACTAAATTTGGTATCATTTAAATTAATAATAAAAAAATGTCCCGGGGGTTTAACTCCATAATGTATTTTATTCAATCATCAAATTTATTAGGTGGATGATTTTCCTCTAAAATATACAATTTATTTACATTTGAGTCATGCGATTAATAATATTTGAAGCGTAAATAATTAAAAATTTAAATACAAAAATAAAGTTGTAAGATTTAAAAATAGATAATTAAAAAAGAAAAAAATATATATATATAAATGGATACGATCATTGACTATGTTTCAACTTATTTCTCTTCTTTTGTAAGATTCTTTCAAATACACTCAAAATTATCCATCCTGGGGAGGGATTAATATTAGATGGATTTGGAGTAAAAAGCCACAAATTACTGTACAAAAAAAAAAGTAATAAGCTATATTAGTCAAAATATTTATTAGTATAAAATTATTTTATTTGGATGTCCCAATATTATTTAAACATTCTCTAAATAAAAATAAATATAATATTAATACATTCATAACACCCTTATTTTATTTTAATTTACTAAACACATTAAAATTCCATTATTTCTTTCTTTTTGCACATGTTTTCCCTATCATATTTTGTTTGTCCCACCTTGCCTTGATGATATTGCTCAAATTTTTTATGTTGTCTTGCCAAAAAATATCCGAGAACGAGAAAAGCAAGAAGGTCCATTAATGCCAAAAAAGAAAACCCTAATCCCTTCCTTGTCCACAGCGGTACCGACGCCCCACCCTAACTTTCAATACCACAGACTAAAAAGTAAAAAACAACGCCCAAAATACCCAAACAGCTGCCCGACCCCACAAGAAAAATTCGGGAAACCGGGCCGCGATTGACTACCCCTGACACCGGGCCCCACCGGACCCCAAACCCGAATTCAAATCCAGTTAATCACGCAATACTAAATTCCACACCAAATATCTGATCACACACGTCAAACAACGGCCATATGTTGGACGAGACGTACGCCGTGGGGCCCACCGGTATTCCCACGTCACTTTCGTTATCACAATCCCCCACTATAAATATCCCCTTCTCTCTCTCCTTTCTTCATCGCAGCATCTCCACTTTTCTCTCTCTAGAAATTGGGTTACCGATTTTATAGTGATTTTGTGTTGTTTCGATTTTGATTTTGATTTTACTGTTATGGAAGGCGTGAAGGATGTTAGGAAGCGAGTTAGGGACGAGTCGGAGTCGGAAATCGACTCGCCGGAGGTGAAGAAACTCAGGGAAGATTTATTAAATGAGTTGGACGACGATCCTGATTTCTGCTCTTTGAATCAGGATCTTGTTTCGTTTATGAAAAGCTTCGAGGAAGAAATTACCGCTTCGCCTTCCGCCGCCGTCGCCGGCGGCGACGGCGACGGTGTCGAGGTTGTGGATCTGGTTTCTGAATCGGGCGATTCGCGGCCGGATCTAGGGTACCTGCTGGGCGCTTCAGACGACGAGCTCGGAATTCCGCCGCCGATGGCTTCTCCGGTGGTCGGAGAGAAGGAGAACGAGTTAGCAACTGAGTTGTTCCGAGTCGACTCGGACCCGTCCGATTTCGGGGGCGAGTTTTGGGCCGGGCCGGGTTATGACTCGTTCGGGTTCGGGTTTGGGGAGGAGGCATATGTTTATAACGGTGAATATGAGTTGGATGGTTTGTTTGAGTATTCGGATCTTGGGTTCGGGTTTGGTGATGTTTCGCGGAGACCCGAAACCATGCCGGCTCAGTAGGGTGGGCCCTTTTTCGTTTTCCACCAAATATCATTATTGTGACTCTTAGGTTTTAGGGCGAAGGATATTGTTAATATCGATTTATTTAATTTCTTTATTAGTAGTATTATACTGGAGAAATATGACTCGGGAGTTGGGATAATTAATGTTAATTGATACGTCGTGCAACGGTTGTAATTGTATTAAATTTTCTAATTTAGATGGTTGAACCACAATAATGTTTCTCCTACGTTTAATATATTTTCTGAAAATTAGGAAAATATTATTAGGAAAAGTAAAAGATTATTTTCCGACTCATTATAAATCTTATTAGGACAAAAATTTATATGAGAATGTCTAGGGGGTATAAACTTATTATAAAATAAACTCACCTTTTCAATTTAATTTTCGTACTCATCGTGAGATTTTTAGGTCAAATATCAATTTAATCATGATTTTTAAAATTATTGTATAAAAGTTTAATTTTTGATGATGTTATAAATTAATACACGTTTTTTTCCTTTGATTTGAAGAGAAGATGTGTGTCATGTGGTTCGATTGAACTATTATTTTGTCAAGCTAGACTACGGACAGGATAAAATGTTCAAATCATAGATATAAAAAAAAGATAAAAACTCATATAAGACGGTCTTATGTATGAGATGGAACTACAATTTAATAAAATCACACACTACCTTTCTCAAAGTGTTAAAGCGTTAATACCAATTTATGTCACGACGGACTACAACTTAATAAAATCACACCCACTTTTCTCAAAGTGTTAAAGAGGTCAATATCAAATTTATGTCCCGTCTCATCATGAGACAATCTAATGAAAGTGTGTCTCATAAAAAAATGTTTAAAAAGTGAATTAAAAACAAAACAAAAAATAAATTAAACAAAATCTAAAAAAATAAAATAAAACATTCAAATTTACATTCCAAAATTTAAAAGTAATTCTCGCTGTCAATGTTTCAAAATTAAATATGTTTACATGTTCCAAAATTAAATAAAATTCCTATGTTTCTCTTCGGTCCCCTTCAATCCGCTCATTGTCTATTTCCGCCCCTCAACCCCTTACATGTTGTTTCCATTGCAGTTCACCTCCTTAAACTAAATTTAGGATGTATTTATTGAAATTTGATCAATTTATGAAATATATATAAATTTATTTGTAATTTGAGTGATTTTATTTTAATTGTTATTTATTTGATGTGTAGTTCTGCAAATTTGAGAGTATAAATTTCTTTTTTGCAAATTTAAACCAAATTCACGTATGCGATTTTGAGTGGGGGTTTGCTTTAGGGATTCTGGGTGTTTTGTGCAAAACTCAATTTTAGGGATTCACATAACTTGATTTTGGAGATGGGGATTTGAAGTTTTGCAATTATGAGGGTTTTGGGTTTTACAGAATCAATTGACTTTTTGATGAAGATGCGGCTATGGAAGGATGAAGATGAATGAATGAATGATTAAGATGATATGGAATAGTGAAGATGTTTGGTCTAAGCCCCGACGGGCAAGCATACACATGCTCTGATGAGCCATATCATCTCTTCCAGGCCGGAAAAAATAAAACGTGTATCGATTTGAAACAATATCAAAGGTTAGACTTTAATGCAATAATTTTGAAGACCGTGATTAAATTGATATTTGACCTAAAGGTAGTGTATTTATTTAGAATTAACCCTAAAATATTAAGATTAGATTTGGAATACACTTGGTTTATCGGGCAATAGTGTATTTTTATAACGTTGGGGTAGTAATTTTTATACTGAAATGTATAATATATAATTTATTTATATTGAAATATATTACATGTTTTATGAATGGAGCTACATGTTTCAATATAAATAAATCGTACTCTCTCCGTCCTACCGTAATTGTCTCGCTTTTTTTTTTTTTTATGAACGTCTCACTATAACTTTCATATTTCATAAATGGTAAAAGTAACATTCTAGTGTCCTATATTTTTATTCTCAATAAAGCAAAAAGGTCCACCATTTAATATACCACTCCTCTCTTTTTATATAAAAAAAAAAAAAAAAAAGAATCACCAATTAATATTTTAATAATATTTTAAAAATCATTCAACCAAAAGAAATGACACAATTACCATGAGAAAGGGGAGTATATTTCATAAAATTCAATCTAAATAAATTGTATATTTCATAAAATATGCAAGGAAGGAAGACTTGCTCAAATATTAATACATACATATCAACTAAATTCAAATTGTTTACTTCCAAAACTGTAAAAAATGGCGTCTCATTCTTTATTTCATAGTCTAAATTAATGATCATGTCACCACCGGTTGAAATTGTTTGTTACACACTCCGTCCCATAGTTTATGACTTTCTTGCTGTTTATAAGGATTTTGTGATAAAGTGTTGGGGGTAGAAAGAGTTGTTTATTAATATTTTATGTGATAAAGTGATGGGTAGTTGGGGGTAGAAAGAATTTTTTATTAGTATTTTGATGTGATAAAGTGATAAAACAACTTTATCATAAACTATCGACAAAAAATAATGGTAACTTTTTCATAAACTATGGGATGGAGGGAGTACTTAATTTACACGTTGAATATATGTTTTAAAACTGGTGTTTCATTCTTAATTTCATAGTCTAAATTAATGAAAGTATACCAAATGATATCACACGTTCCAAATTAATTATTATATGTTGCACAAGTTCAAGTGTTAAGCTATCGTGCGTATTCAGAAGTTGACGCCCCCAATTGAGAAAAAAAGAATAAAAAGCCGTATACCCTACGATATATGGTGTATGAAACCGTTAAAGATACGTTTATATGAGACGGTCTCACAGTAAAACAAGACATAAATTGGGTATTAATTAACGTTTTAATACTTTAGAAAGAGTGAATATAATTTATGTTAAATTATACACGTTTCATGATTGAAATCGTTTCATATGAATTTTTGTTTTTTTAGATCGGCTCATATGATTTTTTATCAAATATGTGATAATTGACATAAATTGAACACAATAAGTATTTTCTTTTAGATGTGTGATATATTGATTTCGACAACAACGTGTCTCATATCTTGTTTTTTTTTTTCTTAAAAAAACTCACAAGTAGCATAGAATCGACATAAACTCAAAATTCTGGCCATTTGTTTTACCAAAAAATAAAATATACATTCGGATTTTGTATATGTTTGAAAATATGAATTTTATTGGAAGTAGGGTAGAATTTTAAAAGAGTATGCGATAAATAATAAATTGTATATTCAAAATTGTATGTAAAATATGAGAGATATTATATAAGTTTTATTGAATCATAATATCATTTTATAAATTTTAATATTTGTGGTGAATTTAGTACATAATTAAAAATATTGTTATTATTAATGATATGAGTTGAATTAAATTTTTTATTATATAATGTTCATTCATTTGTAATATAATTTTATAAATTTTAATATTTCTAGTGAGCTTAATTCATAATTAACAACAACATAATTATTTAAGTTATTGTGAGATATTCATTATATACTATCTCATAAGTTCACATAATTATGTAATATATTAATAAGAAATTGTATTTTTTTTAATAAAGATCAATTAATAGGCGGACAAATGATTTTATTTACATTCTTATCATAATTCATCTCATATTATACAATTTCGGACTAAAACTTATCAATATTAGGCCCAATTTCGGAGTATTCATTATCAAAAGTTATGCATAAAAAATACAAATTATTCTCATTAATAGGCCCAATTACATGATAGTCACTTTTGTTCGTCGAATCTTGGGCCTTTCTGTCATAGACCAAAGTTCAACGTGCAAATCAAAGCCTCGTTGGCCCACATAAATGATAGTATTCCAATTGGGCGAAGGGTTGTGCAAATATTATCATTTAAACCGATTTTTGAAATCCTGGGATTTTTTAAAATTATTATTAACTGAGTTTTATGTTAAATTAATGTGTAAAAGTGAATAACATTGTATTATTATATTATTATTGAGTGAGATTATTATAATTAGATGCTTATATATGTAATTATTAGAGTTTATAGATATTGATAGTGGTGGTTTTCAAAACCGATTTATAAATTTCTAAGTAAAACCGGTTTAGGATATTAAAATCCAAAATCAAATTTACAAAACTCAAAGTAAACACAAGCTTAAATAATGATCCAAGTTATAAATTAAACACTTAATTTAAGGTAATCGATCCATTAAGTTTGAATGTGTATTTTATCTCACTTAATTGAATAGGTGTCCTATGAATTCGGGTTCACGTGAACTTTATTTTTCGAGTGTCTTTGTTATACATCAACTCTCTCACTGTTATGCATAAAGTGTCAGGAAAATTAAGTATGCATAACAGTGATAATACATATACATATATAACAGTAACACTATCTACATAATAATAATAATACTTGAAAAAAATATAGAGTGAACGTGAACTCGAGTTGACAGAGTGTTTGCAAATTTCATTTAAGATTAATCCACTCATGTGTTACATGGTCGCATACGTTATTGCGTGTAATGTAATTTTTTTTATTAATACAAGATATTTATGGATCTCATTCATGTATAGCAAATTAAACATCAAACATTTATAAATTTGATAAACAATCTCGTTAAAATTTAATACTTTGAACTGAAGACAGAGTAATACTTATATATATTTTTCTTATAAATTTTCTTACATGGTTACGGAAAGTATCATTTTTTTACCTATAAAATATTACGTTTTATTGACAATTGATATTTTTATTCTCCACTTCACAAAACGCATTCCGTGAGACGATTTCATAATACAAACCCATATATATAATCATAGAAAGAGGCCAAAGGCCTCAAGCTTAATACGACTCATTTGATTGATACGGTCTTCCATTTCAGGTGTCAAATAGTTATTCCAATCTTCAACCTCACCTTTCCTGAAAAATGACGTGTTTGGCACATTCAACAAAATAGATCCACTTTTATTCACCTCCAAATTCTTGAGCCTCTCTAAACTGCATCTCCACAAGATTTCATCAACTTCTTCTTCACATTCAATTAGCCTCCCCATAAACTCTGAAATCCTCCAAACATGTCCTTTAGGATCAGATTTCATCTCCTCATACTTAAGAAACAATATTTTATCGGGCCTTGTTCGGCTCTCCATCCAATACTCGATCACATGATCGAAGAACGACCCGTATTGATGGACCCCGGAGCAGAAACAATCCACCGCCTTCTCTAGTGGATACGGGTCGTTCTTCGGCCTCAAAATCATGTTGAAAAAATGCCACATTGAGATTAGAGTGTCTTTAGGGTTTCGTGCGAGGTACACGATTTTGCAACTCGAGTTTTTTATTGAGTCGGGAAGGACTGCGTATGGAAGATGCGTGTGGAGGAGACGAGGGGCAGAAGAGTTATAGATGTCGATTTGTAGGGGTCTTGTCGTATAAATCGTGCTTTCGATTGTCGGGACGTGAAAATGAGGGTTTTGCATGGTTAGAATATCTTCATTGTTTTTGGGGTTAGGGTTTTGCATGATGCATAAGGCGAGGGATTTGAGCCACGTGGTGCCTGTTTTCATTGTTGACGCTAGAAACACGTCGTCTTTTCGGGCTTTGAAGGTTGACCTAAATTTGAAGGCGGGTTCCACGAGGCTCGGCTCGAACCAAAAGCCCTCCCATCGAGCGATGTCCATGGCCTCCCAAAAACGCGCCTTCGGGAGCTCGTTTATATCAATATTGTCCGGGTTCGGGGTTTGAGGTTTGGAAGGAGATAATTGGTGGCCCATTTTGATCAAGTATTGTAAGGTTCTTAAAGAGATTGAGTATTGAAAGTTTACAAGGGATGATGTTGTATGTTTGAATTGTTAAGATCTTTGGACAAGTAAGGGCTTTTTATAATAAGTGAATGTATTGATCAACTATTGATGATCGCATCAAGTGAGCACGATTTCCAATTTAATTTATAGCAAACTTTGTTATGAATAAATGGTCTTTTTCTTTGAATTACCCTGGTCAAAGAATTGCAATTAATTGGAAAAATCAACGGAGAGATATAGGCTAATGATATTGTTAAGGGAATAATATAAACCAACTAATTCCACAACTTTATACAATTTCGGACTTTTAGATGAGATGTAATTCTTTCAAATATCTAGGGCCAATCATCTTCTTTAAATAATTAGACGAGGAAGGGTTAAATTAAGGATGAAAATAATGAATATACAGAAACTATTATCCATTGTAGTCATAATACTCTATAACTAATAAGTATATTTGAACAAAGAGGAAGAAATGCAAAGTAATGGATCGGAGACATCGTTTTTCTACCACCTTGTGGAGTATTCCCTCCGTCACAATGTTATTTACTCTTTTTAAAAAATAATCGGTCAAAACATTTCAAAATTACATGTCATTATTTTTACCCATTAAAATAATCTATTTTAGTAATAATATATATAGAATTACAATTTTTTTAATCAAAAATCACTTTATCACTTTAAATAATACTCCCTTTCGTCCCAATCAAAAACTCATTATCAAAAGCAAATGAATAAATAACTTTGGGGCGGAGGTAATATATTACAATTTTTTATATATTTATAATTTATAGCGTCAATTTGCAAGGATAAATTAATAGTAATTCGATCGAAATGATATCTATATATAAATCTATGTATATATGCATATGACATGTTCAAATTAATATATGAAATATATATGTAATTATCTACTGACATGAGCATGCATGCGCTCCGAAATTAAAATTCAACTTCTAATTTAATAGATTTGAATGTTATATAGTATAAAGTACATAGAAAGCCCATACTAATTTTCGAGTTTGAATCACAAATGTTCCCATAACTTTAATCTTAATTAAATTTAGTTAATCCCATAAATTTTTTTATCGTCGATTTAGTTCCAATAATTTTGACAATTTTCAATTTTAGTCTTAAATCGATCAAAAAACTCAAAACGGTGTGTTTTGCCGTATCAATTTTGAGCTTTCTGACGGATGTTGTGACTGGACTGCCACATATATGTATTTTTATAGTGTGTTTGACTAACTCTTGCCGTTAATTCTGTTTTAAACTTTTTTAATTATATGCCTAAAATTTCAGCTATTAAAAAAAAAATACACATAATAATTAAGTCAAAACATCCGCCGAAAAGCCCCAAATTGATACGGCAAAGTGACATCGTCAAGTGACATCATTTTGAGTTTCCGATCGAAATCGGGACTAAAATTGGACATTGTCAAAATTATTGGGACTAAATCGACGACAAAAAAAACTTATGAGAAGAAATCTGTTCGAGGCCAAATTAATTTATGGGACCATTTGTGATTAAAACTCCTAATTTTCATTTTGTATATATATACCTATTTTTTTATTATCTTTTTATGTATTTCATTTGCTTTTGTTTGTGAAAGTAGGAGGAGGTTAGTAATGTGTCAAATCGCATTTAAAATTAAGTTAATTACCCTACGCTATAAAATGTTGAAGGATGTCAATATGAATCATCACTTTAAAAGCTATATAACTAAAGTTAATTCAAGTTAAATATGTTTTATATCTTATTCGAGAGATTTGTGTAGTAACAATATATTGCTGTAATGACGTAGTTGATTATGTAACAATAGGAAAAAGAAAAGAAAAAAGAAGTCAAGCATATTAAAAAGTTGAGGCATGCATATGAAACAAATAAAACTCTTATAAAAATACATGATATAAACTTCATTAATGGAGTATAATCTGCCATTGAGGGCTCATGGCCCCCGGCTGTTTTTAAAAGGACAGATTGAGAGCTTATATACTGTTTAAGGGTGCGTTTTGAAATACTTAAAACAACTTTTAAAAGCACTTATTTTCAAAGCTCCTTCTCACAGCTTTTGAAAATAAGTGCATCTGAAAGATGTTTTAAATGTTTCAAAACATACCCTAAATATGAATAAATGGCTAATAACTATGCAAAAAATGTGTCAATTTTGTGTCATTATAGTCACTTAACAATACATGTTGGGTGTTTTAGTCTTTAGAGTGTACTTACAAACTCTGATAACAATTTTTAGATTTTTTTTTTCCAAAATTAAGTTGCGTAGAGAAATTAACCTTGAAAATAAGTAACTCTTCTAATTTTTTAGTTTGTAATTTTAAGGGGTGAGGAATCCTGCTAGAATCCCAGGGATGACAATGGGACGGGACGGGTATTTAAATACTTAGGCCCGCCCAGCACACATCATCAGTCGCCTTGCTCTGCCCCGTGCCCCGCTATGGGGCACAATTTTAAGCCCCAAGCCCGTCCTACCTCCCCGCTCTATTCCATTTTTTTTCAATAAAATTGAATTTCAATTTTTTTACCTATAAACCAGATTACCAAATCATCACATTCACCATAAATAAAAAAGAGGTCCAAAAATTACAAATTCTCAATTAAACTAGAATTAGGGTTCGAACCTATATTTTTCTTATTATAATTAGACAAAAACTTGTGTGAACCCAAGTTCACCGTGAACTAGGTTTTTTTAGTATCACTGTTATGTACAAAAATTCTCACTGTTATGCATAAAAACTATCACTGTTATGCACAAAAACAATCATTGTTTAGAAAATGCTTCATACTTTTAAACACTGAAAGTTTTTGTGCATAATAGTGATAATTTTTACCCATAAGAGTGTTAGAGTTCATGCATATACGTGGTTCACATGAGTGTTACTCTTATAACTATTACATATATATATATATATATATATATATATATATATATATTAATTATATATATATATATAATTTATGGGCGATGGACTAATCTCGATACCCAGCCCGAATCGGCTCGTTCATGAGAGAGGGGCTTGGCGGGTCAACTTCGGGCCTGGGCGTTTTGCCATCCCTATACAATCCCCTTATTTCCTTCTCGCTCGATCATGTTGACATCCATCCCTATATAAAGTATTGAATGGAACTCATGAAATTATGACCTATGATAAATATTAAAAAAAAAAACAGTTTTTAAATGTGTGACCTATTACACCTCACATTCAACAACTATCTCATAAGTAGCGTAGTCTCGAAATGAACTGAAACATATTGCCTATCTGAATCACATTTAAAATTAAGAATGGATGAGGACTAATTCCACCCTCTCAATTTTTATTTTTATTTTTTAGATTTTCTGATTTTTATTTTATTTATATTTTGTTTTGTGTATTTTAATTCACATAATTTTTATTTATAAATTTTACAATAATCATAATTTACCGAAGAATTTATAGATTTGTTAATATAAATAATGATAAAGGACCAAAATTGAATTAAAAAGGATTAAAATTGGACAATTGACTGGAAGTCCCAATTTATTTCAAGTGTGTGAGCCGCACATATGGTTTCCCGGCGAGTTTATAATTTTCCGATGAAAAAGAACCTAAATCAGTCAAAAAATGATGTAAATTGTATACTATAGAACTTAAGATGATAAAGCAGAAACATATATTAGAATGAGTCAAACTTACATAACATAAAATGATTTTTTCCCAACGGTTCATAGGCGCTGAATGAAAAACATGAGCAACTCTATTTTCCAGCCTTTACCGTTTAGGAAAAAAGATGATTCAAAATACTTTATTTGGATCAATGAACGAAAACGCTAAAGAAGTGTTAAGAATACTAGTATTTATGAAGAAGTGTTAAGATTTTTTTTTTCGCTTTATAATTTATAGTTATTTCTTATACTAAATCAATTAAAATTGTAATTGCAATACAAAATGATTTGAAAACTGCATATCATGCATTATCTAATATTTATACTATAGCGTACAATATTGCCATAACATAAATAAAATTGACCATGTATCCATGTACGCACTTTTTAAAGTATAAAAATAAAAATTGTATTGAATTTTAATAAGTGAAGAGTTTTTAATAAGTGTCTTCAATCTCGAATAACACGCTAGTTTTAGAATGATAAAGAAAAAAAAAAAAAAGCTGAAAATGAGATATATATATATATATATAAGATATTTTGCATGAGATGTTCTTATAGTAAGGCAGAACATAATTAAGCATGAGGTTTAACGTTTTGGAAGGAGTGAATATTAATTTATACCAATTTATAATCATTTCATATGAATTTTTTTCTCAAGGCTTTTTGTGGCGAGTAGGCTCGAGTCAAGTTTTACAAATCTATAACTATATAATACACCTACATATTACTACTATTTTTGTTTTCCCGCCCTTTTTTCTCCACCATTAGATTTTCAACAATTGATCTTAGCCCTACATTTTTTACACAATTTATTCATAGTAGTTTTGATAATTAAATGAATAATATTAAATTCGTCTTTATTACTTGCTTATTCTGAGGGCAAATTCTTTGCTCTCCCACCTATTTAAAGAGGGGTTTTACACTTCATTTTTTTTCAATCTCATTTGTAGTAGTTTTATTTTATTTTTTGTGCATTATTAGATTGTTTCTCTTTTTTTTAGGACAATTCTTAGTGAATTAGATGTAATGTTAGGAATTTTATCAATTTGATTTTTCCATCAAATACTGCGTTTCAGAAATCTCCTTGACGAAACGAAGAATCTACATTTCATGGAAGATAAATCAGGACATCGGACAATTTTTTTGGTAATTATCTTTGTAATGTTTTGAATATCTTGATTTTCTGGTCATATAGGCGTTAAGTTTTGTATTTGCTCTTTAGATTTTCTGGCAGCATCGACATTTAGTCTTGCATTCATTGGAGTTCTATTCGATGTTGTCTTTGTTCAAGAAATAATTAATTTTTTTTCAATTTTGTCGGATATGATATTTCAGAGTTTCATCTACTATTGTACAATGGTGATTAGTGTGAAAATTGCTCGAAATTCTTGTGTTTTATTTGTCTAATTTTATAGGATTTCATGCATATTTTACATTTAAATTGATCAATTGTACTTCAATGTCGAGAAAGGTAGTGTTTTGTTATTTTGTAGGAAATTGAGATTATTTGGAGCAAAATACGAGCCTACTATTTATTGAGATCAAGCTAAACGAGTGAAGCCAAGAAGAATTAATTTTATCATTGGGCTAAAAAACAAAGCAACTTATGACCCAAAGAAAAAAAGGAAAAAGAGAAAATGCGCCAGCCCAATTGCAAGTGATTTTTTTTTTTTTTTGAAACGAATTGCAAGGGAAATTAATTAGCAGACAAATTAATAAATTGGGAACAGCAAGTCAGCCGCACAATTAGATCATGAAGGGAAGAGATGGCATCATTAGTTGACCAAGAAAAGTGGCTATGCTACTGATAGTCCATGGGCCGAATTTGATTAAGAAAGAAAGGGCCCATGCTTAATGTTATTTTTGAGGCCCAATTGGAGGAAAAAAAATGCAGCTAATTAGTTGGGATAAAAACAGAGGCAGCAGCTAGATTCAGAATCCACACTTTACAGAAACATTTTGCCACTTTGCAGATTTTGAGAGGATAAAATTAGGGCTAGAGTTTTGAGAGTCCTCTTCACACACACCCACACCCACTAGGTGGGGTGTTTACTTGGGGAAAAGAGAAGGAGCTTGGGTGCAAAAATAGAGTGAAGATCCTCCCCAAAGATGTCATCTAGGGTTAATTCTTCCTTTTATTTATTGTATTTTCCATTAGTTAGTTTTGTGGTATTTACATTCTAATTTCTATATTTTGATTTTGGATTGTAAAATCATGAGCTAAACTCTTATTGCTCTTAGATGATGTGATATTTGTGAATCTTGAGCTTATGTTTTGATTTAATTGTCTTGGTTCAATTTTTTAATTGTTTGATTAAATTGATGGGTTTTTATTGTTCGATTGCATGATTTCTTCTATTAGCTCATATATTGAGGCTTGATTGTTGCAAAGAGAGTTGGATAGTTGAGCTAATTTGTATGCGTGTGAGTTGAGATTGTGTAATTTGAGTGAATATTGGTTTATCGCAACGAGAGTTGGGTAAATTTCACTAGAACCCCATTCGTTGGTTATTTGAATGAGAATTCGGTTATTAGTGAATGAATAGGAGAGCTTGGACCCTTGTATATAGGTGGAAAAAAAGTGGTTAGGGGTTAGAATAGATAGATAAATAGTGTAGCTTGGACCCTTGTTGTATATTAGGTGGAAAAAATTCATCCTCTTCAATCCTAGGTTAGAATTTGATAGATAAATCCAAAGTGGATTGATGTAATTTTAAGTGATTGCCCTCGATTAAGTTGTGTGATTTTTATTAATTCGTTTGGAATTTTGTGAGTTGATTATCGCAAGTTAGCGATTCATCCTCTTCAATCCTAGTTGGTACCCTCTCATTGTTTTTGTGCTTTCTTTACTTTTTCTTTTTTTCTAGTATTTTTTAGATTCAGACTTATAACATCTTGAGACATAGCATTGGGGCCACCTTGATGTAATTTTCCCAAGTGAATTTAATCGCTTACTATCTCTCGATTAAGAAATGAAAAATACGATATTTTTTAATTAATTGTTTATAGTAATATTAAACTTGAATTTTATATATTTGATTTGATTATTATTTTTCGCCATAAAAGAATATAATATTGATTCTACCCATCATTGAAATCATCTAAATTTTATTAAACACCTAATTGGTACAAGAGCAATGTAAACTTTCTAAGTTCATCATTTTCTTTAATGGATTATGAGATATTCAATTATTTAAGAATTTATAAATGTAATTATTTATAAAAATTGTATGTAGATTAATTCTTATAAAAAGAAGTTGTTGATGATTATTGGTTGACTTAAATCAAGCAATTTATTTTGTTTGTGTATATGTTAAATCTTATAATATTAATTTTTTTATTTTATATATTTCTCAAACTATAGTATTATTTAGGTGATTAAACAATGTCAGAATTGTCATAGTTTAGATCGACTTGCTTTATTCTTTTAAACTTATAATATTAAATCTTATAATTATTTTATTAAAAAAATATTTATTCGATTATTGACTTTTCGGTGAAATTAAAATGATATGTTATAATATAAGAATAGCTATTCTGGGATTAATTATATGAAATTATAGGCTATTTTGTTATAAATTCCATTATTTATGCCAAAATTGTAGTTAGTATAATATAATGTGTATGTTTTTAATTTTTCCTTCATTTAATTGATTGATTAAAGGATGCCTTAATACTATTTTATACCAATTTTAGAACACTAATTGTTTATACAAATTATTTTAAATTACTATATTGTCTATATTATATGTTTGAGTTTTAAATTCTCTATCTTTTATGTTCAATTGTATACATACCTAAAAGTTATTGGTAATTTTTTTTAAAGCATCTAAAATTATTATCATTTATTTGTCAATCCAAAGTAATTTTTTCACATTAATTTATGATTTCCTATAAATATGATTATAATTTAATTTTTGTATAATTTTCGCCTTAATATGCTCTCATTACTATTTTTTCATGTTTTAATGTTTACATTAATTACTTATTCTTATTATAGAAAATATAGTTATATTCCTCCATGTGATTAGTCTCGATCAGTTAATATGAATTGTTGTTTTAAAAATTGCTCTCAGTATAATACGAAATTTGTATGTAGTGATTGAATAAATTGTTACAAATATGGTGCGCATTCTTAATTATATATATATATATATATATTATTTTTGTTATGCTTAATCATAGTAAAAGGTAATTGATAATTAAAAATGATTTTGACGCTAATCTTTTAATCGTGTACATTCTTAAGCGTGTAATTTTTTTTTACGCTACTTAAAATGTGTATTTAAGAATTTTTATTTATAACTATGTAATACACCTATGAATGTCAATGACCCATAAAGACCATGTAATATTCCATAAATCATATAAATTTTAATTCAATAAAATCACCCTATGAAAGCATATCATTTAAACACGATGTATTACACTATAAATCACATAAACTTTAATTCTACATATTAATTAAACATCATAAAAAATGTTCAATTTTTAATTTTCTAACATAACAAAACATTTAAGAGCGGTATATGCTTTGACTTTTATATTTAATATTAATGTATTTCCTTCTAGCACGACCTTCAATGTTTAGTGATATAAACCACACACCAGATTAGCCGCTTAATTCAAGGATACATTTGTTATTTAAGTCGTCTCTTTATTTAGTGATATATTATGTACAATAATTTAGTGATATAATCCGCAATCTCTACTTTTCCTCGCTTGCCGATCTCTCGGGCTCCATGTTTCAAGTTCATCGACTGTCTCACTTTTTGTAATTTTGCTGATGATCTTGAATTATCTCTCCATGTAATTTTTTCTCAATTTATTTATTTGATTATAATATTTCCAATTTATTGATTTATATTCATTTGCTGTTTTGTCGAATTTGGGATTAAAGTTCTGCTGCGGTTAGATTTTTCTGTGATAATAACTTAGTAATGTGAAACTGATAATTGTAATTTGTCGTATCTGTTTTGAAGTAGAATATCTTGGAATGTAATGCGTTATTTTAGAATACGTATATATGAATTTTTTGTTTAGACTGACGAGTAAGGGAGATAAATTATTTACACGTTTTGAGATATATATTTTTTGTTTACCATTGTAATAACACTCTGATTATTGTGTCTCATATTTTTTATCTTCTAATTTGTAGGCATATGTTGCTGAGTGGATTGTAAATTTTCAAGCTTCATAAGCGAGTTAACCTCTCAATTAATATCTTATAGATTAGATATGTTTAACCATATCTTTCAATTAAAATCTTTATTTGTATAAAAATTAAGATTTCTTTTATTATTTTATTGTAAATTATGTAGCAATAGTTTTATTATGATTTAATATATAATTCTTGTAATATAATACTAAATAATATATTCAAAATATTAAAATTAATTTTAAAAATTTTCGTCCAACATGATATAAAATTGATATACATTATACTTAAGAACACATTTAAAAAAATTTTACATAAATATATTTGCATACAATATTAAAAAATGTACAAAATGTTTTTTTTTTTTTATTTTAACTTTCACTAATTTTTGATTTTAGTACACTAACTTTTTTTTTTTTATTTTTAAAATAGACCCTTAAGTTTATCAAATTCAATTTTTATAATCATTTTTAACAAATTCAAAATTTTCGTCCTTTTGGATAAAAGGATAAAAAAATTAGCCCTTTTTTTTCATTTTCACTTATATTTTTATTTGTTTTGCTGGATTCAATGTGATATAGCAATAATTGTATTTTTCTATAAATTGAGATTAATATTCATGATTATAATAATCATATTTTTTTTTACTTTTTTTGCCCTTTTTTGGATTACCCAAAGAAAGCCATTTATGCACAAAATTTTAGTCAAATGCAAGTATTTTGTGATAAGATGTCTATTTGAGATTTAAAAAAAAATCAATATGATTTTAGATATCAATGCTAATTACTTTGGTTCTGTCATGAAAAATGTTCTTACTATTTATTTTATTGAGGCTTCACATAAAGATACTTTAAAAATTTTAAAATTGAAAAATTTTCGGATCAATCAGGGTGGTGGATATGAACAACACAAAAAATATTCATGTAGTTATTTATATTTTAAATCTGCCTCTAAGACAAACATGAGACTTCTACGTCTTGCAATTCATGACACTTGATTTTAACTCTTATTGTTGAACAACCATATACCTTAGAAGTTTCGACGAATCTATTTACAAGTTTTTTTAAAAGACAACGTCGCAACTTGAGATTTTTACTGGACGCTGAAATGATTTAAATTGTGTCAAATTTGAGAATCAATATAATTAATTCCATCTTTGTACGTTTCTTTCTACTTTTTGTAATCATGCACGTGTCTATTTGTGTTGCCAATTTAAGTACATAAATTGATATTTTATTTTTTTGATTTTGTGGTTTATTTTCCGCATGGATAGGGAGATTTTGATCCTTTAGACACTAAGAAAATATTTAAGTGACACTTGGTTGGTTGTGCCCATAAAAAAAAGAGACAATTGCACGATTTGATCTTCGAAATGGATGTTGATTGGTGAGTCCGCAAGAGAACTCAATCCTTTACTAATTTTTAATTTGAAAGTATAATGAAGTATCATTTCGATTTTTCGAAATTGGCGCTCTTTTTTGTACAGTTAAGCTTATCAGAATATGCAATTTTTTCTGTACACCTACTCTCTTTCATAACTTGGTAATTAGTAAGTTTTACAATAAAATGCTCCAATTATCAAAATAACCACTAAATGGTTTTCATTTACAAGACTTTTTATTTTTCAAATCTCTGAAGATGATGTCCTCTTTTTGTAATAATATTTGCTAAGTATTTTCTAAAATCTCTAACTTAAGTGGAAATTAGTCGATGAATAAATTTTAATGTTCATAATTAATTGTGTCTTTCTAAAATTGGTGTTATTTGATAATATCAAATTCTATTTCATCTGCGTGGCTACAAAGGAAATAATTACACAAGGGAATCAAGATCTCGATCATCTTCAAATTCAAGATGTATGATGCCACATTATATTTTCTTGAATTTTATGGAAAAGATATTCTGAATAATTTTATCTTTAAATGGTGCCCTATTAAGATGTGGCTTTAGTTTTTCTCAAATTGAGTGTCAAATGCAATCACCTATTTAAGAAAATTTAGAATCAAAATAGAAAATCCTAACAGTGAGCTTCATCGTGTGAACATTTAAAAAAAAAAAAAAAAGAAGATCTTTGAAAAGTTATCCTTATTAACAAAAGAATTAGTTCAAGGATCCTTACTTTTTCAAATAAAATTTCACCATTGATAATTTTCCTGCTTTTTGTACAATGTTGATAGGTTTATTTATTTATTTTTTTCATGAAAATAATAGCGAAATAAGCATTAAATTATGAGGAAATGAAACGTTTAATTTGTGGGTATGACCAAATTAAGAAACTAAATTATCCATCAGCTCTTTTCAATTGCAGATCTATTATAGATTTCAGTTTCACATTTCTCATGTTCTTCTTTGTGAATGATTTCAATTGTCTTCTTTTCTATTTATGAAATGTGTATATTTTATTTTGTTTTGAAGGTTAGATCAATGTACTAAACAAATGACATTTTTCCTCCTAATATCAACTTTGTTATGCATTTATATCCAGTTTTGTTGCATTCATCCTAAAAGGTGATATCCGCTTAAATTTGCTCAATTTGATTTTTTTTATCTAATTAAAAAAAATGTTTGATTATGAGGTTATGACTTCAAAATTATCAACATTCATTTTACCGTTCTGTTTTCCCCTAATATGTTTTCTCTCTGCTTTGTTTTAGGCTATGGCTCTTTTTTTTTTTTTTTCGAACTCTTTAGTTTCTCTCTTCGTCAAAGACTCTTCTTCTTTCGTATACCAATGAGTTTGTATATTAGTTCAATTTATTTTGCACATGTAGGTGTTGCAAGTCAACAAACGGGTAAAAAAAATTTCAATTCATATATATGGTTCTTGGTAATTCTCGAGGTGTTAAATTTATTTTGAAGTTTAATTGTGTAATTTGTATTGCGTTTAAAGTGGTTTAGAAAATTAACTTTAGCACAAAAAATTTTGCTTTTAATTTGCTAATTTTTTTAAAATAGCATTTCGCATTGAATTTGTGCCTGCAGAGTTAACTTATTAATTATGTAGGTTCTAGATGCAAGTAGAGTAGGTAATAAGATAACATGTACATATATTTTATTTGCGCTATTCACATTGAGAACTTGACATGCATTGACTATGAGAACAAGAATATGTACACGTCATATAATTGGAGCCACATATTTCATCTCATTTTGTTTTCAACTCTTTATGGATTCTCAAATTTGAAAAAGTTTGCTCTGTTTATTTTACTTTTCTTTATGATTTTGTATATAAGATGAATACTAGATTTTATTTTTGTAATGTAAAGTGTCTTGATCGAGACAATTGCACTGAAATGTTGAGAATCGATTTGTTACCTTTTCTATATAAAAAAATTTAGATAATTTTTTTTAATTGTTCCTTAGTAAAGCAGGTAAGCTATGTAGATTTCAAGAAAATATATATAAGTTAGTGAGAAAGTATTATGTGGCACAATTTATACATGAAATGGAGTTCCAGTTTAACATTTGAATCATGTTTCGCTTTAAAATATGATTGAACTGAGTTCCATAAGTTCATGGATCATATAATATAGTAAATTAGATTTGTTTTATATATGAAATAGTCTCTTATAACTCTTAAAAAACTCTCTTAAGTTGATTAATACACACACATACACGATATACAGTAAAACCTCCATAAATTAATAACCTTGGGACCATGAAATTTTATTAATTTAGAGAGATATTAATATATCGATAAATTAATATTTTATTAATTAAAGAGAGATTTTTTAAATTTAGCAAATTTAGTACATATGTATTGAAAATAAATGAATTCATATATGTATCATTGATTATATTCATGCATCAACCAATTATTTGTAACTAATTAAATATATTCATGTATAATCTCAAATCATTGTATACATTTAACTATTATATTCATGGACGCATGTATCAATTCATTGGAATTACTTAAATATACATGTTTACATTAATTTGTTGCACTTAAATAACTATTATAGCCAATTAAATATATTCATGCATGATGAATGAAACATGTACTATATAAATCTCAATATGGAAATAAAATAATTCATAACACCCAACCATGTCTTGGCTGCAATTAAAAAAGTTGGGGATGAAATTCAATTAGATTTAAATTTTAAGAAAAATCAAGTAACAATGAATTTTTTAAGAAAAATCAAGTATATGCTTAATGATTTTTTTTTCACCACATACATGTTAAACTATGAGAGAGATTTTTAACATTGTTATGTATTTGTTATTAATCAAAATTTATTTAGTTTACTAACTAATATGATCTGTTTAGTATACATAGTTATGTAATTATTAAAATATAGATATTATGTATACTTCAATATAATATTATGACGAAATACTATATGATGTTCATATCACAAAAAAGTGTTAATTTTAATTTTTTTTTTCGGGATTAATTTCAAATTATTATGTTGATCAATTTATATTATATTCTATATACATTATCAATATTATTAAATGTTGAATAACATTATTCTAATCTAATATATAATACTATATATATATATATATGATCGTGATATGTGTTATTTTAATAGATTTATACAATTAAGATTATTAATCAATCTGCCAAAGTATAGGATAAAAAGTAACCATCCATTAAAATAAATCGTTAATTGATGTTATTCAAATATAGAAGTTATATAGTGTATGAGATTTATAGATTTTTAAAATTAGTATATTTTTAAAATGATTAATGATTCAATGAAATTAAACATTATATAACTTTACAATTTAGTTAAGAAATTTAACTGACAATAAATCGGTGGATCATCTAAAAATGTTGTAGATCAAGTTAATATTCTCATACACAAGTTTCAATTATATTTATATCAATTAAAATATATTCATAATACATTTTAGAAATGACATATATCTATATAAAAATATTTACTCCCTTGGTCCTAACATTTTGTTCACATGTGACGTGACACACATATTAAGAAGATGGAATAATAAGTAGGATTTTGAAGGGTAATTTTGTAAACCTTTATGTATAAAGTAAATATATGAGTCGAATTGTTTGTATGTGTGGAAACAAAAGTAACATCATTTTGTTTAAAGTTGTGAATATTGTGAGGCTGTAGTTTATAAAGGGTTTTTTTTTTTAGGATGTGAACATAATGTTGGGATGTACCGAAAAGGAAAGTATGAACAAAATTACGGGACAGAGGTAGTAAACAATAAATTGTTTATTTAAACAGTAAATATTATTTTATTTTACCAATTATATATGTCATATTCTATTATTCCTAATATAATTAGATGATATTCATGATTTAACACATAATTTACTTATGAATATAGATTAATTAATATTAATTTAATCTTGAATTTATGTAGAATTAAGGATGAACTATAAAGAATCAAGAATGATTGTCTTATAGAGATTAATAATATGTCGCGGACTCCTGGCAAGTCTCTGCAGGACTTTGAGGATATGTCAATCCCGATCCTAATTTTTCATCTCGGAATAGATTCTTAATGATGGAATTTGCATACAACATGTTAGAATTGAAGATTGAGTATGAGTATTTACTGGGTAGACATAGTGATGAACAACATAATGTTTATGAATCAATACACAAGTTCATTCATTATGGTAGAGGTGGGATATTTTTAGGTATGAATACAGTGAAATTAGAAAAAACATTTATATGGAAGAAGTTTTCTACAGGTTTGAGGTCTAATGGTAAGATTTTCATTAATGTAGCATCCATTGGTATATCTTCACTTCTCTGCTCATTATAGGTTTGTCATTCCAATTAATGATACTGAAAATTCTACTTGCAAGTTTTTGTCATTCCAATTAATGATACTGGAAAATTCTACTTGCAAGTTTTAATCAGGATGGTCATCTTGCCGAGCTTTTGATTATTAAGATCGATCTCAATGTATAGGATAAAGCTCTCATGGTAAATAAATATTGTATTGAAGCACTTGATACTACTTTGAAGGATATTATGCAGTTGGTCGATCCGTTATCTTTTGAATTGTATTTTCGTGATAAGAATTTTATGTTTGGAGGCGATTTATGACAAATAATGTCAGTTATTAAAAAAGGAACGAGACATGATATGCTCAAACTATAATAAATTAATCTCTTTTGTGAAAATATTGTACCATATTGAAACTTACAAGGAACATGTGGTTGTAGAATTTGTAATCGGCTGATGGTTTAAATAAATTGAAAGTTTTTTTTTCCGATTGGATAAAATCTATTGGAGATGAAAGTATATGATCACAAACTGAGTAATGGTTTTGATGTACAAATTTTGGATGATATTTTTTGATAGGTGGTGATGATCTGATAAGTCATATTATTGATAGTATTTATCCTGATTTTAAGAACATGATGAACGATCATGATTATTTGCAGAATATATAAATCAATTATGCTCCTAATTTGGATATTGTTAGGTCCATAAACGATCACATGATTCGGTTGAATGAAAATAAATCATGTACTTATTTGAGCTCTGATAGTCTCTTACTTTGTTAGTTTAAATGTTGAGCATCTTTCTAATGTGCTTACTCATGAATTCTTGAATAGTCTAAAGTGTTTGGGTGTTCTTAATCATAACTGAATCTCAAAATTGGAACATCGACAATGTTATTAAGAAATATTGATCATTCAAGGGTTTGTGCAATGGAACCAGGTTTAGTCTTTTAATATTATTTTTTTTTAAAAAAATCTTCATATTTTAAAAAGGTTGAGTATTTATTAATTTATTAAATTTGTAATGAAATGTTATTTTCAATATGTAGGTTGGTTATTACGAAGATGAATGATAATATTCTTGAAGCTAAGGTTCTATCGCGAAATAATGTCGGATAATTAGCTTTGATACCTAGGCTTACATTGACTCCTTCTGGTCACGGGTTGTCATTTAAATTTCAATGAAGACAGTTTTCGTTGTTTGGAAAATATGCTATGTATATAAATAAAAGTCAAGGACAATTGTTTTCTAATGTAGGGGAATTTTTGCAGAAGTCCATTTTTAGTCATGGACAACTATATGCAGTTGTTTCCCAGATAACAAACCTCTAGGGTTTGAAGATCCTATTGTGCGATGATGATAATATTTTTTTGACAAGATTGTGCGATGATGATAATCATAATTGTAGTATCATGAAATGTAGTTTTTTATGAAGTTTTTAGAAATATATAATTCTGTAATAATAAATATTCAAATGTCACGACTTTCTCATGATTTTTTATTTTTGTTAAAGTCCTTATCATATAGAATTATTACATTATCAATTATTTTAAATATTATGTATAAATTAATTATTATATTTCCTCTAACACTTTATGATGAGTCTACTGGTTGTCAAATTAATGTTTAACATGAAAATATTAGATATCTTATATGCATAAATATATGTTTTTTGTGAATTTTTATTTTATAGCAAGATACTGATATAAGTTATTTGCTATAAATTTTGTAAATTTAATTTAGTAAAATATATGTCAAAATTATACGTTTTAAAAATTAATCGATATTTTATGAATATAAATATTACGTCAATATTTGAACTTTGTTATACATACATTATAACAGTAATACAACATATGTAATAAAAATAATGTTAATTGCAACAACAAAAAAACACTATTGTTAGGGTTTTTACCAATTACAACATATCATTTTTTTTTCTTTGGATATCACATTTTAAAATTTTGCAATTTGAAGCATTTGCTCATTTTCTGGCAACAATTGAAAAATGTGGCTGCTGGAGCTGCTACATAAATGTCCATGTGGATGTCACAACTGATGAATAAAATATACTTTTTTTAGGGGCAATTACAATGGGGTGCCATTTATAGAGTGTTCTTACTGTTAAGTACCACCATTTTTTAACTCTTATTATTTTGTGGCGGTCAGGCTACGAATCAAGTTTCACGAATCTCAATTGTCTATTGATACATGAAACTTGTTCACAAGAAAATTTATCAATAAATATAATTTTAAATATGATACCTGAAAATGAAATTTTAAATTTATCACGCAAATCTACATTTTTTAAAATGATTTTTTAGAGAATAAAAAAGAAAGAAAATTTAAAGGCTAGGTCTTGTATGCACCCAGATGCACTATGCACTTATAGTGCATTTTAGAAGCGTGCAACTTATTATGTCAAAAAGTGTGATTTATTTACACAGAAAAGTGCAACTATTAATATGAGAAAATAGTTGCATGCTTCTGTTTAGAATAATTGCACGTTTCTGTTTTGTATAGTTGCACGCTTTTAAAATGCACTATGAGTGCACTGTGCACCCGGGTGCACATGAGACCCACCCAAATTTGAATTATATCTAAATTTCTAAGGGGAGTGACTCTAAGGTACAAAGTCACTCCCCAAGTGACTCTAAAATACAAAGTAACTTTATTTTGACTCTAAGGTACAAAAATATGGTTAAAAAGTCTAAGTTGCCCTTCTGTCCATTTCTGCACTTCTGACACATTTTCTGCACTTCTGACGCATTTTTGAGTGCAATTTTTTTAATTTTCTTCACTTTTAGGCCAATTTTGGAGTGCAGTTTTTTTAAATTTCTGTACTTTCGTCTTTTTTATTCCACATTTTATTAGTTGCAATTTTTTATATAATTTAATTTAAATTTCAGATTTTATAAAATTTGTATTTCGAATTTGCACTTTCTCAAAATAATATGTACTTTCTCAAAATGTGTACTTGGTCAAAACAAAAAAATAAAATTATGAATACATACAAAAATAAGATAAGAGATATTTTTGGTACAAATTGTATCTTAGAGTCTCTTTAACTTAGGGGGGTGTATTCAATTGGGATTCTATTAGATTTTTTTGGACTTTAAAAAGTCCATGGATTTATAAAATCCATAGACTCCATGCAGAGTTTGACTGACTTTTTTTTATTGATTTACATGGATTTTCATAGACTTAACAAGATTGTGGAATATACTTTTTTATTGATTTACATGAATTTTCATAGACTCCGGCGCTGGAACTATTAATCCAAATGTATATGGAACACACTTATATATAAAAAAAATTATTCAAATTGTTTAGAAAAAATACCAAAATATATTAGTTCAAAAAAAATATTATTATTCATCATTATTATTCTCATCTTCATTCTCATCATCTTCATTTCCATCACTGTTATACCTCAGCCTCATTTCCCACATAGCATTAGTAATACCCGTTCTCAATGCATTAGCTTCCGTTCTTTGTTGTAGTTGGCTTTGAGAAAGCAATTTCGTTCATTGTTGTAGTTAGTTTCCGTACTTGTTTAAATAGAAAAATATTACTTGTTTAAATATAAAAACATTACTTATATAAATAGAAAAATATTACTTGTTTAAAAGAAAAGATACTTGTTTAAAAGAAAAGTATAACTTGTTTAGATGAAAAGTATAACTTGTTTAAATAGAAAAATATTACTTGTGTAAATGAAAATTATTACTCGTGTAAATGAAAAGTATTACTTGTTCAAATAGAAAAATATTACTTGTTTAAATAGAAAAATATTACTTATTTAAAAGAAAAGTATTACTTGTTTAAAAGAAAAGTATAACTTGTTTAGATGAAAAGTATAACTTGTTTAGATGAAAAAATATTACTTGTTTAAATAAAAAATATTACTTGTTTAAATAGAAAAACATTACTTGTTTAAATAGAAAAGTATTACTTGTTTAAAAGAAAAGTATAACTTGTTTAGATGAAAAATATAACTTGTTTAGATAGAAAAGTATTACTTGGTTAAATAGAAAAATATTACTTGTTTAAGTAGAAAAATATTACTTGTTTAAAAGAAAAGTATTACTTGTTTAAAAGAAAAATATATCTTGTTTAGATGAAAAGTATAACTTGTTTAAATAGGAATGTATTACTTGATTAAATGAAAAGTATTGCTTGTTTAAATAGAAAAATATTACTTAATTAAATAGAAAAATATTACTTATTTAAATAGAAAAGTATTACTTGTTTAAAAGAAAAATATAACTTGTTTAGATAAAAATTATAATTTTTAAATAGAACGGTATTACTTGTTTAAATGAAAAATATTACGAAGGTTTTTTTCTTCTGACCTTTCATCTTCAGAGTTCTCCGAGAGAATACGTAGAAATCTCTGGTTGTTAGAAGAGATTTTGGAGAGTGAAATTTGTTTATATTTTTGAAAGAAAATCAAAGAAAATCCATAGAGTATTAAAATTCATAGACTGTTCAATACCTAAAGATTTTTTAAGACTTTTTAAAATCCGTATTGAATACCTCAGGATTTTTAAAGATTTTTGAAAATTCAAATTGAATACCCCCAAACTTTAAAAGTCTAAAAAAATTCTATAGACTCCACAACCAATACACCCAAATTAGAGTCTTTTTGTTAGAATTTTGGGGTGGAGAATCATTAATTCAATTTCTTATGCTATACACCTCAACTCACCACTGTTTATACAAATTCTATTTCTCCCTCGTTACACGAGATATAAATTTCACTACAAAAATCTTCATTATAATTTCCTTTCTCGAGTTTTGAATTGATTGAGTTACTGCCGTTAATAATGGGCGAAGGACCGGCGATCGGAATCGATTTAGGAACGACGTATTCATGCGTGGGAGTGTGGCAGTACGATCGTGTCGAGATTATCGCCAATGACCAGGGTAACCGAACGACGCCGTCTTGTGTGGCCTTTACTGATACCAGGCGCCTCGTTGGTGATGCCGCCAAGAATCAAGTCGCAATGAACCCTATCAACACTGTTTTCGGTAATTTTTCGCTTTTCCTTTTCGTATTTTGAAATTCTTGCTCTGTTTGTTGTGTTTATTGTGTTGGTAGCTACTCTCTTTTTCCCCCCAATTTTGATTTAGCAGTGAAGACGGTGAAATTAATTTGAGTTCTGTAGTCATTACGTTTTAGATCAAATTTTCTGAAATTTTAGTTAACATATTATCTTTTCTGTATTTCCTTTATGTTGATAACTTTCTAGGATAAGAAAAAGGGACGAACACGTATTTTTGCCCAAAATTGAATCTTGAAACTCTTTGTTGCCAAATGTTTATAAAAAACTGCAATGTTGGGCTAGGAGTATCAATTTTTCATATAGCTTATATCCTTTATTGTAAGGGAGGGAGTGCCCTTGTACTCCATTTTGTTGTTTAATTAATATATGTTTTTTGGCTGCTCGAAAAAAAAAAAAAAAAAAAAACACATTTACTTTTAAATTAATTTTCATCCCTCCTACTAGGTTGCGCATGCGATCGATGCGCGACTGAGCCATGCGCTGCCCGTTAGTAAAGTTAAATATGTCATAAAAGGGCAATAAAGAATTTTTTTTTTTTTTCTAAATATGGGGCAAGAAAGAGTTTTGGTCATTTCATTTTTTTTCTATTTTCTCAAAAGAAAATGATTGCTACGTTTGGGGTTCTAAAACTAACAATGATGATAGATTGATAGGAATAGGTTGTTTAGGCTTGCTTGTATAATCACAAAATCTCTGTGGTGATGACTGGAATGTTTGTTTATTCAATCTACACCATTAATTAACTTCTGAACAAACTATGAACCTTAATGTGGATTTGTAACTCTAGTATATGAGTAGATAGTGTGTGAGACGAAAGCATAATTGATCTTTTAACACTTTGGAAAAGATAGGTGTTAATTTGTGCTAGTTTGTGAATCGTCTTACACAAGTTTTTTGCACCCAATTTTGCTTACTGGTGCCTATGTTACATTGCAGATGCTAAACGGTTGATCGGAAAGAGTTTCAGGGACCCCACCTTTCAGGCCGATGTGAAGCACTGGCCATTCAAGGTTGTTCCAGGGCCGGGCGACAAGCCCATGATAGGGGTGAAACACAAGGGCAAAGAGAAGCAATTCTCTGCTGAGGAAATCTCTTCAATGGTCCTCACCAAGATGAAGGAGACAGCCGAGGCGTATCTCGGTTCCACCATAAAAAATGCTGTCGTAACGGTCCCTGCTTATTTTAACGACTCTCAGCGTCGGGCCACCAAGGATGCCGGCCTGATCTCCGGTCTCAACATTATGCGCATCATAAACGAGCCCACCGCTGCAGGCATTGCGTACGGTCTGGATAAGAAGGCGAGCAGTGGTGACAGGTTGAAGACGGTGCTGATTTTCGATCTTGGTGGTGGTACGTTCGACGTTTCTCTTCTCACAATCGAGAAAGGGATGTTTGAAGTTAAAGCGACGGCGGGTGATACTCATCTTGGAGGTGAGGATTTTGATAACAGAATGGTGAATCACTTTGTTCAGGAGTTTAAGAGGAAGAACAAGAAGGATATTTGTGCGAATGCTCGAGCTTTGAGGAGATTGAGAAGTGCTTGCGAAAGGGCGAAGAGGACTCTTTCGTCTACCCCTGAGACGACAATTGAGATCGATTCTTTGTTTGAAGGCATCGATTTCTGCACCGCAATTACTCGTGCTAGATTCGAGGAACTAAACGTGGATCTGTTCAAAAAAATTTATGGAGCCTCTGGAGAAGTGCTTGAGCGACGCCGAGATGGATAAAACCACCGTAGACGACGGCGTTCTTGTTGGCGGATCGACTAGGATTCCGAAGGTGCAACAACTGCTGCAAGATTTCTTCAATGGTAAGGAGCTTTGCAAGAGCATCAACCCTGATGAAGCCGTTGCGTATGGAGCCGCTGTACACGCAGCTATTTTGAGCGGCGAAGGCAATGAGAAGATGCAGGATATCCGTCTGTTGGATGTCGCGCCGTTATCTCTTGGTGCGGAGACGGCTGGTGGAGTCATGACGGTGTTAATTCCGAGGAACACAACTATTCCAACAAAGAAAGAGCAAGTTTTCACGACTTATTCCGATAACCAGCCCGGAGTGTTGATTCAAGTGTACGAGGGTGAACGAACGAGGACACGGTACAACAACCTGCTCGGAATATTCGAGCTCGCTGGAATTCCGCCAGCTCCGAGGGGTGTTCCTCAGATCAACGTGTGCTTTGATATCGACGCTAACGGTATCCTGAACGTTTCAGCTGAGGAAAAAGAGACGGGCCGGATGAGCAAGATCACTATCACTAACGATAAGGGAAGGTTGTCAAAGGAAGAGATCGAGAATGGTGCAAGAAGCTGAGAAGTACAAGGCTGAGGTCGAGGAGCACATGAAAAAGGCCGAGGCGAAGAACGCTTTGGAGAATTATGTCTACAGCATGAGGAACACCATTAGAGGCGGGATGATTGCTTCGAAGCTTGGGGAGGCTGATAGGAAGAAAATCAAGAATGCAATCGAGTCTGCTATCGAGTGGTTGGATTGGAGTCAGCTCGCGGGTGCTGATGAATTTGAGGATAAGATGATGGAGCTGCAGAACCTTTGTAACCCGATTATTGCGAAGATGAACTAGGGTGGCGGCGGTGTTATGGGCGGAGATGGCCCCTTCGGCGGTGGTGCTGGCCCCAAGATTGAGCAAGTTGATTAAGTGTTTTAGTTCTGTGTATTATGTGATCTGGTTTAATGTTGTTTTAGTTTTTAGGGAAGTGGTGTTTAGTTCATATGAAAGTGTTGCCTATGTAACTTTTCATCTTTTGTTGAATCTAAGCCTAGTTATTTTAGTTGCTCGTCTCTGTGTCTGTGGTTCAGTTTTTGTTTTATTTTTCAATTTTTGGGGATGAAGAAAGCAGGGTTAGAAATATGGAAGTACATGTGTGAAAAAATGAGTTGAGATAAAGTAACTTTTCATTTTTGCATTATGTCATTGATGGGAAAAGAAAAAAACTATGATCGGCACATAACAAATTGCACTTGGTAAATATTTGTTTTTTTCAACATTATTGTGATAGAAAATTTAGGGAAATTTTACTAATAGCCACAAACATGATTGCATATATAATTAGAGTTGCGTAAAAAGTACAAATGTACTTATACTTATGTAATCATTTTGTATCTTTTAGTAAATTGTAAATTTACAATTTTAAAATGTACTTATCAGTAAGTCTTCCCAAAAATTTACATTAATTACTAATCGATTTAATCCATATCTTGAGTAATCATCAATGAAAGTGACGAAATACTCAAAACCACCTCTAGCTTGAACAGATATGGGTCCACACAAATCAGAGTGAATCAATTCCAACACACCATTGACTCTATTCCCCTTGGCCTTAAAAGGCCTTGAGGTCATCTTGCCTTCCAAACAGGAAAGTAATGATTAAATTGATGTTTAGCTTAAAAGTCCTCTATTTATTTACAATTAACCTTAATTTTAAATTTTTTATAATTTTATATATCTTCCATAGTATATTTAAAGATATAGTTTGATATTTATCTATTTAGAACCCTATAGAGTTTTTTTTTTCTTTTTCGAAACCTAACCCTATAGAGTTAAAGATAGAGTATTCTAGAGTAATTTCATAAAGTTTTAGAAATGCGAAGAAATAGTTGAGAAAATATCTTCTACTATGGATTGGAAAAATCTACGTCATCAATTGAGGAAGCAGGTTAGTATAAATTCTCAAGACTAATAACTATTAAAGATAGTTGCAAATTATCATTTAATAAGAATTTAAAAAAAGAAGAATTTATTTCGTCTTTTTAATTATTGAAATATCAGTTATTTGATACGTGAATTCTGTCCCAAATAATATGAGTGTGTCTCCATGAACAAGTTTCATAATATGAAATTAAATTATTTGACTCATATCACCAATTCCAACGCACTAAACTTGATATGAATCATACCCTGAATATGTTCACATGTCTATGAATTAAAAACCTAATTTCATTGGATTTAACTTGTTCACCTAAAGTTTGCCTAGGAATATTTAAAGATCCAAAAAAAAGGAAGTATTTAAACTCAATAAATTGGCTGATTTTATAAATAAGTAACAAAATAAATAAAATTAGAAAAATTTTAATTTAAAAAATTACCTACAATTTTATATAAAAGATTTCACTTACAAATAGAAGTAGGTAGTTGATGATGTGTCTTATTGTATCTACGAAGATATCAATAACTTATAGTCCAATAGAAGTAGGTAGTTGATGATGTGTCTAATTGTATCTACGAAGATATCAATAACTTATAGTCCAAAATTTTGGAGTTTATCTTATATTATTATCTTAAAAATTAGAGTCTACACAATATGTAACATTATTAAATTTAATACACATTAACCTTCCATCAGCTTCGAAATATTATTAAATCTTCGGAAGTTTGACATTCCACCGGAGACCAACTGAGCAGGAAGTTCCCGAATTTAAAACTTCAATGAGCATGAAGTTTCCAAATCTGAAATCCAGTGACCAATTTCAACACTAATAGGCCGAATGCTCGAACTAGTAAATTTTAGCATTTTCAAGAATTGTCTAATTTTGAATAGGGTAGAATGTCTTGATTCACCGACAGAATTAGGATTCACATAGTTTCCTGAATCTAAAAATCCGTTCCACCGGTGACCAATCCCGAATTTGAAACTTCAATATGAAATTCAATGAACAAATTTCAACATTAATAGGCAGAATGCTCGAACTAGTAAATTTTAGTATTTCCACACGAACTAGTAAATTTTAGTATTTTCATGAATTGTTTAATTTTGGATAGGGTAGAATGTCTTGATTCACCGACACAATTAGGATTCACATAGTTCCTGAATTTGGAAATTCCCAGATCTGAAAATACAATGACCAAATTTCAACATTAATAGGTTGAATACTCGAACTAGTTGTTGTCACCAGATTTATCACACGTCAGCATTACCAGATTTATCACACGTCGGTAGGATTTGATTATCACATATGTTCACCGGGTCCCACCGAGACCATGTGATGTAACTCGTTCTTAAAGATTTGTCGTGCTTTTAAAGATCCAAATATGTTTTGTCATGCTTTTTATAGTCAATATGATTTGTCATCTTATTGTCCTCTTTATATAAAATTTTGGAGTTTACATTTCATTATCTTAAAAAACTCATTAATGTTTCCCATCATTCCATTTATATACCAACAACCATATTTCCACCACGGAAGAACTACGGTTCTTCCAGCAGAAGTTTTGTTCGATTAATTATTTGTTTGGTGGTCAAATTCAACAAGCCACATCGAATAGGTAGAAAATATTTGACCGTCAACAATTGGCTGAATCTAAAAAATCCGTTCCAGGTGTGTCGAACAAAAATCATTAAGAACAAAGAAATCGAAATTGATGAGGAATTTTTGATACCCAACCAAATCCCATCTAGATATACAACAAAAACTCAACTCAAACAATCGGAGACCCTTCACCGAAAACAAAAATACATACTAACGAAACCCTTCGTTTCAAAATCAAAACCCCCCAAAACCAAAAAAAATTCAATACATATCATACATATACCTGAATTTGGAAATTCCCTATACATACCACATTTACATTAATAGGCTGAATACTCGAACTAGTAAATTTTAGTATTTCCATAAATCGTTTAATTTTGAATAGTGTAGAATGTCTTGATTCACCGACGGGATTAGGATTCACATAGTTCCGAATCTGAATATACAACATTAATAAGCAAAACACTGACTAATCCGTAATTTCCAAAAAATCGGAGTTATCCAAGACCCCCAAATCGAAGAGACTAACAAAGCATGAACAGTAATTCGCTCGTGAAATAGAATTTCGACCTAAAAAACAGATGCCCACCGCAAGACTAACTAAGCATGAACAGTAATTCGAATCTTTGCAACTCAAACCTATAAAACAGATGTTCCCAAATCTGAGAGACAGGAAATTCCCAAATCTGAAATTGACATTGACATTAGTTTCTGCAATTTTCTGAACCTGAAAATCCAATGGCCAAACCAACTAAGCATGAAGTTCCCCATGACCAAATTTCAACATTGTGTCGTGATTGTACCAACTAATCTAACATTTGCATTTCAGAGAATTTCATAAAAATAAAAAATAAAAAAAAAATAGGGAAACATTGGAAGAGTTTTCTGGGGTTTTCAATGTTTTTTTTGGTACATAGATTTGGTTCACTTTTTTATCTTAGTTTTTGTTTTTGATCTTCAATTTGGGGCCTTATTTATATCTTTTTAAGGGGAGAAAAAAAAAAAATGTTGGTTGGGTTACTAAAATGAATTCATTTATTTCATAGAAATTATTTGGGCTAACAATATAAGTTGATGGGCAAGATATTATTTACTAAGCAATATATTCACATTTTTAATAAAATTAACGACAGATAAACTTGGTCCAAGAATTTGTTTTTCAGTTGAAACTAAATTGTTATCACCAGAAATAAAACGTTTTATTTTATATATCTAAAATATGTTATTTGTAAATAATATTTTTTTACTCACACAAAAAAAAAACATTTTAATCAAAACTAGATCTCAAGAAAAGAAAAAATTGCTTTCGGGCACCCTTGAGTCTCGGGAGAAACTTCAAAGAATCTCAATTCATAGTCCTTTTACCCATACTATCCCCACCATTTTATTATGTTTATGTCCTCGTGGCTTTTCATTCATTCATTTATTTTCATTTATTTTGGTCACTCCGCGTGCCTTAAGAATATACAAAAATGGTCGCACCTTTTTTTTAAGTTTGGACGACCGAACAAAGACCCGAGCAACAGCTTTATGTTTGACCCGCGAAACAATTCAATTTTATCGAATCTATTCACCAATTTTCATTCCATTCACGCAAAAGATGGGTTCCAAGTCGCAATTCGTTGCTTCGACAGATCTCATTCCATCGTTAGACATTATTACTTGCAACACAGATCTCATTCCACGTTGTATCAAACCATATCACATTCTTCCAAATGAGAATAAATATAAACAATGAAAATGAATGATGGATATGGATGAAGAACATAAAAATATATTTATGATATAATTAGATTATTTATTTATGTTTAGGATTTGATTTGAATTACAATATTTATGATTTATTTATATTGTTCCCTAAGTTAATTTAGTATTATAAATAGATGTTCTTATTATTGTAAAAAGAGTTGAATTGATTAATGAAATACTGAGTTTTATCTCAATATCTCAAAAAGAATCCACGTAATTTGAGTTTGTCATTTTCCGGATATTCTAGGAATCGCCTTAGTGTGTTCTTGTGTTCTTCGTTATATCTTCTTTATTATACACCTGCCACATTCTTAATCGTTCTTAAATATAAACAATGAAAATGATTATGGAAATTTGGATGGATTATGATATTTTTCATTGATGAGCGAATAATGTATGGAGATGATAATTTTTTATGTCCGCCAAAAATATCGATTTATTTTTTTATTATGGTCATATATTTCATGGTGAATATCTTGGACCACCAATTTTCGATTATATCCCGATGAAGATTGTGGTTATGATTAATGAACCATCAATTTTCAAGATTGTATTATGTTGACATTTTCATTGGTTTTTGGTGATGATGGTTATAATGGCACACCAATTTTTGATGAAGAAGATGCAAATAATTTTGAATTTTGGTATAATCATATGGATGAAGATATTTTTGTGAATGAAGATGTTCATCAAGTTTTCTTTTCCTCAACGAATTTAGCGAATGATGATCAATATTTTGTGCTTGATATTATTGATGTCTTAGTGGCAGAATTTTCAGATATAATGATTTGTTCGCTATGTGAATTCAAGGATGTTTCTGCTTGTCTCCGCGCTGTTACAATGAGCACCAACAGGATTCGAGGGCGAGTCCTCTCCAAGAGGAAGAGAATGATGGAGATATGAATGAAGATACTGAAAGATATTTATGATTATATTTATAGTATAATTAGATTATTTATTTATGTTTAGGATTTGATTTGATATTACAATATTTAGGATTTATTTACGTTTCTTGTTCCCTAAGTTAATTTAGTATTATAAATAGATGGAGTGGGTCTCCTGTGCACCAAGTGTGCACCGTGCACTCGGATATAGGAGTGACCCATTAAAAAATGAGACCTCACCATTGGTGAAAATGAGGATCCACAATAAAATGAATAGGGTCAAAGTGAGTGCACGGATCTAGAATCCTTGCACCAAGTGTATATGAGACCTTGCCAAATAGATGTTCTTATTATTGTAAAAAGGAGTTGAATTGATTAATGAAAAATAAGAGTTTTATCTCAATATCTCGTTCATCCGCCTTTATGGCATTGATCATCCATCTTTTAGGCGTCGGCGACGAGATCATTTGCCCTCACGACGTTAAATATCTACCTTTATGGCGTTGATCTTCTCGCCTTTTAGGTCTTTGGCTTTACGACGGCGACGCGTATTCCGCCGAGCGAAGCGCTCGCCGCCATCCGGCGATGAGATCATTCGCCCTCGGCGTTCATCCGCCTTTATGGCGTTAATCTGTCTGCGCTTTTTAGGCGTCTGCGACGAGATCATTCGCCCTCAAGGCGTTCATCCGCCTTTATGGCGTTGATCTGCCCGCTTTTTAGACGCTGGCTTTCCTCATCGGCGACGCGTATTCCGCTGAGTGAAGCGCTCTTCGCCATCCCGGCGACGAGATCATTCGCCCTCCCGGCGTTCATCCACCTTTATGGCATTGATCATCCCATCTTTTAAGCGTCTTTTGAGATCATTCACCCTCATTGCATTCATCCGCCTTTTATGGCGTTGATCCGCCCGCCTTTTTTAGCGTTAACTTTCCGCGACGGGCGACGCGTATTCCGCCAAGCGAAGCGCTCCTCGCCATCCCGGCGACGAGATCATTCGCCCTCCCGGGGTTCATCCGCCTTTATGGCGTTGATCTGTCCGCCTTTTAGGCGTGCGACGAGATCATTCACCCTCACGGCATTCATCCACCTTTATGGCATTGATCTGCCCACATCGGCGACGCGTATTCCGCCGAGCGAAGCGCTCCTCACCATCTCGGCGACAAGATCATTCGCCCTCTTGGCGTTAAATCCGCTTTTCCTGGCGTTGATCTCGCTTTCGTTTTTTAGCGCTTTTTTAGCGCCGGGTTTACATCAACACGCTGTATTCCGCTGAAAGCAAAGCGCTCCCTCGCCATCCGGCGGCGAATCGTCGCTATCCCCGGCGATTTCATTCGCCATCCTGCTTATCCGCTTTTTATGGCGTTGATCTGTCTGTCTTTAGCGGCGACGAGATTTTTTAGCGTTCATCCGATCCAATTCATTATATTTGCTAAAATTTTTACATAAATAAAATTTGTGCAATAGGAGTAATGTTATTTTTAAGGTAAAGTTTTAAAGAAAAATCTAGAAATATAAATTTATAAAATTTTAAAAAACTTGAAATATTGAAGAACAACATTTAAAAAAATATTGCAATTAATTGAAACCAAAAAATATATTATAAAGAATTAAATAAAATATTTAAAAATATTCATTATATAAATTTAAGACCATGTAAGATACAATATTTTATAAATTAAAAAAGAAATTTCTAATAAAAAAGTAATTATCTAGATTAATTTTTATATTTTGTAATTGCAAAAAAATTTTAGAAAAATCTTAATAATTCAAAGAAAATTATTCATGTCAGTTGTAAAAATAAAATAGGCCTAATTACTCAGAAAATTTTTGATAATTCAATAAATTTAAAGACTAATAAATAACTATGGATTTTTCCGTCCCGTGAATGTCCCCACTTTGAAATTTTGTCATTCCCATATAACGACATCGATTCATTAGCCTCACGGCGTTCATCCGCCTTTATGGCATTGATCGCCCCGCACAAACCGCCTTCTTCCGCGACGGGCGACGCGTATTCCACCAAGTGAAGCGCACTTGCCATCCCGGCGGACGAGATCATTCGCCCTCACGACATTCATCCGCCTTTTATGGCGTTGATCCGCCATTTTTAGGCCGACTTTCCGCGACGGCGACGTATTCCACCGGAAATCGCGCCCGCCATCCCTCGATGAGATCATTCGCCTCACGCATCATCCGCCTTTATGGCATTGATCCGCCCGCCTTTTTAGGCGTTGGCCTTCCGTCGGCGGCGCCAGTATTCCGCCGAAGCGAAGCACCTCGCCATCCCGCCACGAGATCATTCACCCTCACGACATTCATCCACCTTTATGGCGTTGATCTCGCCACTTTTTTTAAGGCGACGCGTATTCTCGCCAAAAGCACTCCTCGCCATCCCGGCTACGAGATCATTCACCCTCCCGGCGTTCATCCACCTTTATGGAGTTGATCTGCCCGCCTTTTAGGCGCTGGCCTTCCGCATCGGCGACGCGTATTCCACCGAGCGAAGTGCTCCTCGCCATCCCGGCGACGGCTCTCTCCAACGAGCCATCTCTGAAGACCTGCTCATCCCGAGTAGGATCCCATTCGGCTCTCTCCAACGAGCCATCTCTGAAGACCTGCTCATTCTCGAGCAGGATCCCATCCGGCTCTCTCCGACAAGCCATCTTTGAAGACCTGCTCATCCCGAGTAGGATCCCATTCGACTCTCTCTTACGAGTCATTTCTGAAGACCTGCTCATTCTCGAGCAAGATCCCATCCGGCTCTCTCCGACGAGCCACCTCTGAAGACCTGCTCATTCCGAGCAGGATCCCATCTAGCTCTCTCCGATGACCCATTTTTGAAGACCGCCGCCATTCCGGCGCGGGATCACTTCGCTCTCTCCGATAAGCCATCTCTCAAGACACCTTTCATTCCAAAAGCGGGATCACATCCGCTCTCCCGATAAGCCATCTTCGAAGTCCCGCTCATCCCGCGCAGATCCCATTTGGCTCTCTCCAACGAGCCATCTCAGAAGACCTGCTCATCCCGAAAGCAAGATTCTATCGAAACTCTCTCACGAAAGCCCTTGAAGACCCGCTCTTTCCGGCGAGGATCCCACCATTCACGAAGACCCGCTTCATTCTCGGCGAGGGATCCCATCCGACTCTCCGACGAGCCAGCCTCAAGACCTGCTCATCCCGGCGGGGATCATCCGCTCTCTCCGATGAGCCATTTCAAGACTCCGCTCATTCCGATCAGGATCACATCTGGCTCTCTCCAATAAGCCATCTCTGAAGACCTGCTCATTTCGAGCAGGATCACATCTGGCTCTCTCCGATAAGCCATCTCTGAAGACCTGCTCATCCCAAGCAGGATCCCATTCGACTCTCTCCAACGAGCCATCTCAAGACACCTTTCATCCCGAAAGCGGATTCTATCGAGCTCTCTCACGACGAAGCCCCCCGACTGCTCATTCCGGCGAGGATCCCACCATTCGAAGACTCGCTCATTCTCGAGCAGGATCCCATCCGGCTCTCTCCGACGAGCCATCTTTGAAGACCTACTCATCCCGAGCAGGATCCCATTCGGCTCTCTCTTACGAATGAGCAGGATCCCATCCGGCTCTCTCTGACGAGCCATCTTTGAAGACCTGCTCATCCCGAGCAGGATCCCATTCGGCTCTCTCTTACGAGCTATTTCTGAAGACTTGCTCATTCTCGAGCAGGATCCCATCCGGCTCTCTCCGACGAGCCATCCTTGAAGACACCGCTCATTCCGGCGGGGATCCCACTTTTTTCAAGACCTGCTCATTCCGGAAGGGGATCCCATCTGCTCTCCCGATGAGCCATGTCAAGACACCGCTCATTCCGGAGCGGGATCACATCTGCTCTATCCGATGAGCCCGCTTCAAGACTCGCTCATTCCGCGGGGATCCCATCCGCTCTCTCCGGCGAGCCGTATGTTCGAAGACTGCTCATTCCGAAAGCAGATCACATCTCGCTCTCTCCGATGAGCCCTTTTCAAGACACGCTCATTCCAAGGGATCCCATCCGGCTCTCTTCGATGAGCCGTGTCAAGACTCGCTCATTCCGGCGAGGATCACATCCGCTCTCTCCGATGAGCCGCTTCGAAGACTCGCTCATTCCGGCGGGGATCCCATCTGGCTCTCTCCGATGAGCCATTTTCAAGACTCGCCATCCCGGCGAGGATCCCATCCGACTCTCCGATGAGCCATGTCTGAAGACCTGCTCATTCCGAGCAGGATCCGCGGTGCTCTCTCCGATGAGCCCTTTTTTCAAGACTCCTCATCCCGCGGGATCCCATAGTGCTCTCTCGACGACGAGCCACCTCGAAGACTCGCTCATCCCGAAAGGATCATCCCATCTCTCTCTCCGATGAGCCATTTAAAAGACCTTCTCATTCCGGCGAGAATCACATCCGGCTCTCTCCGATAAGCCACTTTTCAAGACACTCCGCTCATTCCGAAAGGGGATCCCATCTGCCTCTCTCTCGACGAGCCATTTAAGACCTTCTCATTCCGGGAGATCACATTTTGTTCTCTCTCGACGAGCCATCTCTCAAGACCTCGCTGCTCCGGAAAGCGAGATCCCATTCGGCTCTCTCTTACGAGCCATCTCTCAAGACACTGCTCATCCCGCGGGATCCCCATTCTCTCTTCTATGAGCCATCTCAAAGATCTGCTCATCCCAGCGAGATACCATCCGGCTCTCTCCGACGAAACACCTCTGAGACCATTTTCCCCACGGGACACAAAAAAGACTCGACGACGGGGGCTTCCCTCGGCAATGAAAGACCTGAAAAAACTCGACGACGGGGCTCCCTCGGCACGAAAGTACGTAAAAGACCTCAGACGACTTCGTCTGACGGGGCTCCCTCGAAATCTGACATCAAAAACTTATGATTCTCGGCACGAAAGCACATAAAAAGACTCGTCTGACGGGCTCCCCGGCACGAAAGAAAAAAAAAGACTTCTGACGGGGCTCCCCTGAAGTACGAAAAAAGACTAAAAAGACCAGACGACGGGCTCCCACGAAAGCCTGAAAAGACTTCGTCTAATGGGGCTCGCCAAGGCACGAAAGTACGACTAGATCGATGATGAAGGTAAGATCCTCTATCGCGAGGGCTCATTCTCAACAATCAAGATCTCATACGGCACGGAGAGCAAGCTCGGGAGGCAAACAATGTATTTGCAGATGCAACAAAAAGATAAAATCGGTCGAGACATGAAACAAGATCGAGCTCAACAACGTCTGGCCGATCTTGGGGGCTATTGTTGTCACCAGATTGTCACACGTCAGCATTACCAGATTTATCACACGTCAGCAGGACAAATTATCACACGTCAGCAGGTCCCATCGATACCACGTGATCTGTCGTGCTTAAAGATTTGTCGTGCTTACGCATATATTTTGTCATGCTTTATGCACATGATTTGTCGTGCTTATGATTTGTCGTGCTGGTCCTCTTTATATAAAGGACCTCACATTTCATTGTAGAAAAACTCTGGAATGTATCCCTCATTCCATTTATATACCAACAACCATATTTCAGGGAAGAACTACGGTTCTTCCCGCAGTGTTCTTGTTCGATTAATTATTTGTTTGGTAGTCAAATTCAACAAGCCACATTAGAATCGTAAAATATTTGACCGTCAACACTTGTAAATTTTAGTATTTCCATAAATCGTTTAATTTTGAATAGTGTAGAATGTCTTGATTCACCGACAGGATTAGGATTCACATAGTTCCGGAATCTGAATATCCAACATTAATAAGCAAAACACTCGAACTAGTAATTTCCATAGCAACTTCCATCGGAGATTAACTGAGCAGGAAGTTTCCGAATCTGAGAGACCAACTAAGCATGAACAGTAATTCAGAATTTGAAATTGCAACTTTCTAGACCTAAAAAACAGATGTTCCCGAATCTGAGAGACTAACTAAGCATGAACAGTAATTCCGAATCTGAAATTGCAACTTTCTAAACCTATAAAACAGATGTTCCCGAATCTGAAATTGACATTAGTTTCTGCTTCTGAACCTGAAAATTCAATGGCCAAACCAACTAAGCATGAAGTTCCCCATGACCAAATTTCAACATTGTGCCGTGATTGTACCAACTAATCTAACATTTGCATTTCATAGAATGTTCATAAATAAAAAAAATTAAAAAAATAGTAAAGAAACATTTGGAGTAATTTCTCTGGGGTTTTCAATGTTTTTGGTACATAGATTTGGTTCCTTATTTATATCTTAAAATTAAGGAATGAGTCATTTATCCCGAAAAATATGACTTTGATTTCTTAAGAATTTTATTCATTTTATTTTTCATTTTACATTTTTTAATAAAAGTAACAATAAGTATAATATGCTGGTGCACAGATCTCTTTTCATAATTTTATTTATTTATTTTTCATTTCACATTTTTTAATAAAATTAACGACAAGTATAATATGCGTCGATGCACAGATCTCACTCGTTTTTCAGTTGAAACTAAATTAGTATCACATTTTAGTAAAAGTTAGTGTCATGTTTTATTTTATATATCTAGTCGAATATAGTGTATTCAATTATATTAATTTTATACATTTTTATTAAAATTAGTGTCACATTTTAATCAAAACTAGTATCATGCTTCACCCTTAGCAAGTTGTTGGTCAATTGCACCAATTGGTGCAATTGGTGCAATTGAGACTGACTCTAATAATCTCAATTCATAAACCGAACTTTGGAGCATGCTCATACTATCATTACCATTTATATTTGAATTCTTTGTAACAAACCAAATACCCCTTTAAAATTGGAACCGACACTCCGGCAAAGGGATTGGTCTTCCGCACTTCAATCACTCCGCCACATATGTTAATTAAGAATATACAAAGTTTTGTATGCACCGGGTGCACCGTGCAATTGATTATTATTTTTTAAATAGAGTAACACTCATGTGAATCAGGTTCACACTATGAACTCTAATTCAATATGACCCGTTTTGAGGGATGGTTGACCCAAATTTTCGCCCCCAATCTATTCACTCCAATTTTCGCCCCATTCACGCCTGCATCGCGCACAGGCAGACGCATTCCACATTGCATTCGTCATTTGCTTCAGTTTCCAGATCTCATTCCACGTTGCATTACGTCATTGCTTTTCGGCACAGATCTCATTCCACGCCAGCATCACGCCATATCACATTCTTCCACGCCCTCACGTGACACAATAAATGTAAACAATGAAAATGAATGATGGAGATATGGATGAAGATACTTGAAATATATTTATGATATAATTAGATTATTTATTTATGTTTAGGATTTGATTTGATATTACAATATTTATGATTTATTTATGTGTCTTGTTCCCTAAGTTAATTTAGTATTATAAATAGATGTTCTTATTATTGTAAAAAAGAGTTGAATTGATTAATGAAATACGAGAGTTTTATCTCAATATCTCTTTTACGGTATTCTTGTGAGAATCAACGTAATTTGAGTTTTTCACTTTTCTGGATATTCTAGGAATCAACGGAATTAGTGTGTTCTTGTGTTCTTCGTATATCTTCTTTATTATACACTCTCGCTGCCTACATCAGTTGGTAATCAGAGACCAGTTACGATTCTCAATGATGGTTCTAAAATTTCAGTCGGTTTATGATACTTTTCATGATGAACAATCAATGTATGGAGATGATAATACGCAGATCCGCCCAAAATATCGATTTATTAGGTTATGGTCATATATTTCATGGTGAATATGATGGACCACCAATTTTCGATGTATATCCTGATGAAGATTGTGGTATGATGAACCATCAATTTTCAACGAGTATGTTGACATTTCGATTGGTTTTGGTGATGATGGCTATGATGGCACACCAATTTTTGATGAAGAAGATGCAAATAATTTTGAATTTTGGTATAATCATATGGGTGAAGATATTTTTGTGATTGAAGATGTTCATCAAGTTTTCTTTTCCTCAACGAATTTAGCGAATGATGATCAATATTTTGTGCTTGATATTATTGATGTCTTAGTGGCAGAATTTTCAAATATAATGATTTGTTCGCTATGTGAATTCAAGGATGTTTCTGCTTGTCTCCGCGCTGTTACAATGAGCACCAACAGGATTCGAGGGCGAGTACTCTCCAAGAGGAGGAGAATGATGGATATATGGATGAAGATACTGAAAGATATTTATGATTATATTTATAGTATAATTAGATTATTTATTTATGTTTAGGATTTGATTTGATATTACAATATTTAGGATTTATTTATGTTTCTTGTTCCCTAAGTTAATTTAGTATTATAAATAGATGAAGTGAGTCTCCTGTGCACCAAGTGAGCTGTTTTTTACCGTGCACTCTGGTATAGGAGTGACCCATTAAAAAATGAGACCTCACCATTGGTGAAAAGGAGGATCCACAATAAAATGGGCAGGGTCAAAGTGAGTGCACGGATCTAGAATCCGTGCACCAAGTGTATATGAGACCTTGCCAAATAGATGTTCTTATTATTGTAAAAAGGAGTTGAATTGATTAATGAAAAATAAGAGTTTTATCTAAATATCTCTTTTACAGTATTCTTGTGAAAATCAACGTAATTTGAGTTTGTCACTTTTCCGGATATTCTAGGAATCAATGGAATTAGTGTGTTCTTCGTATATCTTCTTTATTATACGCTCTCGCTGCCTACATCAATGAAGATGAAGAGGGAAATAACACTATGAACAATTGTGAAGGGAAAGACCAATATGTACTAAAACTCATTCCACGCTGTAATTGTATCTTCACTAGCGAAGTGAGATAGTTTTTTTGTGTACCAGTAATACTTTTTCTTCATCACAGTGATAGTTTATGTGTGTAACAGTGATTGTATAACATATAGTGACAGTGGTAGTTTTTCTGAGTAACGGAGATGGTTTTTAAGTATATTAGTGATAGTTTTTTTTTTTGCATACCAATGATAATTTAATAGCATTACAGTGAGAATTTTGTTACATAACAGTGATAGTTTATGTGTGTAACAGTGATACTTAGCATACAGTTACAACGATAGTTTTTCTGAGTAATACTGATAGTTTTTATTCAGTGGCTTTCCGATCGAAAATGGAGATGAAAAATGAGAGGTAGTTTTCGCAGAGAAGGAGGAAGAGAGATAATTTTCGATCGATGTAGTTTTGGAAGAAAGACTAAATGAGAGGTATTTTTCTCAGAGGTAAGGTTTTGCATACGAAAATGAAAAAGAAACTTAAATGGTGGTTTTCGTTTAAGAGGTAGTTTTTGCAGAGGAGAAGGGGGAGAGGCGCGAAGCAAAAAATGAATTCAAATGGTATATATGTGACCCTTTTGTAGTCTATGGGCCAGGTTTGACCCGGTTCATAGCATGAACCAGATTTATACAAATTTTTGTCACCTTTAAATGATATTAATTAGTTTCACATAATTATATTAATTGATTAATATTTGCTTTTTTCAATGTAATGTTAGTTGTGCATCAGTTGCATGTCTCAATTAATTATACACAAGCGACTTGCACTTAAAGATAAACTCTAGAAATATATTATTTATACCGGAAATTATCATGGTCAAACTTGGCGTTGTACGGTATTGTATAACTTATCTACACAAGAACAACTCTATAAATTTAAAAATATGACTATATTTGAAGTTGAATTAATCGAATTAAATAAAGTATTTAAAAATATTTTAATGTAAATTTAAGACCAAGTATAGGATGTACAAATTTCATACAAAGAATTCGTGGAACTGGTTAAGGAGTATGAAATATCAGTTGACATGGGAAATATAATGAATTATATTATTAAAGGGTATTAGTTGTGATAGCTGAAGTGTATGTCTTACTACTACAGAATGTGTATTACTTGTCATTGCAAGGGGTATGACTTATATTACAATAGAGGTATTAGTAGTGATAATTGAAGGATGTGACTTATATTATAAAAGAGTATTAATCGTGATAACTCAAGAATTAAGTCTATAAATATGGAACCAATTTCATGATGAATGAGTTTCATAGAAGATCTACTCAAAATTAATACTATAATTTCTTTTTTAACCTGCGTAATAGGTAGGGTTCAAGAACTGTGTTTAATATTTTGAAAAAATAGTGCAAATATCTTAGGTCAAATTAGTAGAGATCAAAATAACAATACAAAAATTATTCAATACAGTAAAATTCAAAGTAAAATTTTATGTTATAACAATTATGGTATAACCTAAGAAGTTATTGGTTAAAGGTTAAGAATTGAGTGAGTCTCCTGCACATTAGGTGGACAGCACACTTCATAATATATTTTAAAACTTGAAATTTGTACATTGAAATTTGTAATTTGTTATACTGAAACATGTTATTTATGTTCGTAAAATATAATTGCACAAAATCAAACCAAAAAAATCAACTCTATGAATGTATAAAATCGTAATAATTCATTATATAACCTAAACCATGTACATAAATATTTATATTTATATAAAGTAGGCTTAAATACAAATAAAGTCACCAACTTTTGTTAAATTCTAATCTAAAAATTTAAATAATTATAAATAAATCACTACCTTTAAATATTGTTGCAAATTAGGCTTACTGACAACCCTTTTTGTGCTCAAATCTGACATGGTCAGTCAATGTTGTCACTCCTTAATTCAAACGATGTCATTTTGCATAATAAAAAGCAAACTAAGATTGTCACGTAAGAAAACGGGTTACGCATAGGCCTAATTTACAACAATATTTAAAAATTGTGATTTATTTACAATTATCAAAAGCTTTAGAGTAGATTGCAATTGAGCGAAAGGTGGATATTTTATTTACAGTTAAGCCAATAAAAATATTTCACTAATTAATGATCCGTGAAACGTCTCAGTCAAAGGAAACACGGATAAAAATAGAGGAGAAAGCAAATGAAACGGAGAAAATGTAATTTTATTCTTACAGTAACATACATTTCTCTTTACAGTAACACTGCAGTGTTCATATAGTAACACAAATTTCAATATCTTACTTTTGTTATTATAAGAATAAATATGTGTATTAAAAATGAAATATGTGTTATTTGTCTTTACAATATCACATATTTATCTTTATTAAAACATGTTTGTCCCTATAAAATATGTGAGCGAGTTTTCACGTTTTGTCTTTGTGTTAATTTTTAAAAAATTCAATTGATAAAATTCCACCCATGAAGCATTTGAGTGTTTTTCACCCCTTTTCAACTTAGAGTTACTCACTTGTGCACCAAGTGCACAAATTGGTGCAATTTGATTCAATTTTAATTTAGATGAAATATGTACTCTAAACTCTAACCCCTAAACAATGAACTATAAATCATATATGAACTATTCGGGCCGGGTTTAGGTCCGGATCGAGAAAAAAAAACCTAAAACTGAAATTAAAGTTAAAAGAAAACTAAAATAAAAAAAAAAATTAGAAAAAAGAACTCCTAAAATTAAATTGCACTAATTTTAGAATTTGCCCTCAACTTACACTATTATATCACGTAAAATATTTTATAGGAGTCTCTTTCATGATTTTTATACTTGAATTTAAAATAATCAAATGCGTTTTGATGGGCTTGTTTTGAGCTCCACAGCCGGATTTAATTTGATTACGTTTATTTTTGTTGGCCCTGAACCCGGTCCAAATCCGGCCCAGATCCGCTTAACGACGGCCCACTTATGAGATAAACATGAGTTAAATCTCGAATCATATCTATTGCAGAACCCATCACAAAAATCTAGCTCACTTTAATTTCCTCTCTCACCATCACCACGCGCTCACGCTAGTCGTGTGTTGCACGCACCACTCTGAATTCTGAATTGCTCCTCCGTTTCACACACGACAGTAGACGAGCGTGTGATTATTCTATTCATTGCTGCACTGTGTGAAAGCTCCTGAAGAAAATAAATCCATGGCGAAACCCTTTAAATAAATTCTTTACTTGCACCGTCGGGTTTCTCTGCCCTTCTAAATATTTTCTCTAAAAAAAAATAAATTAATTCCGTAAATTAAAATGAAGATTTTCGTGAAGACTCTCAAGGGAACGCACTTCGAAATTGAAGTGAAACCCGAAGACACGGTTCGTATTTTTATTTTATTTTTTCGGTTTCTTCAATTTGATGGTTTTGTTTTTCTTAATTTCATTCGCGGGTGCTTTTGTTTATATATTCGACTGGAATTTATTAATTTGTTGAATTTTGGTTTATGCTTGATTGTAATTTAGTCTGCTGCTAAGTGATTTAATTGTGTTTTCAAAAAATTAGCATTTATCAGTTTAGTGTTAGTTGGCTATATTGGGCTTTCTGCTTTGTTTGATCTTTATTTGGATTGTGTTTGTTTGGATGCATAATCAATTATATGTTATAGAAACTTGTTATTGAATTGATTCATTCGTATCATAGTTTCAGTTTGATTTTGTTATCAAGTGATATTGAAGTTATCAATGGTGATGTTTATGATCAATGGAGTATATATCGGTTGCATAGAACCTGATAATCTCTCTTAATTACACAAGGAACATCTAAAACCTTCAACACGAGTGACCTAATTGTGCCATTATGTGCATGTTTTGAAACACAATTGGAACAGTTAGAAGCACTTTTTCTTTTGTAGCCGGTGAGAGCCCGCTTTTCAAAAAAAAAATTGCTTCTTGTGTGCAAGTAGTGTTTCAAAAACGTTACCTAAGTAGATATATGCAATGGCTTCCTGTGGTGATCATTGTTGTCGAGCTTCTTTTAATGGAAATAAATAACGGGCTCTTGTGTATATAAGTAATGAGACGCACTTGCGTGAGACGGTCTTACGGTGAGACGGATATAATTTGTGCATTGGCGCTTTCACACGTGAGAGGGGTGGGTGTTGATTTGTGCTAGGTTTATTCCATCTCATATATGAGACCGTCTCATGCGAGTTTTTGTCATAAGTAATATATGTATAGTTTCAACCTAAATGCACCAAACCTGTAAAATTTGCGTTACATATGAAGCCTTTCATTAACATCCTATAGATGGCGTTATATGGAATTTGAGCTTGAGATGAGAGAATTAGCCTATTCTTTATCTAACTATAGAACATGCTTTCTATATTCTTATGCAGCAATATATTATCTGGTTTTGCATATGTTTTGTTCCCATTTATTGATGACTTTCCTTCCAATCAATTATTGGCTATATGCTAGTCTCATCGATTAACCTTTTATCGTCCAGGTTGTGGATGTGAAGAAAACAATAGAAACTAAACAGGGAGCCGATACTTATCCTGCAGCACAGCAGATGCTAATCCATCAAGGAAAAGTTCTAAAAGATGGCACAACACTTGAAGAAAATAAAGTTGCTGAAAATAGTTTCGTTGTTATTATGCTGACTAAGGTATAATTTTAGACGTTGCTGATTATTCAAATTATGAGGAGATATAGTCCTGCTATTTTTCAACTAAACCTTGTTAGAATCTGTCTGAATATTATTTGACCTTTAACATTAATAGATGGTTCTTATGCTGATGTGTTGGTGTCTGTCTGTTAGGGTCATTTCAACTAAACCTTGTTAGAATCTGTTAGGGTTTTGAAATATAAAACCGATTCTAGTTTGGGATTTTGGAACCCGAAACCATCTACAAAACTGTTATCACACTTTTCAGTACAATCAATTCTCTCTCCTTACACTTTAATGTATTTAATCATTATTTACATCATCAATTCATTACAGTCATACTCAACAGTAATATAATAATACTACTTTATTCATTCTTATACATTGGCATAAAGTTAAATCTCACCCTACTTAAAAACCAAAACAAATACACACCTTATGATTTATCAGGATTTCAAAAACCGGTTTTTCAGTGTCACTTATAATTCCAAAAGCAAGACCTTATGCTTCATGCTCTATGTGTCAACATTTTCTATTTTTGTTTGTTGATGCAGAAGGGTTCTGGCTTATGCCTTGCATCTTAATATTGATTATTGCTTCATTATATCTTTGATAATGTTGATGCTATTTGACATGGTATTATCTGCTATCCATTTGGTCAATATATATGAAGTCATTTTTTTCTTAAAATGTTGTAGAACAAGGGTTCTTCAAGTGATGGCTCAACAACATCAAATGCGTCGTCAGCGAAGGTAACAACAAACTAGATGCACATTATGCTATTTCCATGTTTGTACTTCTTGTTAAATAGTCACATATTTGCCTAGTCTATCGTACCATTCCTTTAAATTAATACCTGAGAACTTTAGGATGCTTATGCTTCTATCACTTCAAGAAAAATCTGTTTGGGTATGTTTGATTTGGGATATGAAAACCGGATTTAGGATTTCGAAATCTAAATCCGGCTCTTATTTGGGATATTAGAATCCGGTTTTTAAAATTCAATACTTCCACCCCTACAAATACCTATAAACCCTATAAATACCACTTTTTTTCTACATCACTCTCTCTCCAATTACTCATTAATACAAATATGGTTTTTTTATTCTCACTCTTATTTTATTTACCACTTTTCACACCTTATATTCTTACTATTGCAACTTTTAATAAAATACATTAATCATTACACAATCATTAAATCATTATAATTACAATCAACAATAATATAATATCAACACCACACTCTTTTACACATTGTTTTGACATAAAGTTAAACTCTCCTATTTAAATCTCAAAACAAACACACACTATTACTATTTATCAGGATTTTGAAGTCTAAATCCCAAATCAAGCACCCATGTAATTTGTATTCATAATTTAACAATGAACTCCCTTATCTATTGTGTTCTGGTGGACATAGTAATTTTTACAATAATATAATATTAACACCACACTCTTTTACACATTGTTTTGACATAAAGTTAAACTCTCCTATTTAAATCTCAAAACAAACACACACTATTACTATTTATCAGGATTTTGAAATCTAAATCCCAAATCAATCACCCATGTAATTTGTATTCATAATTTAACAATGAACTCCCTTATCTATTGTGTTCTGGTGGACATAGTAATTTTTCATATGCACATATTGTGTTACTCCTTATAGGTACCACAGGCAAGTGGCCCACCACCCACATCAGCTCCCGTGCCTGCAGCTCAACCTCCTGCAGCAGTGTAAGATTTGATTATGTCCTGTTTTTTATACTTAAAAAATCCATTACTATTTTCTCTTAGATAGGTGTAAGTTTGAAGTGAGATTTTTATTTTTTAAAATTTTAATCTGTTTAATGCATAGTTTTTGTGATCTCGCAGACCTGCTCCTGCTGCTACTCCTGTTTCTGTTCCACCTGCTGTCGTTCCAGCTTCTAATGCATCGTGAGTATTGTCACATGAGTTTTGATAGGGCTAGGGGCGTAAGTGAGTCGAGCGGACTCATGAGCTACTCGTGCTCGAATCGGAAAAAGTTAGAAATTGACTTGAATTTAATAGAGTTGAGCTCAGTAGTACTTGGCTCGTCATGCTCGTGAACCTAATCGAGTCAAGCTCAAGGGAATTTAGCTCAATTGAGTTTGAATCAAGTTTCGAGTTTTTTAATAGAGTCAAGTTCGAGGTTTACACTATTCGACTCGACTCGGCTCGCTCATTTACATCCCTAGGGCTAACTTTTTTACCCATAACTTTTTCTTTTGGACACTAAATTTTTGTACCTGGGTTCAGGCCCGATGTTTATGACCAAGCTGCATCTAATTTAGTCGCGGGTAATAACCTCGAGGGAGCCATACAGCAAATTCTTGATATGGGTGGAGGAACTTGGGATAGAGACACAGTTGTTCGAGCTCTTCGTGCTGCTTTTAACAACCCAGAGAGAGCTGTTGAATATTTATATTCCGTAAGTTATCTAACTTTAAATCCTGCAATGAATGATGAGAAAGTCTCTTGTACACCAGGTTGAACTGGTACACAACTAATACTGTTAAATGGAAACAACTAATGTTGCTCAGTGACAACAACTAATACTAACTAAGTAATGATGTTCAGTGAAAACAATTAACACCATTTAAAAATGCACTTGAGTTGCATGCTACACCTACTGCATACAAGAATTTGTGATGAATAATAGTTTTACGGATGCCTTTTTCTGTGTATGTATCTCAGGGAATCCCTGAAACAGCAGAAGCTCCTCCTGCACCTGTTCCTGGTGGGCAGGCTGCCACTGGCAATGCACCAGCTCAGCTTCAGGAGGCAGCTCAACCAGCACCGGTTCCTGCCTCTGGACCTAATGCAAATCCACTAGATCTTTTTCCACAGGTTATTCAAATAATTTTTTGTGTAGTTTTTCCTTTATCTTAATGCAAATTGTATACACGATGGAACTATTATCTCTTTTACAGGGTCTTCCAAATATGGGCGCCAACACCGGTGCAGGTGGTGCAAACTCCCTAGAGTTTCTACGCAACACTCCACAGGTAATTTGAGACTCATATAAGCTCAACAAAGTTTAAAGATGGATGATTGAGATAATATGAAGATATATATATGAAAATATGTTTAGATTTAGTGTACTTAATCGTTAATATATTGTTTGATCTATTTATGTATATCTTTAGCTAGATTTGCTTTTAGGATTCTAGATTAGTAGGTACTACTATAAATAGTTGTTTTCGTAATTGTTGAGGGAGTTGAATTGGATTAATGAAGAAAATGAGGATTTCTCTTAATATCTCTTTTGCGGTATTCTTCGTGAATCATTGTAATTGAGTTTATTGTTTTTCTGGATATTCTTAGAATTGTGTGTTCTACGTATTTATTATCTTTATTATATGCTCTCGCTGCATCAGATTTTCTCTTGTTTTTTGTTTGGTGACTTCTGAAACACTTGTAATATAATTCTTATTCTTTGCTTCAGTTCCAAGCGTTGAGAGCTATGGTGCAGGCCAACCCACAGATCTTGCAGGTTTTGTAGAAAACACATTATAATTATTGCCCTGTTAAATTGGTCGATACAGTGATTTTTCCTGCGGAGGCACTGATTATTATTTTTTTATTTTTTTGCAGCCCATGCTACAAGAGCTAGGGCGGCAAAACCCTCAATTAGTTAGGCTTATTCAAGAACACCAAGCCGACTTTCTTCGCCTAATCAACGAGCCTGTTGAAGGGGGAGAAGGGTATCTTAAACTTTGCATTTTAATAATAACAACATTTGTGAGTATAATTGTGATGTAATTTTGTTTCTTGATGATGTGGTCTTCAGCAACATACTCGGTGAGGCGATGCCGCAGGCAGTAACAGTAACGCCCGAGGAACGTGAAGCTATTGAAAGGGTAAAATAGGAAATTCTTCACTTTTCTAAAAACTCTTTTTCTGGAAATTAAAGACGAAACTGATAAATATCTTTCCTTTTTGTTCCAGCTTGAAGCGATGGGATTTGATCGAGCAATGGTTCTCCAGGTGTTCTTTGCCTGCAACAAGAACGAGGAAATGGCGGCCAACTACCTGTTGGATCATATGCATGAGTTTGAAGAGTGATGATATATATATATACAAAAAATCTGTTTGAGTCTCTTTTCTCTCTTAATAATCTCTAAGTCTTATTTTCTTTAAGCTTCTTCTTGTGTGCATATTGTGAACTTTTATCCCTCTTATCTGGAGTTCATTTGATGTTAATGCTCAGAAATTTAATGCATAAATTTGGTTTTTTAGAGTCATATTTAAATGTTTTAATTCAATCTCTTGTGCTGTTGTGCTGGCCAGTCTTTATGGAATGACTTCTAAATCATTCTATTGATTCAGTTTTTATTGGTATAAAAATTGTGATTTATATTACTAAAAAAGATGCAAAGAAAAAGAAAAATAGTGTGAATACAACTCTAAAAAGTTTTGTTCCTCCTTTTTATTTCCCTTTTCCATTTTTAGCTTCATAAAATATTTCTTGTCAATTTATTTAAGGATCTGGTTGATTATATTATCTTGTTCTCAGTTTTTCACTTTTTTGAGGTTTTAATAAGACGCTTTTTTCCCATAGTTAATTGAGAAATTTGGGTGACTTTTTTACTATAAAGAAATTTTAATAAAGTTTTTTTCTCTTTTTTATAAATATTTTAATTAAATATTAAAATTTATTTTGTCTTATATTATAAAAAAAAATCATTTAATCCTATTAAAAGTAATCACTTCTAATAATAATAAATGATATTTTTAACGGATTTGATCATATCTTTTTTGTGATTTATATTCTTAAAAGAATGTCTTCATTAAAAAAAAATAAAATTAGTTTCATATTTTATTTACTTAATTAAAAAATATCTTAATGATCTGTTCCTCCTTTTTATTTCCCTTTTCCATTTTTAGCTTCATAAAATATTTCTTGTCAATTTATTTAAGGATCTGGTTGATTATGCTTTGATCTTGTTCTCAGTTTTTCACTTTTTTGAGGTTTTAATAAGGACGCTTTGTTGTTCCCTCCATCCCATAGTTAATTGAACATTTGTTAGGTTCGTCGACACAAATTTAATTGAATATTTTTATAAATTTTAATAAAGTAATTTTTTCTCTTTTTTCTATTCCTTCAAATATTTTAATTATTTTTTTAATATTAAAATTAATTTTGTCTCATTTAATTTAAATAAAAGTCATTACTTTACCATTTAATCCCTATTAAAAGTAATCACTTCTAATAATAATAAATGATATTTTTTCCAATCCATATCCCGATTTGATCATATCTTTTCTTTTTTTTTTTTTTAATTCGAGTGGTTCATTGAATAAATTTTATATTTCCACCGTTATTTAGTGTTTAGGGTTAGATGGTTCATCCAAATCAATTGAAATTGAAATTGATTTAATGTCTTCATTATCATTTAATGAGTTCCTTTAATTAATTCAATCTCCACATTTATATATATTTCATATTTTATTTCATTTCATTAATTAAATCAGATATCTTAAGTTTTATTTTTATTCTATTAAAATAATTAATGTGCGTTTTTCCTGTTCTTCATTTTTTAATTAAAATAATATATTTTGTCCCATTTATTTTATTAATTTTTACTTTACATTTCTTTTTCAAATATTCTTTTTCATCCTATATTTATTTTTCTTTTTGCGATTTATCTTCTTTTATATATATATATATACAAATAAACATGTCAAGATCATCAGTATGAAACCCTCGTTTGCTTAAAATTAAAATTTGTTTTTTTGTTTCACTAATGATGAACCTTATACATCTAAATTTACTTTTACATTTAAAAAAATCATTAAAGTTTAAGATATTTGGTGTAATTGGATTTCAATTTTTTTTTTTTTCAATCATGCGTCTGAAACAGAAGTAAAGTCCAACAAAAGCATAATCCCCAAAGAAAATGATTTGTTTGTGAGGTGCTCAAAAAAAACCTTCGAAATTTTGGCTTGTTCATGAAAAAAAAAAACAATCCCGGTTTCAAATTCCAACCGAAGAAACCGTAAATCCAACAAAAAATCTACCGATTTGTCGGCATTTGTCCCGGTTTAATCGGGCACCGCAAAGGAACGATCGAAAATTAGGCAAGAGATCCAACTAAAGAGAGCTAGGTGAGATCAACACTAAGGTATTATTTGATAATGAGAGAGTTTGTTATTAGAATAAATTGATGGTAAAACAAATATTGATAATTTTCACTACACTAAAATTCCAAAACACAAATTTGTTTAGTTTTTTTATGTTAAATTAATTTTGTTTTACTCTATAATGGATAATAGATATAAGAAAATGTATTTACAATTAGTTATCTACTATAGATTTACTACATATTAGTATATTGTATAATGAATTTACATAATTTAATTTTGATACATGTATTTTTTATATTATAATATATTGATAAGTAGTAAATAAAACTCATTTAGATGAAAAAAAAAATAAAAAGAAAATTGAACCACACTTGTCCCCTAGTTGAAGATGATGTATACCCAAGGACGTCTAAAAGTCAAAACCACCCCGACTAAAGGCGATCTTTATCTGCAACTCTCATCCCCAACTCCGTCCCACTAACGATTTTTTTGCGACTTTAATAAAGTGATCAACGAGGATTTTTAAAGTTTTTTTTTTTTTTTTCTTTTGTTCTTTCGATATGGAACATTCGAGAAGTTTTGAAAAAATTCATCCTTAATAAGTTATGATTTAAAGTTAATTATTTAGTGTTTAGGGTGTTCAGATGGTTCATCCAAATGAAATTGAAAATTGTTATTGCAAATTTGTGTGCAATCTTGTTCCTTTTGGAATGATTTTGTTAACCTTGGTGCACAAAAAAAAAAAAGTTTCACGTCATACTCTTGACCTAATTAATGAAATTAGATAAAATATGAAATAGATATAAATGTGGAGATTGAATTAATTAAAAAAATTAATTAAATAATGGTTGATGATTAAGTGGACTCTTAACAAAAGATATATAGAGATTTTGATCGGTTATGCACATAAATGATATTTTAAATGAGTATGCTCTTATAAAAAAATATTTTCTATTGGTTTTGATAATCTTTAGTTCAATATCTTTTCTTATTGAAGACTTAATATTTGTCAACCATATCTTGGTGGAAATTTTTTCATATTTTTTATTTTAACTTTTAAACCCTATTTAAAAGTAATCCTTTTAATAATAATAAATAACGTTTTTTTCTAAAACTCCCAAAAAATTTTCGATGTATCAACTCGTTGGAATTCCACGGTAAATTGTATTATAATATATAATAAAGACGCTTTATTACATTTTTTACTCAAGAAAATTGTGGTATTAGTTTATATCCTCAATATTGGGATTCAAGATGATTGTGTAAAATTTTGGGAATTTTTTAATTGAACAAAGTGTTATCCGGCGTTTATTATCCAAGTAAAGCGCTTGAGATAAAGTTGCTCATGGGTTTACAAATCCTTTATTAAGTGGAATAAAATAAGTGTTGCTTCAAAGTGTTGTGGGATGGATATTAATGATGTTAAATATGTATTATAATTATTTATTTTGGATAGTGTTCAGATGATGTATATCCTAATCTGTTGGGATGTTAAAATTACTTTAATATTTAAATATAGTGGTCCCCGATTTTGAAGAAAATTTTTGGTGGTTCTCTTAAAAGAATATATTAGGCGTTCTCAAAAACGAGAATATGTTTTTCAATCAATTATGAGACTTTGCTGCTTTGTACAAGACCGACTTATTATAGTACATCGTATTATAATATATATATATATAGGTAAATAAACATGTCAAGATCATCAGTATGTTTAACTTTATTCATTTTCAGCTCGTTTGCTTACATCCAATTAAAATCAAAACTTGTTTTTTGTTTCACTAATAATGAATTAAATCAAACCATATAAGGTCCAAATTCGTTATTAGTTTGACATAGTTAGAATCATTTTCATCACATTTAAAGCAACAATGCACCTTTCTCTAGCTCATTGGTCCACTGGAAATAAAATTTATTTAAATTTTGGCTTTATTTTGGTTGTTCATGAAATTAAAAATAAAAACAAAATTATGATTCAGACAAAGCCTTTCAATCATGCGTCTGAAACAGAAGAAATTGTAAATAGCAACAAAAGCATACTATATATTCCAAAGAAAATGATTTGTGACTTGTGAGTCTAATCGTGACAACGATTTATCTTGAAAATAAATAATCCAGCTTGATTGGTTAATTAGGATTAATTTAGTTTTCAGACAATATATAAAAAAAAAAATTGGTTAGGCATCAAAATTCAAATTTTGGATGTGTATTAACAGGAAAGAGGAGTGAAAAGAATACTCAATTTGTTCATAAATATTTGATGTTTTAGCATTATATTTTTTGTGCAAATTTTTTTTATTTTTTATTTTTGCACCCTTTCTTCTAATTATATCTTTATCCTAGTGGGGTCATGCTATTATTAGAAACAAACAAACAATTGGAGAATTAGAAACAAACAAACAAACGAAGAAACAATGTTTATCCTAGTGGGGTCATGCTATTATTAAACCACATGCTTCCTGCTAACAAAAATCTTGCAAGGATATCTCATCCTACACGCAATTTCTTGTAATATTGTATCATGTGAGACGATAAATTCATCAAATAATTAAAAAAAAAGTGGGTATTAATTAACCGATAAATGAATAAATAAATAAAATACAACTCAAGACTTTCTCACATGAATATTCTGTCATATGATCTTTTACCCATGTGGAATTAGGAAAAAATATTTTTTAGGCTCGTAATTTTAGAGTTACAAATAAAGGAAATTATGTTTATGTATGTAAATTAAAGGGTTAATAACAAATTACAATCATCTTATTGTGTTTTTCAAATCAGAACATGTATTATTTTTCTTAACAAAATGCAACATGTATTAATAAAATTGACAAATTTCAATCTCGACTCATATTTTTTTAAATCTTTCTATTGAATTTTTCCAATTTGATGTTTGCTAAAATATTTTTTGGCATTATGGTATATACAATATATCATTTGTAATTATATTTAACCTGAAAGTTTCACAAAAAATGAGTTTCGGGTTGGAATCGATCACTTTTTAATAACAAGTTGTATTTTGTTAAGAAAAAATAATACATATTGCAATTTATAAAAACCACAATAGTACATATTGCAATTTATAATTAACCCTAAATTAAACGGGCTTAAATTAGCCCAAATCGATTAAAGTCGCATGTGAGGATAGAAATCGAGCTTATTTTATCCTTATTAATAAATGGATAATACTTTTTAAATTTATTTAAATATAGGTTCGATTCGGCCTCTTAATTTCCATGTCCATAAACATAACATACTTTTAATTTTAGAGTTGGTACGCTGTGAAACTTTTTCACCGTAAAACTGATTTTTTTTTTTTAATAAGATCTTTTTTTTTAGTAATATAAATCACACACTTTAAGTAATATAAATCGCGACTTCTTCGATTATCACTACAACATTCTTTCTTTATAATATAAGTCACACTCTTCACTTTTATGAAAGAATACTTTTTTATAGTAAAAAACGTCACACCCTTTTTACAAAGAAAAAGTTGTTTCTTTAGTAATATAAATCACACTCATAACCAGGTTTAAATTAAACTGCTTCACAATATATCTTTCCTTTTAATTTTATTTTTTTAAAACTTTTTGAAAACAACACATACTTACTGCATGTAAAAACTACTCTATCCATTCCACACTATAAATTCTTGTTTTGATCTTGTTTGGATCCCATTTGCTCATAATGAAGCTGGAAATAATGAAGCAGAAACCTCGAAATGTCGAAAAAAAACAGGGTGGCATAGTCACAATGCCCTTCATCTTCGGTAAGATTGCTCATAAAATCAAAGTATATTCCTTAATTTCTGCTAAAAATGAACAAACTTAGGCTTAATGATTTGTTTGTGCAGCAAATGAAGTGTGTGAGAAATTGGCTGTGGTTGGTTTCAGTACAAACATGATCAGTTACTTAACAGGCCAACTCCACTTGCCTATGACTAAAGCTGCTAACACTCTCACTAACTTCGGAGGGACGGCTGCCTTGACGCCGTTACTTGGCGCCTTCGGAGGGTGTTTGCAAACTATATAAGAGGGCAGAATCACTTTTTTAAGCATGAATTCTAGAAGTGATTCTCCATGATTGCAAAAATCGACTAAGTGTATGTTTGCGAACTTAATAAAATTGGGTAGAAGCATTTTTTCTAAAGTTGTTAGTCTCAACTTTTTCTTTAAGAAAAGTGCTTCTACCCTTCCAAATGGGTTTGCAAACAGGCATTAAGGGTGTCTACAAAAAACTTCTAAAATCACTTTTTTTTAAAGTTGTCTTTCACAGCTTTTGAAAAAAAGTGATTCTAGAAATTGTTCCGTAGAGTTTGAAAAAACGCCCTAAATCTTTGTTACTGGAAAATTTTCAAACAGGGGATGATAAGCTTAACAACATCAGCTGTGTTGCCTAGTTTAAGGCCACCCCTTTCCAGTACACACAACTCTGCGAAGTAGCCGACTCCGGCCAGCTCGCGATCCTCTACATCTCGCTCCTGCTCACGGCCCTGGGATCGGGGGGTATCCGCCCCTGCTGCGTCTCGTTCGGGGCCGACCAATTCGACGAAAATGACCCCAACCAGAAGACAGCAACTTGGAAGTTCTTCAACTGGTACTACTTCTGCATGGGGGCATCAATCATGGTTGCAAACACAGTGATTGTTTATATTCAGGATAATGTTGGGTGGGGTTGGGGGCTTGGTGTTCCCACCATTGCTATGTTTTTTTCGATTATCGGGTTTGTTTTCGGGTACCCTTTGTACCGGAAACTGGACCCGGCTGGGAGCCCATTTACGAGGCTTGTGCAGGTGTGCGTCGCCGTGTGGAGGAAGAGGAGGTTGAGTAAGGTTTGTGATGCTAAGATGCTGTATGAGAATGAGAATCTTGATGCTGATATTTCACTTGGAGGGAAGCTTGTTCATACTGATACCATCAAGTAATACTTTTCTTCACTTCTGTACATACTTTTTTTCATTATTATGCCTTATGTGTACCAATAATCTCGTGTGGTTGAGATTTTCTGTTACATAGTGATGTAGCGTCTAATGTTACGTCTCTCGGATGAATGGTGCGTAAGATTATCTTTCTTAGGTTGATCTTTTTTCTCGTTTTACGTGTCATTCATCTGAGAGGTATAAGGGGAAAACATTGGATTTTCCAATTGGTCTGGCTAGAAATTATGCCAATTAGATTTTAGAGATGGCTTCAAACATTCATCAATTTCTAGTTATTAGATCTTGGATATTATTTTTTTTAAAAATGACAAAAGCTCGTAAAAGACGGTCTCATACATGAAACGGAGTATAAATTAGCACAAATCAACACCCTTCTTTTCTAAAGTGTTACAGCGTCAATATCCAAATTATGCTCCGTCTCACCGTGAGACCGTCTCACGCAAGTGTACCTCTTTAAAAAAACAGGGGTCCTAATTTACTGAGATTCAAAATTACTAACCTGTCATGTATTGATGTATCAGGCCACCCTATGTCTGAAATAGAACTATTTGTATGTGAGTTATTCATTGCATGCATTATTAGATAAGATCCCAATATAGGTTGCATTTGATAAATGCCAAACTGATAGTTTTGACTAATCCAATAAATCTCCATCCACTTGCAACCACCATATCTTCAATAATGCAAGAAAAATACTTCTAAAATGAAATCTCTCAACAAAACTATCTCCAGAACAGGCCACAATCTTTAAACTGATCACAACTCATTTAAAACACAGACAAAAAAACATTGAACAATTTTCTATGAGGCACATTTACATGAGACAAAGTATAATTTGAATCTGGCGCTTTAACACTTTAGAAGGGGGAGGTATTAATTGGTGCTCATTGCTAACTTGTACCCCGTGTTACGTATGATGCCGTCTCACATGAGTTTTTATCATTTCCTATTTATTCATTTTACTACATGCGCAGGTTTTTAGACAAGGCGGCGATTATTACGCCGAAGGACGACCCAAAGTCCCCTAACCCATGGAACCTCAGCACAGTTCATCGCGTCGAAGAACTGAAATCCATCGTCCGAATGGGGCCCATTTGGGCGGCCGGAATCCTTCTCATCACCGCCGCCGCCCAACAGAACACCTTCTCCATCCAACAAGCAAGAACCATGAACAGACACCTCACAAAAAGATTCCAAATCCCACCAGCTTCCATGACCGTCTTTACCTACCTATCCATGCTCATAACCATCGTATTCTACGACCGCATCTTCATTCACGGGCCTCGAGCGCGGCATAACCTTCTTGACAAGAATCGGGATCGGCCTGGTGATGTCCGTGCTCGCCACGTTGGCAGGCGGCTTCATCGAAGTGAGACGTAAGAGCGCGGCGGAGGCTCATGGCCTAATGGATAGACCTCATGAGATCATTCCCATTTCAGTCTTTTGGCTAATGCCAATGTACTCTTTACATGGAATTGCAGAAGCTTTCACGTCTATTGGGCACCTCGAGTTTTTCTACGACCAGGCACCCGAGAGCAGGCGGTTTCATCGAAGTGAGACGTAAGAGCGCGGCGGAGGCTCATGGCCAAATGGATAGACCTCATGAGATCATTCCCATTTCAGTCTTTTGGCTAATGCCAATGTACTCTTTACATGGAATTGCAGAAGCTTTCACGTCTATTGGGCACCTCGAGTTTTTCTACGACCAGGCACCCGAGAGCATGCGCAGCACTGCTCCGGGCGCTGTTCTGGCTGTCGATTTCAGCCGGGAGTTATACGAGCACTCTCTTGATAACGCTCGTGCACAAGTATAGTGCAGGGGAGGACGGGTCGAACTGGCTGCCGGATGATGATATAAATAGAGGGACGTTGGAGTATTTGTACTGGTTGATCACATTGCTGCAGATTTTCAACTTTTTTTATTACGTAATTTGCACGAAATTCTACAAGTTTAAGCCGCTTCAGGTACGTAAAAACGAGGATGGACGGCGAAGGGACGATGGAGTTGAGATGACCGGAAATGTTTAGGGTTTTCTTTTATTTTTAGCAAATGTAACACAGCAAACAGTGTACTGTAATGTGACTTGCAAGTTAAAAGACAGGAGTATATTAGCAAATGGAGAAACAAGGCTTTATAATCTGCAGGTACATGCAAGGAAAATACAGAGTGAAATAATTCAACAAACACCAATTTCATTGTTCATGATAATTATTTTGAACACTCAAGCCAAAAAAATAAAATCGAGAATCGTTCTCTTCCAAAGAGAAATTTTAATGATAGATTTAAGTTATTTTAACAAGCTCCAAATGGTTTCAAAATTTGATAATGTGCAATTGGATAATCTCTCCAGAAAGGATGAAGAATCAAATACAAGATCAGAAACTCCATGGTATAATGCTTCCTTTAATTAGCTGCATGTTTTTAGTTCTTACCAAACTAAATACTCGTCTATAGTGTCAAACTGTCGGGGTTCTCGATGATCTTTGCGAAGGTTTGAAGGAATGCAGCCAAGTCAGCACCATAGATGATTCGGTGATCTGCTGTAACATTCACCTGAAATGTTTTCCGGAAATTGCTTAGTTTACTCTATTTATCTTCCAAATTTCACAGGTATGATAGTTCTATGTTAAAGCCACAAAATTCAAGAAGAAGATTGCTATTTTTTAACAGTATCCATCAAAGCAAATCACATTATGCACCCATATTTCTAATATATTTTGTGAATTGCAATATAATGAATCAAAGCAAAACAAGTCTTCAATCCAGTAACAGGCTTTTAAAGAATCAACAACTCCCAAAATTGGTATCAGTGTGCATTCAGGGAAACCGTATATCAATGCAGTGAGGTTCATAAATGCATTGTTGCAAATGTGTTATGCGACTACTATAGATACAGTCATTATGCCATTATTCCAAAAGTAGATGATTTTTGTGCGAAAGAACTGTACAGATAGATCCACTGATCTAACAAATATGAAACTTATATGAAATCTCCTATTTTAGCTCAGTTTTAAAATAAATAGCAGTGATCTCAAAGATGAGCTATCTATAGAACCAGAAGCCAGTCTCAGAAAAGATGAAGAATAAAAAAAATGATTCAGTTTAGATTGAACCATAGATGGGAGACAACCACGAAAAGCCACAATTTACTTTCTTGAACTCTTAAGGTATGTATGTTTTGGGATTCACCTGAAAGACAATTAGGACTTTACAATCCACATCACATTATGTTTTGGATTTTAAAATTTGGATTTCAAAAAATCTCACTACAATCCATATCTAAATAACTTATAACCCTATTATTACACTTCCCAATAAAACACACCCAATAATATAACATCGATCACTCTTACAAAATTGATTTTGCATAAACAAAATTTCATCCTAGCAAAATCCCAAAACAAACAGATATTTTTTACTTTTACCGGCATTTTCAAATCAATATGATTTCAAAATCAAGACTTTCCCCGCACTCCACAATCCCAAAAACATATTGTGAATTTCAAATGTATTTCTAATCAGCATCAGTGGAAAAGAGGGTGGATTTGCAAATCAAACTCATAATATTCATATTTAGACGAAAGGTAACAAATTGCATCAAAAATATTTTCTCTGCAAGCTGTATGACCCCAGTTAGTTTTCTAATCTAAAAATACTCTACCTAGCATAATTTATTTTTTACACGAGATAATTACAAAAGTGACAATTTTAACATCAACAACTAAATGGAAGACTTACCACCATCTGGTTTTTGACACTGAAGTATCCGTCTTTGTCAGTTATAACACTAGGCTTTGAAGCTCCCACAGCCATAATAGCCCCCTGATCAAGGTCCAAATTACTCAATTTCACATATTACACCTCAAATAATCCAAATTTCAATAACCCAAATGTTAGACATCAATCATATTCATTACCTGGCCAGGAGGAAGTATAGCATCAAATCTATCCACTCCAAACATGCCCAAGTTAGATAATGTGAAAGTCCCTATATTTAAACAGCGTGATTCAGTTCTATTATGATACAACCAGAATCTCTGAATACTATAGTACGTTTCTTTGAGTAATATCATTACAACGCTTACCTGAATTATACTCCTGGGGTTGAAGCTGCTTTGCTCTAGCATTCTCAACTAGCTCCTTCCATTTCTTGGACAACAAATAGAGATCCAACTGTAACAATAGCAACCAGCTCAGTATTGTGTATTACTTCAAAAGTTATTAAACTACATAAAAATCCACGAAGAACAACTATTCAATTCAAAATCCGTACCTTATCAGCGTCTTGAAGAACAGGTGTGATCAATCCATCATTAATAGCTACAGCCACAGCAATATTTATATTGCTGTTGTAAGTAAAACTTTTCCCATCTTTACATGTAGCATTCACAACTGGATGCTGAACCAATGCCATTGCAGCAGCTTTCGCTAACAAGGCAGTCATTGTAACACCCTTCTTCTTCACCTATGGTTAACCAAATAAATCCCATCACTTTAAGCTTTGATCATTACTTTTATGCACGCCTATAAATCTTTCAAATACATAATGATATTCATCTTCTAATAGATTCTAGAGACTGCTTATGATAGGAAATTCAATTGAGTTTGTATAGGATTCAAAGTTCACGATTAAAGCACTAAATAGACATCAAATTGATAAACAATTAAGCAAATGTACCTTTGCATAAAGAGCATCGAGTGCATCCGTGGCAATAGGGTAACCAACTCTGAAAGTCGGAACGCTCAGACTCTCCACCATGTTCTTCGACACTGCAGCTTGCATGCCAGTGAAGGGCACAATTGTGGCCCCCGGAATCTCAGGATAACTAGCTGCAGCCTTCGCCTGAGTTGCAGCCACCGTAGGCGCCGATGCTGCTGCTACCACCACACTAGCCTTAGCCGGAGCCGCGATCCCCGTCGCTTTCTCCACATCCTCCGGCGTAATCCTCCCAAACGGCCCTGTACCCACCAATTTATTAACATCCACCTTATGCTGCTTCGCCAATTTCTTCGCAAACGGCGTCGCCACCACTTTCCCCGGCGCAGCAGCAACCGCAGCGACCGGAGCTTCAGCTTTCGGAGCAACAGGAGCAGACTCCTCCTTCGTCGGCGTCGCCGCCGCGGGCGCCGACGAGGATTGCGCGGCGGCTTTCGCCTTGGCTTCGTCAATTTCCCCTTCATTCTCGGCTAAAATCCCAATCGCGGCCCCAACGGGCGCCGTTTCCCCTTCGTTAACAACAATGGCGGCGAGAATTCCGTCGTAGAAGGTCTCGACATCCATATCGGCCTTATCGGACTCAACGACGACGACGGATTCGCCTTTGGTGAGGGCGTCGCCTTCGGATTTAATCCAGCTGACGATTTTGCCCTCGGTCATGGTGGAGCTGAGGGCGGGCATGAAGATCTCGCGGATCTTGGCGTGGACGAGGGGGAGGCGGGGGGAGGAGCGGGGTTTGAGGAAGAAGGCGGAGGGGCGGAGGAAGGGGGTGGGGGTGGAGACGGCGGAGGAGAAGGAGAGGGAAGCCATTGTTAGGAAATGGAGTGGGAATTGAGTGGGAGTGGCATAAAAGGGGGGAAGAGGGGCGGACAAGACGAGGGAGAGTTGGTTTGTGAGCATAGAGTAGACCGTCTGCCAAATCATTTCTATATTTATATAAATATAAATGGTATGTTTTAATGTACCAAATTGTATATTTCATCCGAACAAATTATATATTTTTAAAATATACTATGAAATACACTTAGTACCTGATGCACAATAGAAGAGACCCACTCTTATTAAAATTAAATTAGGGCTCTTTGGCTAAACTTATTTTAAGCATCTTATAAGCTCTAACATCTTGTTTTAAGAGCTAACATCTTAAAAGTTGTTTTAAAAGCTTATAAAATGTAATTTTTAAATAACTTATAAGTTGTTAAAGTGTTTAGCTAATACAATTTATAAGTTCTTTAATAATTTTTTAAATATATTTTTTTAATTATATAATAATTTTTTTTTTAATTCTGAAAATATTTTTTTTTTATTTTTTTCGAAAATACTTTTTTTTAAACAATTTTTTTTCTGAAAATAGTTTTTTTTCGAAAATATTTTTTTTTTCTATTTTTTTTTTTTGCAGAAAACGGGACGAGTTGGGTTAAATTTGGGTCCAGTTTGGAGCGAGATGTGTTGAGATAGGGTTGAAACTTATATAATTTTTATAAAATAAGTTGGGATATCCCAACTTATTTTTTTTGGAGCTTATAAGTTCTAAAAAACTTTTTTTAGATCTTATAAGATGCTTAAACATCTTATTTTGTCAAATAAAATTAAGAAATTTATAAGCTTTTAAACAATTTATAATTTATTTTAAAAAATTTATAAGTTATGCCAAACGGGGACCCTTTACTCAAGTGTAGCGCGAACTTTTTTTTATAATAAAGAAACATGTTTCTGTATTCACAGGGGATTTTATTTTTTCCATTATCATTATTAGAAATAAATATTATTATTATTAATTTTAGGCACTATCATTATTATTATTATTATTATTATGCGTAAACATTATCTAAGAATTCGAATGATAATATATTAACTCTTCTCCATGCAGGTAGAAAAAAGCAACGGATAATTTGAAAATGGAAAAAGTAATTTTAGTTTTTATCATTTCTTATTATTTACTTAAAATTTTGGCAAGGATTTTTTATTTTATTTTTTAAAATCAGCATGTGGGCAAGTATTTATTTCACGGTAAAACCAAGTTTGAAAAAATTAAAGTTGTAGTCTTGTATATAGAATCAGGATATATGGGTGGGCATATAAATAACTAGATCATCTAATAAATACAATCGTAAATACCCTATAGGAAATAATAGATTGATGATTGAAAATAACAATAATAAAACGAAGAAATAGTATGGAAATATACTCCAGCCCAATCAACCTTGGCTTCTCAGCTTAATTCCTCAAATAGGCTCAGGTTACTCACACCTACCTTTTTAGTAAATACATCGAATTAATACACCACTCATATTGATGAATACACTTTCCCTAATTTTCCCAAAATTTCCCAAAATACCCTAATTCATTCTTCCTTATTCACGGTTCATCTTCTTCTCATCTATTCATCACTTTTCAAATAAAACCCTTATACACCTCCATTGAAATTTTGAAGTGAGAATATCGCCCTCGTCGCCGTCACAGTGTCCGCCGCCCGTGTCCGTTCGTCCCCCGCCTACATCCATTCACCGCCTTGCATTGTGGTTTCCATTGATGTGAATTCCCAACTTATCATCATATGAAATTCATAAAAATTTCCCGACTTATGCACATCAATTCAGATAATTTTTTCGAACATAATATTAAAATTCGAATATTTTTTCCGAACCGTAGGTACAGGAATTATCATTTTTTCTTATGTAAAGATTCGAAAAAAAGTTCCGACTTATGCACATAAATTCATATCATTTTTTCAAAAATAATATTAAAATTCGAATATTTTTTCCGAACAGTAGGAACATGAATTATCGTTTTTTCTTATGTAAAAATTCGAAAACAAATTCCGATATATGCACATAAATTCAAATAATTTTTTCGAACATTGTATTAAAAGTCGAAAGTTTTTTTCCGAACTGTAGGTACACGAAGCATGATTTTTTCTATTTGTCTATTTGGTAGGCGATATTATCTGACGGTATACGCCGTAGACGTGACTCCCACTATCTCTAATAGAGGTAGACGATATCTATTTGTCTTGCCCTTAAACTGACGGTATACGTCGCCACGTTCACAAGCCAACAATACACATGCCTTTTTTTTCCAAATTCGGCGTCAGAGTGCTTGATAACGATAACAATTTGGTGCTCATTCCCTACCCGACGCACCCATTTCAGTAGTGCATCACGAGACACAAAATGCTCCATGGTCATGAAGACACTTGTATAATCCATAGTAATTTTTCGACCAAGGACTTCATCATTAGCTTGGTCATTAACTTCATTAGCATTAGCTTCATTAGGTTGGTCATCTTCAGCAAATTCAAAATACTCTTCTTCGACATCAAAATGTTCATCATCTTTGATACCAAAATCTTGATTGTCCGCCAAATTCTAATGAACCAAACACAAAAAAATAAAAACAAAAACAATAATCACCTTCCGATGATTAAAATCATTGACACAATTTCAAAATTAAACTATAAAAAAAACTGATAATATTCAAAACTATTTTTTGAAATGCACACAAATATTCGAACTTTTTTTTCGAACTTTTAGTATAAGTTCAACTATTTTTTCTAAATTATTTGAAATCGTCGAACTTTATTTTTGAAATATGGTATAGCTTTCGGCAAACCAGAGTTGAAATTTTACTATCGCGGTTCCCGAAAAAAAAACACGCGAAACACTTATTCTAAAACATTATCCCTATCCATACCATTTTATTCAAACAATCTACAACTATATTTATAACAAACATCATATAAACTGTAAATATTCTCTTATTCACCAAAAAATAAATTCTAATTTTTCAGAAAATTAGAAAACTCACATATGTGTATCCGGGACCATGAGCATTCACCATCCTTGAATATAACGGCACAAATAGGGATAAATACTTGCGATGATTGTCAATAGCACATATTTACAATGAGATATCGTATAATTTTTTTTTACGTAAGTTGAAGGTTGAAGGCTGGAAGTACTGATAGTCCATATTGAAAAACATAACGTCTATTTTCAATTAGTGGGAGACTGGGAGTGTATTTACTAATAATAGTGAGGGAGGAAAACCTAGAAAGGGTACTTTTGACATTTTGTATGTTAATTTTTTTTTTAAAAAGTTACAAAAAGGTGTATTTAATAAATGTGTAGGTGTGAATAACAAGACCCCCTCAAATATATGCCCAGTTCACCATATGTATATGGGCCTATTATGAATATGGGCCGAGGAAATCCCCTCACGGCCCAAGAAAATGGCCTTGCAATCTAACGCACAAGATCCCGTTACAACTTACAACATATATCCACATATTTAAAAGTTGACCAATTATAATATGCGATTCTATAATATCATACGAGTCACCAAATAAATTTACATTAATGGCCAAGTTTTAAATATGCATTCAACTAAATTTTAGAACCATCCAACTATTAATATGAAAAAATAGTTGTACAATTTAGTGTAAATAAATTGCATAATTCAGTATAACAAATTGCATGGTTCTAAAATATAGGGGATTAAATTGTTTATAGTCCTGTAATTTTGCTTCGTTTTGAAATTGGTCCCGTACGTTTTGAATTTTTAATTTTAATTCTGTAAGTTTTAAAATTTTTTGAAATTGATCCTGTAAGTTTCTAAAAATTTTGAAATTTGTCATTTTTACCTCCTACAACAAGTTACAAAGCAGGTAACCGCTACATATGTAATTATTTTGTCATTCCCTTTAATTTCGAAGCGTCATTTGAACTTTTTTAATCATAATAATCTTAGCCAGATTTTTGATCGGGTTTAAAAGCAATTTGTACATTAAAAGACAAAACAAATAATGTCAATTTATTGGGTCTAAACTGACCAAAAAAAAAAAAAAATACGCAGAAAATTATTATTTCTGCCTAAAAAAAACACGCAAAAAATCCCAACATAAAATTGTTAGAATTTAAAAAGTTTAGATGGTATTTCGAAATTAAAATAAAAAATAAAATAATTACATAGATGTGAAAGGACCAATTTCAAAAATTTTAAAACTTACAGGACCAAAATCAAAAGTCAAAACATACTGGACCAATTTCAAAACGATGCAAAATCACATGACTATAAAAAACTTAATCCCTAAAATGTACTATGAATGCACGGCACGGTACATCCTGGATGCACGTGAGACTCATTCAAAATTAAAATATACAAATTCAAAATTCTTACTCCTTTTCTTCCATGACTATTTACCTGATATGTTGTCATAAGATAAAAATAGAATCAACCACAAAGAAATTCATTGAAGTACAACAGTCAACAATGAACGGTCAAATACGTAGATATTTCTTACCGCGTACCATCTTCCCCATATTTTCTGCCCCAACATACACCATTTGTATATATTCATTACTATTAATATTATTCTCCTCTCACTATCCCATTTTTGCTTTCCTGATTGAATTTTTGTCTCCCTCAAATATTGTCTGATTATTTCTCTTAGCAACGCGAGATTCACGAACCCTGCCTGAAACCATGGCCCTCAGAATCTATTCCCTTTTCTCAGGAGCTGAAAGAACATACAAAGAAAAGTAAGATTTCATTTTCAATAATAAATCAACCACCTTTTCTTTCTTTTGTATCATGACAATGTTTGAATTTAAAGGAACGAAAACATGGTGAATGATATGAAAAGTACCACCTCCAAGTTGGCGCGGCCGCTGTCGGCGGTGGCGGATGCGTTTGAGGAGCTTTCTGTGGCGGTGAAGGCTAAGGGTTCCGATCTCGATTTGAAGACATTTTGCGAGGCGAGTGCGCTTGTTTCCATTCTGTTCGGTAGTTTGGGGAAGCCGTTTAAATTTGCGGAATTGGAGTACAGTACTAAGGTTGGTGTTTTCATTTCTTTATCATGTTACGTTACTTGTCACATTTTTTCGTGTAAATAATCTTGATTGTACCTGTAAAATGATCTCCAGGTGAGGGCTCTAGCAGAGGCATCAGAAACATCTGGTACATTAGACAATGTAATAGAACTCGACGTGCGGAGCGACACCGTAGGGCAACTACGGAGTCGTTCGCGTCATCTGAGGAGAGTCAGACAGGGCCTTGATCTCATCAAAACTCTGTTCCAGAATTTCTTATCATCACAGTATGTGAAATTTTATTTCTGTAATTAGTGAAAAAATTAAACCTTGTTTTTTAAGTGCTCATCAAGAATGGTTTTCTGGGATTACTTACCTGCAGCGATTCAAGCTTGAAAGAAGCTGCTTCAATGGCTTACGCAACGACGTGCGCCCCGTACCACACGTGGGGCATAAGAGCTGCAGTTGCAGCTGGAATGTACGCCCTTCCAACTAGGGAGCAGCTTCTTCTGAAGCTAAACGAAAATGGTGAGTTTAGATTATAGACAATAGCTTTCAAATTATAGAGGCATTGTTTGCAAATTCTACAAAGTAGAATAAAAATGTGATGGCAAACAATGAAGAGGGTTTAAACAGGCCCCGCATTTAACCAGTCCCGTTCAGGTCGGGTTTGGACCTTGTCAAACGGGTGTGGGACAGGTCGTGGTTTTTATAGATACCACCCCTCAAGCCCATCTCAGGACCCGCCACATTTAAATATTAATATCATTTTATATATATATGCATATTTTTTTTATATAAACCTACATTCAAATTAGTGTATATATATATATATATTTGCATATAGATAACATATGATATTTTAAAGTATTTAATGTGACTTTGAACAATTATATGCTTTTTTAAATTATTTAATGTTAAAAATAAATGGGGCGTGACATGGCGGGTTGGACCTGTCGGGACCACAAGGCGGTGGACGGGTCAAAAAAATTCCTGGTAGACTAGTCCTACTCCTAGCCTCCTAGGATTGACCAAACCCATCTCAGACCCACCCCATTGCCATCCCTAAACAGAAGCATTTTTTTCAAAAGTCACCCTTCACAGCTTTTAGAAAAAATTATTCTAAAAACTGTTTGTAACTGGTGTGTTTTTATCTCTGAAAAACAGCTTCTAGAATCATTTTTTTTCAGAAGTTGTGAGAGGTAGCTTTGAGAAAAAGTGATTCTGGAAGTTATTTGTAGACTGGAAAACACACCCAGAGAATTGAGACAACTTCTGACTGATCTGGTTTTATAGAGGAATCTGCTAAAAGGGAGATGAGAAGATACATCAAGGCTTCAAGCCCAATCATAGAATACATTGACAAGCTCTACACTTCAAGAAAAATCAACTTAGATTGGTGAACTTTAGTGGTTGAGCTGCCGATCCTGGTAACCAATTTTGTAATGTCTCGAAACGAGATATATATATATATAGAGAACCAGCGAAGAACAGATAGCAGCAACAGCACTGTTTATGTGTAGCTAGAGATACAAATTTGTAGAGCTAGCACTTCAGGGGTATGTGTGTGTGTGTTTACTTGAAATAAACTAGTACTAAGGATAACACAATTTGTGGGGGCAGAGATTCTTACTTTTTGAGAGTATAAAATAAATTCAGCATCAATATTATTGATGATGATGATTATTATTTGAACACTATAGCCAAAAACAAATGATAAAAACCATTCCCACCTAACTGAAAATTTGATAATGAATCTAAATGTGAATACAAGTTCTAAACACCTTATAGTAACTTTTCTAGAAAAGGTAAAGAATCGAATAAAAGAAAACATACTCACAAAGATGATGATATCTGATGCCAGCTTTAACTAATGGACCTCATGTTGCTCAATGGCATGCCTTATAACACTTCGTAACAAATTAAATGCCCATCTACATTATTAAAGACTTTCTGGGTTCTCTATGGTGTTTGAGAAGATTTGAAGGCATGAAGCCAAGTCAGAACCAATAGATGATTCGATGGTCAGCTGTAACATTCACCTGAAATATTTTCTTGTAAATGACTTAGTTTCACTCTCGTTCAACAAAACTTTGTTCTCCAGGACATTATTATATTATTGTAATCCTTAAGAAGTTGATTATTTTAGAAAGAACTGTACATATAGTTTCACCAATTCTAACAAATATAAATTGTTACTTCTTTTTCTTGTTTGATGGTGGGCCCAAAGGTTGCCACCTAGTGGAAGTTGCAAAGCGATATCTCCTTCTTTGGCTAAGTTCAAAAACGAGGATATTTCAAACTAAAAATATAAAATTGTTACTGTAAACTGTATCTCCTTCTTTGAAAATAAAACTAAAGCTGTTCAGTTTAGATTGAACCAGAGATGGGTTACTACTACCAAAAGCCACAATACATTTTCAAAAGAGTTGGTATTCTGAACTTCAAACATATTGCTAGTCAGCATCAGCTCGAAAGATGGAGGTGGATTTGCAGATTCAAGTCAGTAGATTCAGATATGCAAGAAAGATGGCTAATTGCACCAGAATTCACAAGGAAAATCCCCAGTTAATTGTATAAAGCTCCAATATTATAATTTACACCTAGAACAACATACTTTTTTGTCATAGGCTTGTTAAGAAAAGTGGCAAAATATCAACAACATAACTAGACGATAGACTTACCAGCATCTGATTTTTGACGCTGAAGAATCCTTCTTTGTCAGTTATAACAGTAGGTTTTGATGCTCCACCGGCCAAAATAGCCCCCTGATCAAGGTCCAAATAGCTCAATTTCACAAATTACTTCGTAAATAATCCGGAACTGTATAAAATATATTGAACATATTCATTGCCTGGCCAGGAGGAAGTATACCATCAAATATATCCACTCCAAACATGCCCAAATTAGATAATGTGAAAGCCCCTGCATGCCAATTTAGGTCCTTCAACAGTAAGAGCTGTATCAGTTTCCAATCTCAAGAACTCGTCAATACATGTGTTCTTAGAAAGTAATACAGCTCTTACCGCTTACCGTTTGAAACTAGCTCATTCCATTTCTGGGATAATAGATAGAGGTCCAACTATAACAACAACAAGGGTTGGAATTTGCTCGAGCCTTCTCAACTAGCTCATTCCATTTCTGGGATAATAGATAGAGGTCCAACTATAACAACAACAACAACAACAAAAAATCAGGATTGTCTAATTACTTCAACACTTACTAAGCTACAGCAGAAACATATACATGAAGAACAAATATTCATGTATTGTACCTTATCAGCGTCTTGAAGAACAAGCGTGACCAATTCCATCATTAATTGCCACAGCTACAGAAATACAGTTATTTAAGCCTACGAATCCTTCAAATACATCAACCACACTATAACATTCATCTTCTACATCAACTCATGAAATTACTTATGATAAGGTATTTAATTGAGTTTTTATTGCAATTCAGAATTAAATTCAGCGCCATTGGCGTCAATTCTAACTAGCTTTAAACTAATGCACCTTCTCATACAGAGGATCGAGCGCATCTGCAGCAATGGATAACCGACTCTGTAAGCTGGTGCGCTTAAACTCTTCACAATTTAGGGCTTCGGCGATTTCGGTGGGGGAATCGTGATTGTTAGGAAATGGTGCCTGAATTGTGTGGGTGGGATGGGCGGAGAAGATGATGGAGAATTTGTTCGAGTTAGCTTGGGGTAGTTCGCCTGCCGTCGCCATTGCCATGGTGTAAGCAGCAGTTTGCGCCAGCGCGCGTGTTACAGACGCTATGAATCGTATGATATTAATGGAGGTTTTTTTTTCATCAATATACTGGTGCTCGTCGAAAAAGATTTTTCCGAGAGAAGAAAAAGTAAAAGGGAAAAAAAAAGGTATAATAAAGCATTTTTTTTCTTTATCGAACAATAAACGAAGTACGGTTGAATAAGAGCATCCACAATTACCCATTTGTGTGGTTCCAATTCCTCTCTCTTGGGTTTCCCACAAGATGAGTCATCGCGTTCATCGCACCAATTTCCATTAGCTTACAATCTACGCTAGAAATTTCTACTTTCTTCATATTATCTTCTACATATTTCTTTGTGTCCTACATTACTTTACCAGCGTTTTCGCATACAGTTGGGTTGCGTTCGATTCACAACGCAGTTGCATCACCATGGCAGACGAAGCCCTAGTTGCTATATGTGGGATCGCTTATCGCTCACTCACGAAGAACAAACCTCTTTTTCGGTGGCGCGATCGCTGACTCGCGTCCGTCAGCTGTTGGAAAAATTGGGGTGCCCGGATCTATTCGAGGTGATTATTTAAATACATATTTAAATTAAACAGTTAATTACTAACATGAATTAATCATAAATCAATTCAACATAATAATAAACAACACGTCTGCGTAATTACATAATTCACGAAAATCCTAAACACACGAATTAGTAAGTTATGTAATTACTAACCTCTTCAAACGAATCAAAAGAGTCTTCCCAAATATATTCCAAAGTCCAAATCAACCCAAGAAATCTTCCCAAATATATTCCCAAAGTCCACTTAACGCTATCCTATGGGAAAATTTCAAATCGAACGATTTTAATGGAAGAGAAATTAAATATTTTGCTACTACTTTTATGATTTCTAATATTTCCAACACACGGAATTAAGACTTTAATGAAGAAATCATCCCCTATAAATAGGGAAGAGGGGGCTAAAATTAGGGCTAGGAAAATAAGGAAGAAAATATTTTCTTGATCTCCAATAAATCTTGAATATATATCCTATATTATTTTCTCCTTAATTAAATTTTCCATAAAAATCTCTTTTCCCATTTCTACCCAATATTTTTTTTAATCTCGCTATAGAAGGAGTCAAGATTTGACTTCTTGAATTTATGGGATAATTATGTATTCCCTACAATAATTATCTCTTTCCATAAAATATCTACAAAGAAAATCAAGACAATCTTTTCTTCATTTAATAGACAAGATTTTCGAAAATTACACTTGAAAATATAGCAAGAATATTTTATTCTCTCTCTCATTAATTGAACTTTATTTTGGGCTATTTGGGGGGCCTTTAGGAGAATTAAGATTGGACCTCCAATAGACTATGAAGTGTTGGAGAATTGATTGTCCGGATCTATTCGGGATGAATATTTAGATACAAATTTAATTCTAACAATTATTAGCATGAATTAATCCTATATTAATTCAAATAATAATTCAACAACAAATCATGCATATAAACAATTCACATAAATCCTACGCACGCGAAATTGCTACGGGTTTACGTGAACTAACCTTTTGGAGTGACAATCATTGAGAAGATGGACTTCGTTGACACGAACACACCAAAAGACCTTCCCAAGTATTCTCAAGTTCTTGCTCGTCAATTCGGTGGTATGATGCTTGCGAACAATTAACAAAAGAGAAAAATAAATTATATGTTGCACCACATTTTTGGATTTCTAATTTTTTCAACACATGAAATTGTACTTGGGGATAAAAAAATCATCCCCTATTTATAAGAGGTAGTGGTCGATTTTTTCTTAGGAAAAAAGGGAGAAAAAATCTCTTTCTTGATCTCCAAGAAATCTTGAATATATATCCAATATATTCTTTTTTTCATAATTAAAATATTCCATAAAAATCCAACTCTCTTATTGTTATGGAATTTTGAAAAAATGAGGATAAAGATTCCAAGATTTGGATATTCTTGAATTTATAAGATATACTTGTATTCCAAGAATACATATCTTCCATAATATCTTTTCAAGAAAATCAAGAAAATATTTATTTTCCTTCTTTTTTTCTTTAATTTAAAAAATCCCCATATAAATAACCAAGTGGGAGATTTCTTGATTTTAATGAGATAATCATATATTCCAAGAATACATATCTTCATTCCATAACAAAATTCAAAGAAAATCTTTCTCCTATTTTATTTATAATTTTCGAAAATTTTGGAAAATTAAGCAACCATAATTTATTTTATTTTAAACACCTTTTCAGTTATTGGACATTATGTGTGGGCTACTTGAGGGACCTTTAGGAGAATTAAGATTGGACCTTCCAATGGATCTTGAATTTTCAATATTGAGCCACAATATTATTCAAACCCATAAATATTAATTAATCTCACTACATAATTAATATTGCACTATCCATCTTAACCCATATTACTGTTAATATGACTCCTGGTTATTATTTTTCGTGTTTAAGATTATCTAGCCCATTAATTAATTCAAGCCACTGAAATAACTTTCCATTAATTAATATCTTTTGTCCTTGGTCAAGGAACGGTTCAACATTATTATCCATACCGAAACTAATTTCACTTGCAAGATTTGGTATGATAAATCTTATGAACCTCCCAAGGGGGCAAATCGAACAAGCGTACTTGCACACAATTCTTCGTATTAAATCTTAGCAATCGCATGTGACCAATAGTATTGCCCAAGATATAAAGTATTAAATCTCATTGATTCTCTACCCGTCATAGGTCAAAGCAATAATTACTAACCACACACGATCCTATTTAAGGGACGAAGATTAAGAAATAACGAACCACTGAGGTCTAATTCTTCCTAGTTCAGTGCTGAAGAATTTATCCTCCTGTAGGTCCTATTCAGTGCATCAGTCATGCACTAATGTAATCACTTGGTCAAGACAAGCCAATCTGAGCCTTACACTTCAACCTTTCACGATGGATTATTCATTTCCATCTAGGTCTTAAACAGTGTACTTTTAGTTACAAGGGACTGTTAATTTAATCTTCCGTGATCTGGTATCACTAAATTAACTACAATGTAACACGTACTATTTATTGAACAGTTATGCAGTAAATATATGTAACATTCAATGATATTTAAAGCATCAATGATAAATAATTTATTTCAGTAAATAAGACAGAAATTCAGTTTGGTTATTCAAAGTAAAAACATACTTTCCTAGTATAACCCCAACAATCTCCCACTTATACTCAAAGTCTGCTTTTAAGTATACTACAGCATGTCTCGTGTAGTGCGTGACATCTAATGTCACCTACACGAACCTAATAATATCTCCCACTTATACTCAAAGCAGATTGACAACGGTCTTGACACCCATTCCTTCCACATGTCTCTCGAATGTGTTTTGAGGCAGACCCTTTGTGAATGGATCCGCTAGGTTGTCTCCTAACACGATCTTTGCCACCTCTATATCTCCTCTCTTAACGATTTCTCGTATAATATGGTATTTCCTTTCAATGCGTTTGCTGGCCTTGTGGGCTCTTGGTTCCCTTGAATTTGCAACTGCTCCGACATTATCACAATAAACAGTGATTGTGATGGGCAAATTCAGAACTACATCCAAGTCCACTAGGAAGTTCTTGAGCCAAACTGCTTCTTTCGCTGCTTCTCAAGCAGCTACATATTCGGCTTCCATGGTAGAATCGGTGATGCATTTATGCTTAACGCTTCTCCATGTCATGGCTCCTCCTCCCATGCAAAACATACTACCGGAGGTAGATTTTCTGGAATCTAAGTCTGATTGGAAATCCGAGTCCGTGTAACCGATGGGGATTAGATTATCTGATTGATAAACTAACATTCTATCTCGAGTTCTTTTCAGATACTTCAAAATATTCTTAACTGCCGTTCAATGCTCTTTTCCCGGATTACTTTGATATCTCGCTACTATGCCAATGGCAAAGCAGATATCCGGTCTCTTGCACAGCATTGCATATATAAGGCTTCCGACAGCCGAAGCATAAGAAATGTCTTTCATGTCATCTATCTCCTTTTGTGTCTTAGGGCACATTTCCTTGATAGATGGATTCCATGTCCGAAAGGTACGAAACCTTTCGAATCATGATCTTTGAATCGCCTTCAAGACAAAGGTTGTCTATATATGAAGCTTGCGATAAGCCTATCATCATTTTCTTGCGATCTCGAAAGATCTTGATCCCAAGGATGTGCCCGGCTTTCCCTAAGTCATTCATATCAAACTGTTTTTGAAAGCCATGCCTTACGCTTGACAACACCTTTACATCGTTCCCGATGAGCGTAATGTCGCCGACGATAAGACTAAGAATACCAATGCGATTCCGACACTTTTGTACACACAACTTTCGTACTCGTTTTGATCAAACCCATAAAACTTTATTACTTTATCAAAACATTGGTCCAAGCTCTGGATGCTTGTTTGAGTCCGTAAATGGACTTCTTGAGCTTACAAACTAGGTGTTCTTGGCCCTTTTCAATGAAGCCTTGGGGTTGTTGCATATATATTTCCTCTTCAAGACTTCTGTTAAGGAAAGTCGTCTTGACATCCATTTGCCAGATTTCAAAGTCGAGATGCGCAGCAATCGACAAGAGAATTCGGATGGACTTGAGCATTGCTACAGGTGAAAAAGTTTCCTCATAGTCGATCCCTTCTTTCTGAGTATAACCTTTCGCCACAAGCCTTGCCTTGAAGGTTTCCACCTTCCCATCCGGTCCTCTTGTATACCCACTTGAAACTAATGGGTTTGACCCCATTAAGTGGTTCTACTAGCTCCCACACTCTGTTATGATCCATAGAACCCATTTCGACTTCATTTGCTGTTTGCCAAGAAATCGCATCCTTGTCTTGGATTGCCTCGTCGTACGTCCATGGGTCTGATTCATCTTGACCGGGGACTAAGTCCGAGGACTCTCCTACCCCCATGAATCTCTCGGGTTGTCTTACAACCCTCCCACTACGACGAGGTTCCGGTTGTGTAAGTGTGTCGTTTGGTATGTCATCTTGTACAGTTGACACTGAGGTTAGTCACTTTAGCTCATTTAAGGTAATCTCACTTCTGGGTTTTCTTTTGTTCATATAGTCTTCTTCCAAAAATCTAAAGTGGGTGCTTATTACCACCTTTTGATCTTTGGGACCATAGAACATAGACCCTTTTGTTCCCTCGGAGTATCCTATAAACAACCTTAATTCTGATCGAGGATCCAATTTTCCAGCTTCCTTGTCCAACACGTAGGCCGGACACCCCCAAATTCTCATATGTCTCAAACTGGGCTTGCGCCCGGTCCACAATTCTTTGGGAGTTTTGGGAACCGATTTGGATGGCACCAAGTTCAGAATATAAGCCGTTGTTTCCAAGGCATGACCCCAGAACGACTTGGGTAGATCCGCATAACTCATCATTGATCTAACCATTTCTAAAAGAGTTATGTTTCTTCTCTCTGCAATCCCGTTTTGTTGAGGGGTTCCTGGTGCAGTTAGCTGGGATACAATCCCTTCATCTGACAAGTAGTTCAAAACTCATCGCTGAGGTACTCGCCTCCACGACCAGATCGTAGAGATTTGATACGTTTTTCCCTATGATTCTCTGCTTGAGCCTTAAATTCTTTGAATTTGTCAAAGGTCTCAGATTTATGCTTCATAAGGAAAATATAGCCGTACCTTGAGTAATCATCAATAAAGGTGACAAAATACTCATAACCTCCTCTTGTTTTGATTGACATTGGACCACATATGTCTGTGTGAACGATTTCTAACACTTCTTTGGCTCTATTCCCCTTGGCTCCGAATGCCCTCTTGGCATTTTACATTCCAAACATGATTCGCAAGTTGGGATTGGTTCAACCCGGAGAGACTCCAATGAACCATCTTCTACCAACCTTTGAATCCTTTTTGGATTAATATGTCCCAATTTGAGATGCCATAGAAGTGTCTCGTTCACATCTGATGAACGTTTTCTTTTATTGGAAACATTTGATGTGTTATAGGATGCATTTCGTGAGTGGTGTGCACATTTAATTGTATAGAGATTATTCGACAACGTTCCATGACAGATAAATTTATCATAAAGAGAAATGGTAACAACTTTGTCAAAAGTAACTGAATATCCATCAAGGTAAAGTTTAGAAACCGAAATCAAACTCTTTCTAAAACTAGGAACGTAAAGAACATCTCTTAAAATTAAAACTCTGTCTTCAAAAGACATGTGAACTTCTCCCATCGTTGGTTTCCTCTCAGAAGGTTGTTGGGATTATCTTTGAAAAGTATGCTTTTTACTTTGTATAATCGAAATCAATTTTCGAGACTTATTTATTGAAATAAATTGTTTTATCATTTGATGCTTTAAATATGATTGAATGTTACATATATTTATTGCATAATCGCTCAATAATTCGTGACGTGTTACATCAGTAGTTAATTTAGTGATACCGGATCACGAAAGATTAAATTAACGTTCCTTGTAACTATAAGTCGCCATTCACGACCTAGATGGAAATGAACAACCATTGCGAAAGGTTGAGGTGTAAGGCTCGATTGGTTTGTCTTGACCAAGAGATTACACTTTAGTGCATGACCGATGCATTGAATATGACCTACAAAAGGATAAATTCTTGAGGCCCAACAAGGAAGAATTAGACCTCGATGGTTCGTTGTTTCTTAACCTTCGTCCCTTAAATAGGATCACGTGGGATTGATAACTATTGCTTTGACTTATCATGGGTAAATAATCGGAGAGATTCAATACTTTTTATCTTGGGCAATATTATTGGTCACATGTGATTGCTAAGATTTAATCTGAAGAATCGTGTGCAAAATCGCTTGCTTGATTTGCCCCCTTGGGAGGTTCATAAGTTTTATCATACCAAATCTTGCAAGTGGAATTAGTTTCCTACGGGATAATAATGTTGAACCGCTTCCTCGACCAAGGACAAAAGATATTAATTAACGGAAAGTTATTTCAATGGCTTGAATTAATTAATGGGCTAGATAATCTTAAACACGGAAATAATGACCGGAGCCATATTGATTGTAATATGGGTTAAGATGGATAGTCAATATTAATTATATAGTGGGATTAATTAATATTTATGGGGGTTGAATTATATTGTGGCTCAATATTAGATATTCAAGATCCATTAGAAGGTCCAATCTTAATTCTCCTAAAGGCCCCCTGAGTAGCCCAACAAATAATCCAATAACTGAAAAGGTGATTAAAATAAAAATAAATATTGTTGCTTAATTTTTCCTAATTATTTCAAAATTTATGGATGAAGTTGGGAGAAAGATTTTCTTTGAATTTTGTTATGGAATGAAGATATGTATTCTTGGAATACAAGATTATCTCATTAAATTCAAGAAATCTCCCACTTGGTTATTTCATAAGAGAATTTCGAAATTTTGAAAATATAGTGGGCAAGAAAGATTTTCTTGATTTTCTTGAAAAGATATTATGGAAGATATGTATTTCTTGAAATACAAGAATATCTCATAAATTCAAGAAGATTCAAATCTTGGATTCTTGCACACATTAATTTTCGAAATCCATATTGTTGAGTAGGTGGGATTTTGTAGAATATTTTAATTATGGGAAAAAGAATATAGGAGATATATTCAAGATTTCTTGGTGACCAAGAAAAGTCTTTTCCCACATTGATATTTCACTAAAAATTTCGAAACCCCCTCTCCTATAAATAGGGGATGATTAGTTCATTCCCAAGTGCAATTCCATGTGCTGGAAATATTAGCAAATCCACAAAGGTGGTGCAACAAAGTTTATTTTTTCATTTTGTTAATTGTTCGACGAGTGTCCTTCCACCGGATAGTTGAGCAAGGGCTAAGGGAATACTTGGGAAGTCCTTTTGGTTAGTCCGTCCGACCGAAGTCACTGCCATCACGAGAGGTACGTTCACGTGAACCCGTAGATTCCGCATGTGTAGGTTTTACGTGGCTTTTTATATGCATGATATGTTGTTGCAATTATTATTTGAATTAATATAGGATTAATTCATGCTAGTAATAATTAATGAATTAAATTTGTATTTAAATATTCACCCCGAATAGATCTGTGTAAATAATTCCCCAACAGTAGCATCTCCCAGTGTGATGAGGATCTCACTCCCACTAAGTTGCCGGGTCCACTTGAACCCCTGTAAAGTGAAATAAACATGATCAGTGGATCCCGTATCCACCACCCATAAGTGGGAGGCATACACCGCTAAACAAGTTTCAACAACTAGTGTGTGAGAATTACCTTTCTTTCCATTCCTCTTGGGTTTGGAACAGGCTGACCTCCAATGTCCTTTTTCACCGCAGTTGAAGCACTTCCCCTTAGCTGGCTTACTCACTCCTCCACCCCCTTTTACTTTTTCTTTGCCCTTGGCAACACTTGAGTTCACTTGCTTGTGGCCTTTATCTTTTTTCTTGTTCTTACCACCTTTTGGCCTAGAAGAAGAAGAAGAAGGTTCATTTGCCACCAAGGCTTGGCTCTTTTGCCCCAATATCGCCTCTGCCGAGACTAAAGATTGCAACAGATCAGACATCGAGAACTTTTGATTGTTCATTTGGTAGTTTAGCCTGAACTGTTCAAAACTTTTCGGCAGAGAGTGGAGCACAAAATCGATTTGGGTCTCGATGTCGTATTCAGCGCCAAGTACCTCAAGCTTGTTAAGGTGAGCCATCATCTGGAGAACGTGCTCCCTTACGGGCGTTCCCTCCACCATTTTCATAGAGATCAAGTCCCTCATGGTGATCTGACGAGCCACACGGTTCTGATATTGAAACATCGCTTTAAGACTAGTCATGATGTCTGCAGAGGTCTCAACGTTCTAGTGTTGGTGTTGCAACACATCTGACATTGAAGCCAAGATGGTACACTTTGCCATTTCGTTGGAACACTCCCAGTCAGCATACTCTTTCTTAATCATTTTAGTTGACTCATCATTTGGCTTTTCTGGTTTAGGTGTAGTGAGAACTCAGTTATGGCTTTGGGTAGTGAGGACAATAGTAAGTTTACGACTCCAATCAATGAAGTTTTCACCAGTAAGCAAATTGTCTTTAAGTATATTGAACAGTGGATTAAAAGGTTGCGACATGTTGAACTTAAATAAATAACAATTTGCATAAGCACAAATATATCACAAGGTTCGATCACATGTATCATATTGAAATCTCAAAAAAATATGAACATGCATCAGCCAACATCTCAAAACAATTTAAATAAGCCACGTGGGGTGGGTCATTATTTAAACACATTCAAGCAGGTTACAAACAAGAAAAGAGTTACAAACCTTTAATATCCAGATTAATAGTTGGCTCCCACTTGACAATATAAAATTGACAGGGACTTCGGGGAAGTATATGTTGGGATTATACTGAAAAGTATGCTTTTTACTTTGTATAATCGAAACTGAATTTTCTGACTTATTTACTGAAATAAATTGTTTATCACTGATGCTTTAAATATGATTGAATGTTACATATATTTACTGTATAACTGTTCAATAATTCGTACGTGTTACATTGTAGTTAATTTAGTGATACCAGATCACAGAAGATTAAATTAACAGTCCCTTGTAACTAAAAGTACGCCATTCACGACCTAGATGGAAATGAACAACCCATCGTGAAAGGTTGAAGTGTAAGACTCAGATTAGCTTGTCTTGACCAAGAGATTACACTAGTGCATGACTGATGCACTGAATAGGACCTACAGGAGGATAAATTCTTCAGAACTGAACAAGGAAGAATTAGACCTCAGTGGTTCGTTCACGTGGGATTGGTAACTATTGCTTTGACTTATCATGGGTAGCGAATCAAAGAGATTCAATACTTTTTATCTTGGGCAATATTATTAGTCACATGTGATTGCTAAGATTAAATACGAAGAATCATGTGCAAGTACGCTTGTTTGATTTGCCCTCTTGGGAGGTTCATAAGCTTTATCATACCAAATCTTGCAAGTGGAATTAGTTTCCGGTATGGATAATAATGTTGAACCGTTCCTTGACCAAGGACAAAAGATATTAATTAATGGAAAGCTATTTCAGTGGCTTGAATTAATTAATGGGCTAGATAATCTTAAACACGGGAAATAATGACCGGGAGCCATATTGACTGTAATATGGGTTAAGATGGATAGTGCAATATTAATTATGTAGTGGGATTAATTAATATTTATGAGCTTGAATTATATTGTGGCTCAATATTAGATATTCAAGATCCATTAGAAGGTCCAATCTTAATTCTCCTAAAGCCCCCATGAGTAGCCCAACATATAGTCCAATAACTGAAAAGGTGATTAAAATAAAATAAATATTGTTGCTTATATTTCCTCTAAATTTTTGAAAATTATGGATAAAAGAGGGAGAAAGATTTTCTTTGAATTTTGTTATGGAATGAAGATATGTATTCTTGGAATACAAGATTATCTCATTAAATTCAAGAAATCTCCCACTTGGTTATTTCATAAGAGAATTTCGAAATTTTGAAAATATAGTGGGCAAGAAAGATTTTCTTGATTTTCTTGAAAAGATATTATGGAAGATATGTATTTCTTGAAATACAAGAATATCTCATAAATTCAAGAAGATTCAAATCTTGGATTCTTGCACACATTAATTTTCGAAATCCATATTGTTGAGTAGGTGGGATTTTGTAGAATATTTTAATTATGGGAAAAAGAATATAGGAGATATATTCAAGATTTCTTGGTGATCAAGAAAAGTCTTTTCCCACATTGATTTTCTACTGAAAAATTCGACCACCTCCCTCCTATAAATAGGGGATGATTGTTTCATTCCCAAGTACAATTCCATGTGCTGGAAAAATTAGCAAATCCACAAAGGTGGTGCAACAAAGTTTATTTTTTCCTTTTGTTAATTGTTCGACAAGTGTCCTTCCACCGGATAGTTGAGCAAGGGCTAAGGGAATACTTGGGAAGTCCTTTTGGTTAGTCCGTCCGACCGAAGTCACTGCCATCCCGAGAGGTACGTTCACGTAAACCCGTAGATTCCACATGCATAGGTTTTACGTGACTTTTTATATGCATGATATGTTGTTGCAATTATTATTTGAATTAATATAGGATTAATTCATGCTAGTAATAATTAAAGAATTAAATTTGTATTTAAATATTCATCCCGAATATATCTGTGCAACTCATTTCCCAACATATATGCATATCAATTTTATACCTAAGTAATAACCATGATTAAATACAGAATTATTATTTCTCTTTGAACGAGCCTCATGGGGAGGGTCATCGTCGCCACTAATAATAATCCACAATCATCCGTTTGGAATTTATTCATGTGAAAGCCATCTTTTGACCGTCCCCTGGGGGGAATTTCTCCAAAAGAATTCACAAATAAATAAATCATGGAGGTCAAAATTAATTCAATTTTATTATTCGGAATAAAATTGTCAATTCATTATTTAAACATACTTAGTAATTTTTGAATGTGAGATTTTTCAAAACATTTTCTCATGCATCGCATATTCAAACATAATTTAAATAAGCATAAAATAATGCACAAACATCAAAACAAAATTAAACACATTGGGCACATATATCCAATTGTCACGGTTAATTTTTGTCATGTCTTGATCTCGAAAAATCGTCTTCTTTGCCTTCATCGTTCGTCTCGAAAAGCTCCCACTTGATTGTCTCAAATAGAATCTCCACGTCAAGCAACGTCGTCAACCAGCTCGCGGGTCGGAGTGCTCTCCTTGCACTCCACGACCGTGTCGTCGGCGTCGTCGGCGAAGGCATAACAAGCAAGACGCGCACGTCGCCTAGCGACTCGAATCGGCTTCGGCGAGTCTCTCGGATCCCCAGCGTCGCCCGCCCATGCCGAGTCCGGTCCGCCGCGTCGCCTTATCCTCCAATCAAGCCGCGATGCTAGCAGCGGCGCCCGTGTCTTGATCCCCCCATCCTGACTAACCGTGGCCACCCCGCCCGTGGCGCTTCGTGCATTCGCGTCGAGCGGCGTGCCTCGCCTCGCACGCGTTTCGCGTGTGTCTCAGGTTGTGCGCGTTCGGATCCATCCGCTTTTAATTCATCGCTCCGTTTGGCTCACGATCCGATTACAATTTATTTACAAAAAATAAATAAACCTAGATCTGAACTAGTCTATTACATTGAATCGAATCAAAAAATCATAATCTACTCATGAATTTTCTCACTAGGCAAAACGAATTGAACGAATTGAATTAAAACCACAATTTATATATGCATGCATAAATATAAACATTCATCAAATACCTGTTGGGATTATACTAGCAAGTATGCTTTTTACTTTTGTATAATCAAAACCAATTTCGAACTTATTTATCGAAATAAATTGTTTATCACCGATGCTTTAAATATTATCGAATGTTACATATATTTATTGCATAATCTGTTCAATAAGTCGACGTGTTTACATTGTAGTTAATTTAGTGATACCGATCACGTAAGATTAAATTAACGATCCTTGTAACTAAAAAGTACGCCATTCACGACCTAGATGGAAATGAACAACCCATCGTGAAAGGTTGAAGTGTAAGACTTCGTGATTAGCTTGTCTTGACCAAGAGATTACACTAAGGCATGATCGATGCAATCGAATAGGACCCTCTGAGGAGGATAAATTCTTCAGAACTGAATAAGGAAGAATTAGACCTCAGTGGTTCGTTATTTCTTAATCTTCGTTCCTTAAATAGGATCACGTGTGATTGGTAACTATTGCTTTTACTTATCATGGGTAGCGAATCAACGAGATTCAATACTTTTTATCTTGGGCAATATTATTGGTCACATGTGATTGCTAAGATTTAATCTGAAGAATCGTGTGCAAGCACGCTTGTTTGATTTGCCCCTTGGGAGGTTCATAAGCTTTATCATACCAAATCTTGCAAGTGGAATTAGTTTCCGGTATGGATAATAATGTTGAACAGTTCCTTGACCAAGGATATAAGATGTTAATTAATGGAAAACTATTTCAGTGGCTTGAATTAATTAATGGGCTAGATAATCTTAAACACGGGAAATAATAACCGGGAGCCATATTGACTGTAATATGGGTTAAGATGGATAGTGCAATATTAATTATGTAGTGGGATTAATTAATATTTATGGGCTTGAATAATATTGTGGCTCAATATTAGATATTCAAGGTCCATTAGAAGGTCCAATCTTAATTCTCTTAAAGGCCCCCTAAGTAGCCCAACCTATAGTCCAATATCTGAAAAGGTGATTAAAATAAAATAAATATTGTTGTTTATTTTTCCAAGTAAATTTCGAAAATTATGGATAAGTTGGGAGAAAGATTTTCTTTGAATTTTGTTATGGAATGAAGATATGTATTCTTGGAATACAAGATTATCTCATTAAATTCAAGAAATCTCCCACTTGGTTATTCATAATAGGATTTTCGAAAATTTGGAAATATAGTGGGCAAGAAATATTTTCTTGATTTTCTTGAAAAGATATTATGGAAGATATGTATTTCTTGAAATACAAGAATATCTCATAAATTCAAGAAGATCCAAATCTTGGATTCTTGGCACCCTATATTTTTTAAATTTACCATAATAATAGAGAAGGTGGGATTTTGTGGAATATTATAATTATGAGAGAAAGAATATAGGGGATATATTCAAGATTTCTTGGAGATCAAGAAAAGATTTTTCCACATTGTTTTATCACAAAATTTTCGTCCACTTCATGCTCTATAAATAGGGGATGATTCTTTAATTCCCAAGTACAATTCCATGTGCTGGAAAAATTAGTAAATCCACAAAGGTGGTGCAACATAATTTATTTTCCTTTTGTTAAATCGTTCACAAGTGTCCTTCCACCGGATAGTCGAATGAGGGCTAAGGGAATACTTGGGAAGTTCTTTCGGTTAGTCTAATCAGCCACACAGTTGCCATCCCAAGAGGTACGTTCACGTAAACTCGTAGAATTCTGCATGCGTAGGTTTTACGTGAATTATTATATGCATGATATGTTGTTGGATTATTATTTGACTTAATATATGATTAATTCATGCTAGTAATAATTATAAGAATTAAATTTGTATTTAAATATTAACCCTAATAGATCTGTGCAACTTATTTCCCAACAACTGGTATCAGAGCCACGGTTTCGGGCTCTGAATTTTTTAAATTGTAATTAAATTTGCTGACATTAAATTTGAAATTGGATAGTAGAATTGCTAGATCTATTTTGCAGGTATCCAATTGTCATGGAATTTAATGTGTTTATTTATGCATGCGTATAAATTGTGGTTTTTTTAATTCGATTAGTCGGATTCGTTTTTGCCTCGTGAGAAAATCCACGAGTAGATTATAATTTGTTTGATTTGATCAATGTAATAGACTAGTCTAGATCTAGGTTTATTTATTTTTTTGTAAATAAATTGTAACCGGATCGAGAAACGGCGACGCGAGACGAAGAATTAAAGGACGAAATCGAATCGGGCGAAAAGCGTCGTCGCGCGAAATGTGCTAAGGAAGGCACGCCAAGACGCGCTGGCGCAGCAGCACGACGGGCGCCGGGCGAGGCGAGGGGCCGAGCGTCTTGTGAGATCTCCGATCATACAGACGGGCGGGCGCTTAAAGCGACGCGGCATGATCTGAGCGAGCGACCAGCGGACCTGACGGAGGGACGGAAAGGCGGATCATGGCTAAGCGACTTGATCGTCTTGGTGTGTTCTGCGGGCATTCCGTGAGCGAAGCCGGCTAAGATGCGTCTGCGGAAAGGATCTGCCGAGTCGCTGGCTGAGTAGACCGACGAGACCTGTCTTGGCTGGCGCGATACTGAGAAATTGAAGTGGCGTGCCAGATCTTGGCGTGCATCCCGGCCGCGAGCCGCTTGGCGTGGCGTTTGAGATGGAGTATTTTTTCGAGACGATCGAGTGGGAGAAATTCAAGACGGTGTTTCTTCAAGATCAAGCCAAGAAAAATCAAACCATGACAATTGGATAATTGTGCCCAACATGTTTATTTTTCTTTCTTGCTTGATTTATTTTGTGCTATCTTATGCTTTATTTAATTTGTTTAAATGTGTTTGCATGAGAATTGCCCAAATGAAAAATCTCACCTTCAAAATTACTAAGTATGTTTAAATAATTAATTGACAATTTTATTAGAATAATAAAATTGAATTAATTTTGACCTCCATGATTTATTTATTTGTGAATTCTTTTGGAGAAATTTCCCCCACGGGACGGTCAAAAGATAGCTTTCACATGAGTGAATTCCAAATGGATGATTGTGGGTTATTACTAGTGGCGACGATGACCCTCCCCACGAGGCTCGTTCAAAGCGAAATAATAATCCTGTATTTAATCATGATTATTACTTAGGTATAAAATTGACATGCATATACTTCCCAAGTCCTGTCGAATTTTATATTGGTCAATGGGGAGCCAACTATTAATCTGGATATTAAAGGTTTATAAATCGTTCTTGTTTTGTAACTTCTTAAATGTGTTTAAATAATGACCCACCTCACGCGGGCTTATTTAAAAAATTTTTTTGAATGTTGGTGATGCATGTTCATATATTTTTTTGAGATTTTAATATGATGCATGTGATCAAACCTTGTGATATATTTGTGCTTATGCATATTATTATTTATTTAAGTTCATCATGTCGCAACCTTCTAATCCATTATCGAATATACTTAAAGACAATTTGTTTTATGGTAAAAACTATTTTGATTGGAAATACAAACTAAAACCAGTCCTAACCGCATCATCTTCCAAATGGGTACTTGATACACCAAAACCCGAAAAACCAACTAAGGACGCTTTGAATATGGGATGAGATGATTTATGGTGAATGGGAGTTTGGTAAATGAATTGATGAAGGAAACAATTCTGGCACATCTGTCAGATGCATTGAGACACCTTCATCAAGAATATGAGTCAGCTGCAGACATCTTAAAGAATCTCGAAGCGATGTTCTCACATCAGACCCATATGGCAATCCAAAGTGTGAAGCAAGAAATTGCTGCTTTAAAATTGGAAAAAGGATCGCCGAAGCAAAGACGTCCTTAGGGGTTATGGTGCTATTTGAGGAACTTGAGATCCTCGGAAAAAATGTGATTTCAAGACTAAGATTGATTTCATTCTCCAATCCTTACCAAAGAGCTATAATCACCACTATCTTGAGTATCTAATGGAAGATCAAGATTTTACAGTGGACGATCTTATAAATGCATTGACTTTGGTTGAAAAGGAAAGGGAGCGCGAGGAAAAGAAATTGGGAAAATAGAAATCTTCTTTTCATCCTAGATCAAGTGGTGATAAGGATGATGAAAAGAGAAGAAGGTTAAACCAAGAAGACTCAACATCAAATAAAAGCATGGGATCAAGCATGAGGAAAACTTTGGAAAGCGGAAGAGTAGGATACTCGAGGTCAACCTATTCCGATCCCAAAAGGAAAGGAAAGAAAGGTAATTCTCAGGCACTAGTTGTTGAAACTTGTTTAGCGGCGTATGCCTCCCATTTATGGGTGGTGGATACGGGATCCACTGATCATGTTTGTTTCACATTACAGGGGTTCAAACGGACCTGACAACTTAGTGGGAGTGAGGTCCTCATCACACTGGGCGATGCTACGAGAGTGGCAGCTGAAGCAGTGGGAGAAGTGTACCTGTCTTTTGAAGACATAGTTTTAATTTTAAGAGATGTTCTTTATGTTCTGGATTTTAGAAAGAATTTGATTTCAGTTTCTAAACTTTTTTATGATGGATATTCGGTTACTTTTAATAAAGTTGTTACCATTTCTCTTTTTGATAAATTTATCTGTCATGGAACGTTGTCGAATAATCTCTATACAATTAATTGTGCACACCACTCAAAATGCATCCTATAACACATCAACTGCTTTCGAGAAAAGAAAAACGTTCATCGACGTGAACGAGACACTTTTTTTGGCATCTAAGATTGGGTCATATAAATCCAAAGAGGATCCAAAGGTTGGTGAAAGACGGTTCATTGGAGCTTCTCCAAGTTGAACCGATTCAAACCTCGCGAATCATGTTTGGAGGGTAAAATGACTAAGAGGGCATTTGGAGCCAAGGGAATAGGGCCAAAGAAGTGTTAGAGATCGTTCACACGATGTATGTGGTCCAATGTCAACCAAAGCAAGAGGAGGTTATGAGTATTTTTTCACTTTTATTGATGATTACTCAAGGTAGTGTTACATTTTCCTTATGAAGCATAAATCTGAGACCTTTGAGAAATTCAAAGAATTTAAGGCTCAAGCAGAATCATAGGGAAAAAACGATCAAGTCTCTACGATCCGATCGTGGATGGAATACCTAATACCTCAAATGATGAGTTTTTGAACTACTTATCGATGAAGGTATTGCATCCCAAACATCTGCTTTTTAGAACCCCTCAACAAAACGGGGTTGCTTGAGCGAAGAAACATAACTCTTTTTGGAAATGGTTAGATCTATGATGAGTTATGAGGATCTTCCCAAGTCGCTTCAGGGTCATGCCTTGGAAACAATGACTTACATTCAACTTCGGTGCCATCCAAATCGGTTCCCAAAACTCCCAAAGAATTGTGGACCCAGCGCAAGCTTAGTATGAGACACATGAGAATTTGGGGTGTCCGACCTCGTGTTGGACAAGGAAGCGGGAAAAATTGGACCTCGATCGTAATTAAGGTTGTTTGTAGGATACCCGAGGAACAAAAGGGTGTATGTTCTATGGTCCCAAGATCAAAAAGGTGGTCATAAGCACCCACTTTAGATTTTTTTTTGGAAGAAGACTATATGAACGAAAAGAAGACCCGTGAGATTACCTTAAATGAGCTAAGAGGGCGGACCACCTCAATGCCAATCGTCTTCAGACGATATACCAAACGACACGTTTTCACAACCGGAGCCTCATCGTAGTGGGAGGGTTGTAAGACAACCCGTGAGATTCATGGGACTAGGAGAGTCCTCGGACTTGATTCCCGCATTGCGAGGCGAATCGAGACCCATGGACATATGACGAGGCACTCCAAGATAAGGATCTCATTCTTGGCAAACAACAATGAAATCGAAATGGGTTCTATGTTTCATAACAGAGTGTGGGAGCTAGTCGAACCACTTAATGGGGTCAAACCCATTGGTTGCAAGTGGGTGTACAAGAGAAAAAGAGGACCGGATGGGAAGGTTGAAACCTTTAAAGCAAGACTAGTGGCGAAAGGTTATACTCAGAAAGAAGGGATCGATTATGAGGAAACTTTTTCGCCAGTAGCCATGCTTAAGACTATCCGTATTCTCTTATCGATTGCTGTGCATTTCGAATTTGAAATCTGGCAAATGGATGTCAAGACAGATTTCCTTAACGAAAGTCTTGATGAAGAGATCTATATGCAACAACCCCAAGGCTTCATTGAAAAAGGCTAAGAACACCTAGTTTGTAAGCTCATGAAGTCCATTTACGGACTCAAACAGACATCCAGAGCTTGGAACCAATGTTTTGGTCATGTTATAAAGTCTTATGGGTTTGATCAAAACGAGTTTGAAGGTTGTGTGTACAAAAAGAGTGTCGGAACTGCATTGGTATTCTTAGTACTATACGTAGATGATATTCGATCATCGCCAGAACGCGATGTAAAGGTGTTATCGACGTAAGGGCATGGCTTTCAAAACAGTTTGATATGAAAGACTTAGGGGGCGGGACACATCCTTGGGATCAAGATCACTTTCGAGATCGCAAGAAAAGAATGATCGAACTATCGCAGCTTCATACATAGACACTGTCTTGAAACGCTCAAAGATGCAAGATTCCAAGAAAGGCTTCGTACCTTTCGGATTATGGAATCCATCTATCTGAAAAATGTCCCCTAAGGCGTAAAAGGAGATAGATGACATGAAAGACATTCCTTATGCTTCGGTGTCGGAAGCCTTATGTATGCAATCTTTGTGCAGACCCGAATATCTGCTTTCTGCGTAGGCATGGTGGCAATATCAAAAGTAACCCCGGAAAAAAGAGCATTGAATGACGATTAAAAACGATACGAAGTATCCGAAAAGAACTCGGGATAGAATGTTGGTTTATCGACGGATGGTCCAATCCCATTATTTTCTACAGACTCGGATTTCCAATCGGACATAGACTCGAGAAAATCTACCTCGATAGTGTGTTTTGCATGGGGAGGAGCCGTGACATGGAGAAGCGTCAGCGAAATGCATCGCAGATTCTACCATGGAAGCGAATATGTAGGCGCTGCGAGACAACGAAAGAAAGCGGTTTGACTCAAAAAACACTTCCTAGTGGACTTAGATGTGGTTCGAATTTGCCCAGCCGAATCCTTTGTTTATTGTGACAATGCGGGAAAGCGATTGCAAATTCAAGGAACCAAGAGCCCACAAAGCCGATAAACACATTGAAAGGAAATACCATCTTATACGAGATATCGTTAAGAGAAGATATAGATGTGGCAAAGATAGCGTCGAGGACAACCTAGCGGATCCATTCACAAAGAGTCCGCCTCTGAATACATTAGAGAGACATGTGGAAGAATGGGTGTCAAGACCGTTTGCCAATCTGCTTTTGAGTATAAGTGGGAGAAATTATTAGGTTTGTGTAGGTGACATTAGATGTCACAGACTACACGAGACATGTTGTAGTATACTTAAAAGAGACTTTGATTATAAGTGGGAGATTGTTGGGATTATACTAGAAAGTATGCTTTTTACTTTTGTATAATCAAAAGCTAATTTCGGACTTATTCTTGAAATAAATTGTTTATCATCGATGCTTTAAATATTATCGAATGTTACATATATTTCTTGCATAAGCTGTTCAATAAGTCGTATGTGTTACATTGTAGTTAATTTAGTGATACGGATCACGAAGATTAAATTAATACCCTTGCGTAACTAAAAAGTACGTCATTCACGACCTAGATGGAAATGAACAACCCATCGTGAAAGGTTGAAGTGTAAGACTTCGAGATTAGCTTGTCTTGACCAAGAGATTACACTAGCGCATGACCGATGCCTTTGAATAGGACCTCTGAGAGGATAAATTCTTGAGGCCGAACAAGGAAGAATTAGACCTCGATGGTTAGTTATTTCGAATCTCCGTTCCTAAATAGGATCACGTGTGATTGGTAACTATTGCTTTTACTTATCATGGGTAGCAAATCAACGAGATTAAATACTTTTATCTTGGGCAATATTATTGGTCACATGTGATTGCTAAGATTTAATCTGAAGAATCGGTGTGCAATGCACGCTTGTTTGATTTGCCCCCTTGGGAGGTTTATAAGCTTTATCATACCAAATCTTGCAAGTGGAATTAGTTTCTGGTATGGATAATAATGTTGAACCGTTCCTTGACCAAGGATATAAGATGTTAATTAATGGAAAGCTATTTCAGTGGCTTGAATTAATTAATGGGCTAGATAATCTTAAACACGGAATAATAACAAGAGCCATATTGACTTGTAATATGGGTTAAGATGGATAGTGCAATATTAATTATGTAGTGGGATCAATTAATATTTATGGGCTTGAATAATATTGTGGCTCAATATTAGATATTCAAGGTCTATTAGAAGGTCCAATCTTAATTCTCCTAAAGGCCCCCTAAGTAGCCCAACATATAATCCAATAACTGAAAAGGTGATTAAAATAAAATAAATATTGTTGCTTATTTTTCCAAGTAAATTTCGAAAATTATGGATAAGTTGGGAGAAAGATTTTCTTTGAATTTTGTTATGGAATGAAGATATGTATTCTTGGAATACAAGATTATCTCATTAAATTCAAGAAATCTCCAACTTGGTTATTCATAATAGGATTTTCAAAAATTTGGAAATATAGTGGGCAAGAAAGATTTTCTTGATTTTCTTGAAAAGATATTATGGAAGATATGTATTTCTTGAAATACAAGAATATCTCATAAATTCAAGAAGATCCAAATCTTGGATTCTTGGCACCCTATATTTTTTAAATTTACCATAATAATAGAGAAGGTGGGATTTTGTGGAATATTATAATTATGGGAGAAATAATATATGAGATATATTCAAGATTTCTTGGAGATCAAGAAAAGATTTTCCCACATTGTTTTATCACAAAATTTTCGTCCACTTCATGCTCTATAAATAGGGGATGATTCTTTAATTCCCAAGTACAATTCCATGTGCTGGAAAAATTAGTAAATCCACAAAGGTGGTGCAACATAATTTATTTTTCTTTTGTTAAATCGTTCACAAGTGTCCTTCCACCGGATAGTCGAACGAGGGCTAAGGGAATACTTGGGAAGTTCTTTTTCGTTTAGTCTAATCACCCACCGTTGCCATCCCAAGAGGTAATGCGTTCACGTAAACTCGTAGAAATTCAGCATCGTGGGGTTTTACGTGAATTATTATATGCATGATATGTTGTTGGATTATTATTTGAATTAATATAGGATTAATTCATGCTAGTAATAATTATAAGAATTACATTTGTATTTAAATATTCACCCCGAATAGATCTGTGCAACTTATTTCCCAACAATACCATAACAATTGGATACCTGCAAAAAAGATCTAGCAATTCTACTATCCAATTTCAAATTTAATGAAAACGAATATAATCTAAAACTCGAGTCAAACCGAGGCTCGATACGGTTGTTGGGGAATTAATTGCCCGGATCTATTCGATGAATATTTAAATACAAATTTAATTCTAATAATTATTACTAGCATGAATTAATCCTATATTAATTCAAATAATAATTCAACAACAAATCATGCATATAAACAGGTTCACATAAATCCTACGCATGCGATTGCTCTGGTTTACGTGAACTAACCTTTTGGAGTGGCAATCGTTGAGAAGATGGACTTCGTTGACACGAACACACCAAAAGACCTTCCCAAGTATTTTCAAGTCCTTGCTCGTCAATCCGGTGGTAGGATGCTCCCTAACAATTAACAAAAGGAAAAAATAAATTATATATTGCACCACGTTTGTGGATTTCTATTTTTTCCAACACATGGAATTGTACTTGGGGATGAAAAAATCATCCCCTATTTATAAGAGGTAGTGGCCGATTTTTTCTTAGAAAAAAGGGAGAGAAAATCTCTTTCTTGATCTCCAAGAAATCTTGAATATATATCCAATATATTCTTTTCTTCATAATTAAAATATTCCATAAAAATCCCACTCTCTTATTGTTATGGAATTTCGAAAAAATGAGGATAAAGATTCCAAGATTTGGATCTTCTTGAATTTATAAGAAATACTTGTATTCCAAGAATACATATCTTCCATAATATCTTTTCAAGAAAATCAAGAAAATCTTTCTTTTCCTTATTTTTTTCTTTAATTTCAAAAATCCCCATATAAATAACCAAGTGTGAGATTTCTTGAATTTAATGAGATAATCTTGTATTCCAAGAATACATATCTTCATTCCATAACAAAATTCAAAGAAAATCTTTCTCCCCTTTTATTTATAATTTTCGAAAATTTTGGAAAATTAAGCAACCATAATTTATTTTATTTTAAACACCTTTTCAGTTATTGGACATTATGTTTGGGCTACTTGAGGGGCCTTTAGGAGAATTAAGATTGGACCTTCCAATGGATCTTGAATTTCCAATATTGAGCCACAATATTATTCAAGGCCATAAATATTAATTGATCCCACTACATAATTAATATTGCACTATCCATATTAACCCATATTACTGTTAATATGACTCCCAGTTATTATTTCCCGTGTTTAAGATTATCTAGCCCATTAATTAATTCAAGCCACTGGAATAGCTTTCCATTAATTAATATCTTTTGTCATTGGTCAAGGAACGGTTCAACATTATTATCCATACCGGAAACTAATTCCACTTGCAAGATTTGGTATGATAAATCTGTTGGGAAATTAATTGCCCGGATCTATTCGGGATGAATATTTAAATACAAATTTAATTCTAACAATTATTACTAGCATGAATTAATCCTATATTAATTCAAATAATAATTCAACAACAAATCATGCATATAAACAGTTCACGTAAATCCTACGCATGCAGAATTACTACGAGTTTACGTGAACGTACCTCTTGGAATGACTATGGTCTCCCTTGATGAAAACACACCAAAAGACCTTTCCAAGTATTCCCTAGTCCTTGCTCGACAATCCGGTGGAAGGATACTCACGAACAATTAACAAAAGGAAAAATAAACTTTGTTGCACCACTTTTGTGGATTTACTAATTTTTCCAGCACATGGAATTGTACTTGGGGATGAAAGAATCATCCCCTATTTATAGATAGGGTGGTGGTCGAAATATTGGGGAAAAACCAATGTGGGAAAATCTTTTCTTGATCTCCAAGAAATCTTGAATATATCTCGTATATTCTTTTCTCCATAATTAAAATATTCCACAAAAATCCCACCTTATCTTGTTATGGCCAATTTTCGAAAATTAAGAGACAAGATTCCAAGATTTGGATCTTCTTGAATTTATGAGATATACTTGTATTTCAAGAAATACATATCTTCCATAATATCTTTTCAAGAAAATCAAGAAAATCTTTCTTTCCCTTAATTAAAATTTCGAAAATCTCACTATGAATAACCAAGTGGGAGATTTCTTGAATTTAATGACATAATCTTGTATTCCAAGAATACATATCTTCATTCCATAACAAAATTCAAAGAAAATCTTTCTCCCATTTTATCCATAATTTTCGAAAAAGTGAGGACAAATAAGCAACAAAATTTATTTTATTTTTAAACACCTTTTTCAGTTATTGGACTTTATCTTGGGCTACTTGGGGGACCTTTAGGAGAATTAAGATTGGATCTTCCAATGGACCTTGAATTATCAATATTGAGCCACAATATTATTCAAGCCCATAAATATTAATTAATCCCACTACATAATTAATATTGCACTATCCATCTTAACCCATATTACAGTTAATATGGCTCCCGATTATTATTTCACGTGTTTAAGATTATCTAGCTCATTAATTAATTCAAGCCACTGAAATAACTTTCCATTAATTAATATCTTTTATCCTTGGTAAAGGAATGTTTCAACATTAATATCCATACCGAAAACTAGTTCCACTTGCAAGATTTGGTATGATAAAACTTATGAACCCTCCACGAGAACCGTCGAACAAAGCGTGCTTGCACACGATTCTCCGTATTAAATCTTAGCAATCGCATGTGATCAATAATATTGCCCAAGATATAGGGTATTGAATCTCATTGATTCTCTTCCAGTAATAAGTCAAAGCAATAGTTACTAACCACACACAATCCTATTTAAGGGATTAAGATTAAGAAATAACTAACCACTTTGAGGTCTAATTCTTCCTAGTTCGATCCTCAAGAATTTATCCTCATGTAGGTCCTCTTCAATGCATCGATCATGCACTAGTGTAATCTCTTGGTCAAGACAAACCAATCCGAGCCTTACACTACAACCTTTCACGATGGATTGTTCATTTCCATCTAAGTCGCGGAATGGTGTACTTTTAGTTACAAGGAATCGCAAATTTAATCTTCCGTGATATGGTATCACTAAATTAACTACAATGTAACACGATTATTTATTGAAATGGTTATGCAAAGAAATATATGCAACATTCGATGATATTTAAAGCATCAATGATAAATAATTTATTTTAGTAAATAAGTCCGAAATTCAGTCAGTCTGATTATACAAATTAAAAGCATACTTTCCAGTATAATCCCAACAAAATATTATGAACCTTCCAAGGGGGCAAATCGAACAAGCGTACTTGCACAAGATTCTTCGTATTAAATCTTAGCAATCGCATGTGACCAATAATATTGCCCAAGATATAAAGTATTGAATCTCATTGATTCTCTACCCGTCATAAGTCAAAGGAATAATTACTAACCACACACGATCCTATTTAAGGGACGAAGATTAAGAAATAACGAACCACTGAGGTCTAATTCTTCATAGTTCAGTGCTGAAGAATTTATCCTTCTGTAGGTCCTATTCAGTGCATAAGTCATACACTAGTGTAATCTCTTGGTCAAGACAAGCCAATCTGAGCCTTACACTTCAACCTTTCATGATGGATTGTTCATTTCCATCTAGGTAAATGAATCGATTATGCGTTTAGTTATAAGGGACTGTTAATCTTCCGTGATCTAGTATCACTAAATTAACTACAATGTAACACGTACTATTTATTGAACAGTTATGCAGTAAATATATGTAACATTCAATGATATTTAAAGCATCAGTGATAAATAATTTGTTTCAGTAAATAAGACAGAAATTCAGTTTGATTATACAAAATAAAAGCATACTTTCCAGTATAACCCCAACATGAAACTATAATATTTTGGGCCAAATATTATTCAAGTCCATTAATATTAATTTACTCCACTATAAAATTAATATTGAACTATCCATCTTAACCCATATTACGATTTCACATATAACATGGCTCCCGGTCATTATTTCTCGCATTTAAGATTATCTTAGTCCATTAAATAATTAATTCACTGAACAAGCTTTATATTAATTAATATCTTTGTCCTTGGAGTAAAGACAGCTCAACATTATTATCCATGCCGGAAATAAATTTCCACTTGCAAGATTTGGCATGATAAAGGATATGAGCCCACCAAGGGGACAAATCAAGCAAGACGTACTTGCGATTCTTCTCAAGTATTAAATATCGGATAAATCGTCATGTAATTAATAATATTGCTCAAGATATCTCGGTGTCGAATCGCATTGACTCTCTTTCCATCATAAGTCAAAGCAATAGTTATTAATTTCACACGATCCTATTTAAGGGGCGGAGATTAAGAAACAACACACCACCGAGGTCTAATTCTTGTATATTGATCAAGAATTTGTCCTCCTGGAGGTCCTCATTCAAATAGCGCTAAATCGCTAGTGTGATCCCATGGTCAAGACAGGCCAATCTGGGTCTCACACTTCAACCGTTCATGATAGTTCGTTCATTTTCATCTGGGTTGTGAATTTGTACTTAATTACGAGGGCTGTTAATTTGATCTTCAGTGATCGGGTATCACCAAATTAACTACAACGTAATACGTACTATCTTATTGGACGGGTTTGCAATAAACATATATAACATTCATTCATATTTAATGCAACAACGATTAAATAATTTATTTCAGTAAATAAATAAGAAACTTCAGTTTGGTTATACAAAGTAAAAGCATACTTTTCAGTATAACCCCAACATCTGCTTCATAGAGAGCTTTGTTTAGTGGGCCGACTTCTGATTCCCAAGCCGGTGTCAACGCAAGATATCCGAGATACACTCCGTCGGGTATGGCGAGTTGATGAGTTGCAGGTCACTGACATCGGATCGGCGAAGTATTTATTTCAGTTTCCATCAGAAGCCAATTGTGTTGGGGAATAAGTTGCACAGATCTATTCGGGGTGAATATTTAAATACAAATTTAATTCTTATAATTATTACTAGCATGAATTAATCCTATATTAATTCAAATAATAATCAACAACAAATCATGCATATAATTAATTCACGTAAATCCCACGTGTGGAATTCTCTGAGTTTACGTGAAACGTTACCTCTTGGGGACGACAATGGTGCAGGTGATTAGACTCACCAAAAGAACTTCCCAAGTATTCCCTTAATCCTTGCTTTCGACTATCCGGGTGGTAGGACACTTTATGAACAATTAACAAAAGAAAAATAAATTATGTTGCACCACCTTTTGTGGATTTACTAATTTTTCCAAAGACATGGAATTGTACTTGGGAATGAAAGAGTCATCCCTATTTATAGAGCATAGGTGGTCGAAAATTTTGGGCAAAAAATAATGTGGGAAAATCTATTCTTGATCTCCAAGAAATCTTGAATATATCTCCTATATTCTTTTTCCCATAATTATAATATTCCACAAAATCCCACCTACTCTTTGTTATGGGATATTTTGAAATTATAGGCAAGAATCCAAGATTTGGATCTTCTTGAATTTATGAGATATTCTTGTATTTCAAGAAATACATATCTTCCATAATATCTTTTCAAGAAAATCTTTCTTGCCCTTTATATTTAAAAAATTTCGAAATTTTCTTCATGAATAACCAAGTGGGAGATTTCTTGAATTTAATGAAATAATCTTGTATTCCAAGAATACATATCTTCATTCCATAACAAAATTCAAAGAAAATCTTTCTCCCCTTTTTATCCATAAATTTCGAAAATAATGGAAAAATAAGCAACAATATTTATTTTATTTTAAACACCTTTTTTTTAGTTATTGACTATATATGTTGGGCTACTTAGGGGGGCCTTTAGGAGAATTAAGATTGGACCTTCCAATGGATCTTGAATTATCAATATTGAGCCACAATATTATTCAAGCCCATAAATATTAATTAATCCCACTACATAATTAATATTGCACTATCCATCTTAACCCATATTACAGTCAATATGACTCCCGGTTATTATTTCTCGTGTTTAAGATTATCTAGCCCATTAACTAATTCAAGCCCATTTGAAATAGCTTTCTATTAATTAATATCTTTTGTCCTTGGTCAATGAACGGTTCAACATTATTATCCATACCTAAAACTAATTTCACTTGCAAGATTTGGTATGATAAAGCTTATGAACCTCCCAAGGGGGCAAATCGAACAAAGCGTCTTTGCACACAATTCTCCGTATTAAATCTTAGCAATCAAATGTGACCAATAATATTGCCCAAGATAAAAAATTATTGAATCTCGTTGATTCTCTACCCATGATAAGTCAAAGCAATAGTTACCAATCACACGTGATCCTATTTAAGGAACGAAGATTAAGAATAACGAACCACCGAGGTCTAATTCTTCCTTGTTCGATTTCAAGAATTTATCCTCCCCAGAGGTCCTATTCGATTAGCATCGGTCATGCACACTAGTGTAATCTCTTGGTCAAGACAAGCCAATCCGAGCCTTACACTTCAACCTTTCACAATGGATTGTTCATTTCCATCTAGGTCGTGAATGACGTATTTTTAGTTACAAGGATTTATTAATTTAATCTTCGTGATCCGGTATCACTAAATTAACTACAATGTAACACGCATTTATTTATTGAATGTTATCAAAGAAATATATGTAACATTCGATAATATTTAAAGCATCAGTGATAAACAATTTTTTTCAGTAAATAAGTCCGAAATTCAGTTTTGATTATACAAAGTAAAAAACATACTTTCCAGTATAATCCCAACAATTGTACGCGGGTGTTGGCATAACAACCATGGAACTTTCGCAGGTCGCTTCTTCCCCTCAAACGCTTAGACCCGTTGGTCCGACCAGAGCAAATTCACGTCAACTTCGTTCCGTTTTGAGTTCATGTGTTTAGTTTGACCGTTGATTACATGATTCCGTATATTGGGAGAGTTGTGGGCAATAGGTTGGGGTATATTATGGAGGTTGGTCCGTGGGGTCGAAGTTTGCATTTACGAGTTGGTTTGAATACGGAGAAGCCGCTGGTTCGGACGATGAAGCTGGTTTTTTAGGATGACATACCAACGGCGACTCTCACCTTCACATATGAGAAGCTTGCAGACTTTTGTTATGTTTGTGGCCATCTAGACCATACGGAAATGAACTGTAATATCAGGTGGCTGGCTATCGAGAGCGGGGCCCCGGTACGTCGAGAGTATGGCGAGTGGATGAGGGCTAATGATTCGGAGCAGTTTTCACCACAAAGGGTTATGGAGGAATTAGATTTGCATGGTTTCGCCGGGCCACCATCGACATCAGCTATACCTACGGTTGTCATATCAGGTGTTCAGCAGAGGGGCCAGCGGACACAGTTACAGGTTGGGGAAGGCTCGTCCAGTGGGGGGGCCACATTCTTGTCGCTGTGACAGGTGCACCGGCCGCAAATCCGCCACTTCAATTTCCTCCGCTCTGTCCGCCACTTGGGACGCAAATGATGGACGACAGCCAGACGGATGCAGTGCGAGTTACAGTCAAACGAGACTGGGTTGCCCAACAATCTGACGGGAATATTGAAAGTGCCAGCGCACAAAGGTTGAGGATGTCTCAAATGTTTCTCCAATGACGATGGGTGACGATCGTCCCCATCGCCAGCAACCATGACAATCATAGTTTGGAACCCACGCGGGCTTGGGAGCCAGCGTGCGTTCGGTGAGCTGCGCAGGCTCATTCGGCAGAAGGACCCAGGTCTTTTGTTTGTGTGTGAAACTAAGGTTGCCTCATTTTGCTGTAAAAAGTGGCATTCTTTTTTTCTTTTTGATGGCGTCTTTTGTGTAGACCCGCAGGGTCGGAGTGGTGGTCTTGTATTATATTGGAAAAAGGAATGGAATGTAAATATTTTGTCGTACTCTGTTGATCATATTGATTGTATTGTTTCGTATAATGATGTTGTTTGGCGTTTTACGGGTTTTTACGGTCACCCCAACCCTAGTGAGCGGGTTCACTCGTGGACATTGTTGCGCCGATTGGCTATGTGGCATGCGACAAGGGACATCCCGTGGGTTGTCGGAGGGGACTTTAACGAGGTGTTGTACGATTTTGAAAAACTTGGAGGTCGCTCCAAGAGCTATGCAGGTATGGCAGCTTTTATGGACACACTTCAGTATTGTGCACTTAGGGACTTGCATGCAACTGGGGAGTTTTTTACGTGGGTTGTAGATCAGAGTGATGTTGGAATTTTTCTCGAACGTCTAGATCGCTACCGTGCAAATCAACAATGGAGGGATACATTTCCTAATGCCCAAGCATCAAATTTGCCATTTTATGGGTCGGATCACAGGCATGTGCTCTTGCAGTTGAATGATGTTCAAGCAGTTCATAATGGGCGCTCTGATCGATTTTTTTACGAGCACAAGTTGGTCAGGGATGAGACCTTCATTTCTGACTTTGATCAATTTTGTAGGCTACTTCCATCTGATGATTCATGGGAGCAAAAGTTAAGATATGCAACTACATTTCTACAAGCACGACAGAGGGGTCTAAAACAGTCTCCGGCCATAACAATACAGGGGTTGGAAAGACAGCTGGATAATGCTCTTCACCCATCAAACACATTCCTGAATCGGCCGTTAATTCGTGACTTGCAGAAGCGGCTTCAGGCAGAGCTGACAAAAGAAGAATGCCATTGGAGACAGAGATCTAGGATTACGTGGCTACAACATGGCGATCGGAACTCAAAGCTTTTCCACAGGGTTGCAAGTGGTCGCCGCTGGAAGAATACTATACCCTGGCTTATTGATGCACACGGTGATTGGGCAACCTCTCCACAGGCAATGGAACAGATAGTGGTGGCATATTTTCAGGATCTGTTCACTTCAACAAATCCCTCCAGTACAGGTTTAGACCGGGTTCTGAGGTTTGTAGATACGCAGCTATCTGATGATGCAAGCAGGATGTTGCAACTACCATATACGGAGCAGGAAGTGGAAGCGGCTATCAGACAGATGGAGCCATCAAAGGCGCCAGGTCCAGACGGATTTTCTACATACTTCTACAGCGATCTCTGGACCACAGTGGGCAGGGACAATACACAGGCGGTACTGCAAATTTTGAATAATGGAGAGGACATTGCTGCATGGAATGATACGCTTATCACCCTGATTCCCAAGGTCAAGTAGCCCACTTTAGTGAAAGAATATTGTCCTATTACCTTGTGTAACTTCTGTTACAAAATTGAAGCTCGGGCGGTAACCAACAGACTGGGACCTGCTCTGACAACCATTGTCCATCCCCAGCAAAGTGTGTTTGTGCCAGGTCGATTAATTACTGATAATGTCTTAGTTGGCTTCGAGTGTATGCATTGGTTGAGACACTACAAAAAAACAAATGTTGGATATGCTGCACTGAAGTTATATATGAGTAAGGCATATGACCGTGTCGAATGACCATTTCTGTTTGCAATAATGCGCAGAATGCGGTTCCCTGAACCAACTATAAATCTCATTCACCGATGTGTCTCATCCGTTCGTTACGCCGTCCAACTAAACAATCGGCTACTCCACAACGGGGGGCTGTCACCATATCTGTTTGTCTTGTGTGCTCAAGGTTTGTCCGCTATCCTACAGGGTTATGCACGGAACCAATTGTTCAGGGGCATAAGAATAGCATCGGGAAGCCCGCAATTGACACATTTATTCTTTGCCGATGACAGTTTGCTTTTCTTCAGGGCCACGACGCACGACTGTTGGAATGTTAAGCAGTGCTTGCAAGCCTATGAAAAAGCCACAGGACAAATGATTAACTTTGATAAGCCCGCTTTAACCATTTCACCAGCGACGCCCCCACATCAGGTGATTGCCATCAAAACTATGCTCCAAATATCAGTGGTCGATGGCCACGACTTGTATCTTGGCCTACCGACGTTCTCCATTCGAAATAAGGCAGTACAATTCTGTTTCCTCACCGACCGATTAGCAAAACGGGTAGCTTCATGGGCTCCCAAAAAGTTCTCAAAAATGCTAATCAAATCTGTGCTTCAGGCATTGCCGACATATGCGATGTCATGTTTTAGGATCCCACAGACCGTTTTCTCTCAAATGGAGAGTATCTTGGCCAAGTTTTGGTGGGGCGACTCCGAAAACGAAGCTCAGATGCATTGGACCACTTGGACGGAGTTGGCGCGTCCGAAGTGTATGGGAGGATTAGGGTTCCGTAGTCTCATTCATTTTAATCGAGCCCTCCTCGCTAAGCAAGTATGGCGGATGATAGAAAAACCTAGTTCATTGCTGGCCACACTATTCAAGGCACGTTACTTTAGGCATATGGACATTATGGAAGCTCAGATGGGGTCTAATCCCTCCTATGTGTGGAGATCGTTTATGTGGGCAAGAGACTTTATTCTTTGCCGATGACAGTTTGCATTGTTGGGGCCAATTATTTGTTGGAATCTTATTCAGGATGAATATTTAAATCAGGAAAATTTAATTAAGCCCGCTTTAACCATTTCAAGCAATTATTGATTGCCATCAAAACTAATCCTATATTAATTCAAATAATAATTCAACAACAAATCATGCATTCAAATAAGGCAGTTAATTGTTTCATAAATCCTTAGCAAAACGGGTAGCTTCATTGGCTCCCAAAGTTCTCAAAAATGAATCAAATCTGTCTTTCAGATTGCCGACAATAGTTGAGAAGATGGATCCCACAGACCGCTTCACACTCAAATGGACCAAAAATTTTTGGTGGGCCTTCTCAAATATTCCCACTTGGACGGAGTCCTTGTCCAACAATCCGAGGATTAGGTAGGATCTCATTCATTTTACAATTAACAAAATGGAAAAAAAATAAAATTATTGTTGGCCACACTATTCAAGGCACGTTATTTGAATTTATGGAATTTTTTCCAACCCACATGAAAATTGCATTGGGGATGAAAAATTTATCCCCTATTTATAATACTAAGGGGAGACGAAAATTTAGGGTTATTGGGTGATTGGAAAATTTCCTTGCTTCTTCCTCAAGATACAATCTTGAATATATCCAATATATTCTATTTCCCAAAATATCTCTCAAATAAATTTTTCCCCTCCTTATGTTATGGTATTTTTCGAAAATTTCACAACAAATAGCCAAGTGGGAGGTTTCTTGAATTTAATGAGATAATCTTGTATTCCAAGAATACTTATCTTCATTCCATAACAAAATTTAAAGAAAATTTTTCTCCCTCTTTTATTTGTGATTTTCGAAAATAATGAAAAAATTAGGCAACAATAATTTATTTTATTTTAAACACATTTTTCAGTTATTGGACTTTATGTTTGGGCTACTTGAAGGGCCTTTAGGAGAATTAAGATTGAACCTTCCAATGGACTTTGAATTTTCAATATTGAGCCATAATATTATTCAAGCCCATAAATATTAATTAATCTCACTACATAATTAATATTGCACTATCCATCTTAACTCCCGGTTATTATTTCCCGTGTTTAAGATTATCCAGTCCATTAATTAATTTAGGCCACTGAAATAACTTCATATTAATTAACATTTTTTTCCTTGGTTAAGGAACGATTCAACATTATTATCCATACCGGAAATTAATTTCACTTGCAAGATTTGGTATGATAAAACTTATGAGCCTCCCAATGGGACAAATCAAACAAGACGTACTTGCACACGTTTCACCGTATTAAATCTTAGCAATCGTCGTGTAACCAATATCATTGCCCAAGATACAAGGTATTGAATCTCAATGATCCTCTTCCCATCATAAGTCAAAGTAATGACTATTGATTCCACACGATCCTATTTAAGGGACGAAGATTAAGAAATAATGAACCACTGATGTCTAATTCTTCTATATTCAGTACTGAAGAATTTGTCCTCCTGTAGGTCCTGTTCAGTACATCATAATGCACTAGTGCAATCTCTTGGTCAAGACAAGCCAATCTGAGCCTTGCACTTCAACCTTTCACGATGATTTGTTCATTTCCACCTGAGTCGTGAATTCTGTACTTTTAGTTACAAGGGACTGTTAATTTAATCTTCCGTGATCTGGTATCACTAAATTAACTACAATGTAACACGTACTTATTTATTGAACAGTTATGCAGTAAATATATGTAACATTCAATGATATTTAAAGCATCAGTGATAAATAATTTATTTCAGCAAATAAGATAGAAATTCAGTCTGGTTATACAAAGTAAAAGCATATTTTCCAGTATAACCCAAACAGGCATACGATGGCGAGTTGGCGATGGCCGGACTATAAGGCCGTTTGACGATCATTGGATTCCAACTCTTCAGAGTGGACACTTAATATCAAGGGGGGATTGGCGACTTTTGCAGCCTGTGCAACGGCACTTTGGACCGCTATTTGCGACTTTAATCATGGAGCAACTTGGCGCCCTCCTGATATAGATCGGTCATTGGTGTACTTGGAAGAATTCATGAAAGCTCAGGCCTTGAATTTGCCGCTCAAACCAACTCCATCTTCTACACCACCTGGATATCAAAATCAGACGGCGACCACGCATCAGGATGTAGACTACCAGTTGGAAGTCGACGCAGCAGTGGCCCCTGGCAGTTGGAAGTCGACGAATAGGTGGCCCGCCTTGTGTTGCAGCTTCAATTTCGGTCTCTGAACCGACCTCGATACTAGAGGCTGAGCTACAGGCGTTATACCATGGTATGCTATTTTGTGTTGACACAGGATACGAGAATGTGAGGGCTACGTCAGACTCGTTGTTGGCAATCCGAGCAGTGATGAGCAACATCTCTTTAGGAACCATACGGGACTTGCCTTACAGCAAGTAAGGCACCTATTCTCGAGGTACAAGTTCACAGACATTCGTCATTTGCCTCGAAATGATAATCGTTTAGCGGATAGTCTAGCATCCTTTTCTTTCTCTTTGTCTTCATCCCGGGTTCATGGGGTATGGGTTGGTTAAAACATTCATGTAAACTTCGTTGTAATGTGACATGGTTTTATATATTTAATGCAGTGAGGGTTGCGGTTAAAAAAAAAGAATCCACAATTTATGGATGGATCCATCCATCCACTCTCTCTCCTCCATGTCACTTCAACATCATCTACTTTAAATACCTAATTTTTTAAACAAAATCTTACAATGTTTCATTTAATCACCATCCATCCATTCACTATTTATGGGTTTCAACATGACTTCATCACACTTTATTCATATTATAATTTAAAAGAATTATAATTATTTTTTAATATTGATATTATTAATTAAAATTATTAAAATAAAATAGTGATTAATTATAAAATAATTCCAAATAAACAAATTTAAAAAACCTAAATAGAATATTAAATTAAACATTTAAATTATGTCCACCAACCATAATATCCACGACGAAGACATCGCATAAACAAAAAAACCCTAACTCAAAATTTAAATAGTGTATGAATAGAGCAGACAAGGAATGTTGCGTTTTGCTAACTTGGAAAATAAATTGAGGAGTAATTTGGCATATATTAATTGAATATTTAATTGAAGAAGTATGAAAAATAAAAGTGTAAAACCCCATGGGGAGAGAGTGGGAAAAATGACATTTAATTGAACACTTAATCTTCAATATATATTAAAAATTTATAAGTTTATATATATTAAAAAGCTTAAATAAAAAAAAAATGAAAAGATACTCTCTCTTATGTCATCCATTCACTTTATTGTAAAAAATAAACTTTTTTTTTCTCCATCCATTCCATTGGATTGATGACACTCTCTCTCCAATTCAATGGACATCCACAATGGTTTTAAACACCACATTTCATCCATTCAATGTTTAAATTCTCATTTGATGGACCATTGTGGATGCCCTAACTAAGGCTGGAGAAGTCGAAAATCAATAGTTGGGCGGATTTGAACCGCCTAACGCCTAGACCATTTAGGCGGGTATTAGTCGGGGCCTAGTTAGTTCGATTTTTTTTATCTAAATGAGTTTTATTAACTAATTTATCGATATCCTATAACAAAAATACACTTAAAATTAATTAACAAATTCATTACACAGCTGCCTAAATCAAGATAACAATTCAAACACCTTTTCTTATATCCATTATAGTGTACAAGAAAATTAATTTAACATAAAAAAAACTAAACAAATATGTATTTTGAAATTTTAGTGTAGTGAAAGATTTTTGTCTTAACATCAATTTATTCTAAGAACAAAACGTCTCATTATTAAATAATATCTTAGTATTGGGAACCTCGCAACCTAGCCCTCGACTTGGCAACCTAGCCCTTGACTTAGCTATCAAGGCAGCGCCTAGATAAAATCGGGTCGGCCGACGACCGCCTAGACCGACTTTTGCATCACTAAGAATAACATAGCCTCCATATCAAATATTTTAAAAAAAATCCAATTATTGTCATGTTATTTTTGCTTAATTCGCGAATTTATTCGATTGATTTTGTAAGACGTAAGCCAAATTTTATGGCTCACGAGATTACGAGATATTTTCTATTGTAGTTTTATTGTTGGTATAATCAATCGGAGATTATTGTTGAAATTTCTATCACATCTTCTGTTGTAATAATTTGAGCTAAGTATTTTTGCGCTAAAAAAATTATGATATTTTAAATAACTTTTTTAGTAGTATTTATTTTGGACAACCGAGTTATAGATGAAACTAGACAAGTCTCACGCATATTACGTGAGAATTTTGTAAAATTAATATCCTTATATATTATTTGAAAAAAAAAGATGACAATATATTTATGAGTAAGTCATCTGGAAACAAATTTCATAGTATGCAATTTATACTATTATACTTACTAGAATTTGAACTCGTGCGATGCACGGTTATAATATATTAGTCTATCAAAAAATTTGAATTAATATAAAATAAAAATATTTATTGTTGTTATAAAATTCAAATAAAAGTTTAAGTTTATTTACAAAGTATAACGAGCAAATAAAGCAAAGATGAAAGCAATAGTATCCTTCAATCCACTTTACCTACAAAGCTAATGGACAAATAAAATAAAAATGAAAAGCAATAAATATTAAGTAAGCAAAAAAATTAAGATAAAAAAGTATAAACATGAAAAGTAATAAATATTAAATTAAACTAATAAATTCTTATTAAAAATAAGTACAAATATAAAAAATAATAAATATTAAATTAAGTTAAGAAACTGTGATTAAAAAAAGAAAAAATGTCAATTCAGGGCCTGAAAGATGACAAAATTATCAATTTAAGGTCTTAAAGATTTTTCTTATCGATTTAAGGCCTAGAAGATAGAAAACTATCGATTCAGGACCTTAAAGATAAAAATTATCAATTTGAGGCTCACACATTTTAAGGTCATGTTTGACACTTATATTTCATATCCTTATTTCATGTTCTTATTTTTTTTATTTTTAGGTTTTACGGTTCAGGGGGGTTTAGGGTTCATGGTTTAAGGTTTAGGGTTCATCGTTTAGGGTTTAGGGTTTAGGGTTTAGTGTTCAGGGTTTAGGGTTTTAGTGCCAAACATGGCCTTAAAAATTATAAGCCTCGAATTGATAGTTTCTATCTTTTACCTGGATTGATAGTTTTTTATCTTCCAAGCCTTGAATCGATAGAAAAAAAAATTCAGGCCTTAAATTGATAACTTTACCATCTTTCAGGACCTGAATTGATAAACTCCTTAAAAAAATACATGTATATATATATATATTATCATCAAATTACTTATTTAATTAATATTAATTTAAAAATATCAAATTAAAAATTTTAGAAAAGATTTGGTTGGCATATCTCACACCACATCTATAAAAAATGCAACAAAACTCACATCAATATCTATTTAAGTAATTTATTAAATTACTTAAAAACAATTTTTCCTCCAAATTTTATAAAATATTTCTTTTGATACACCGTCTCTCATCGTGGTAGTAACCACTCCTAACTCCTCCATGATTTCATCCTAATTAATTTTAATTTATCTCCAATTTAAACTAGCTCTCATCTTTATCCCAACTAAAACAAATTTGTTTCAAATTCATCAGAACATATCTACTATAGTTACTCAACTTTGAAAAGAATAATATTAATGATGAGTTCCAAATAGGCGAGTAAATTTGAAATCCTTTTTTTTAACAAACCAATTTGAAGGAGATCTATTTTTGTGTATAAATCATAAAAATTATGATCAATCTAAATACAAAATATTTTTTCCCATTAGTATTTGTTACAGTAATATTTATTTTAAAGATTTTTTCTACGTTTTCTCAAAGAATTTTTCTCAATTCATTATTATTTGTTAATATGAAATTAGAGACAAATTATTCTTTCGCACAAATAATTTTTATAAAATTTAAATTTATGGAACTTAAAATTTAACATATAAGGTTGAGATTCTTTATTTTTTAAAAAAATATTTTAATGTAGGGTTGGGATTAAATTTAAAATGATTTTTTCTAAATTTTTTTCAAAAAATTTCCTAATCCGTTATAATTTGTCAATATTTATTCAATACATATCTATTCACACGTTTTTTAAAATATTTTCTCAATCCATTATAATTTGTTAATATTTATTCCATACATATTTATTCCAAAGATTTTTCCCAATTGATTATAATTTATTAATATTTATTTAAATTTTTTGTTTCTCAATTTAACATTAAAGTTTGTGGAAATACATTATATATTTTTTTCCAAAGATCGCAATTTAACACTAGAGTTTGTCCCAGTTTAACATTAGTGTTGTAAAAATATTCTACATATTTTTTTCAATGATCTTTCTCAATCCTAGAATAATATGTATGAATTACTTACAACAAAGATTTTTCTCAAAGAAAAAAAGTGATAATGAAATGGGAAAATTACTTACAATAATAATAGGTACAAATTTTTTATGTAAATTATTAAGAGTACCAATGGGATTGCACATATATAACCAAAATTGCACGCGAAAATGCAAATATACATATATATATACAATCATTTTGTACATATTAACAATGTAATCTTAAAATATACTTATTAGTAAGTCTCCCAATAAGTCTCCCATTGAAGTTAATTAAAGATGATAAATTCTCTTGAGATTGTGTAATATCATAACACTATACATAATCCTGAGAGACTTTCAAAAGTTTTTATAAGTCTTTAATTCATTGCAATTTTGAACTTGATCAGAAATTAGGTCATAGTGGTATATATGCTCAGAAAACAGATCACGGTGTGATCTTAAAATTTAACTTAGAGGTCTTGAAATGTTACTTTGCGTAATTTAATTATATACTGTATAATTTAAACTTGTTTTTCTTAGACAAAAACTTGTATAGACCTGGTGTTGGGATTATACTGAAAAGTATGTTTTTTACTTTGTATAATCTAAAACTGAAAAATTCAGAACTTATTCTTTTTAAAATAAATTGTTTATCATACTTGATGCTTTAAATATGATTGAATGTTACATATATTTCTTGCATAAGATCATTGCTGTTTTAATAATTACAAGAAATGTTACAATTTTAGTTAATTTATCACTTTACTGAATATCAAAAAAAAAAAAAAAAAGATTAAATTAATCAATATCCGCTTGGTAACTATAAAAATTAGCCATTCACGACCTAGATGAAAATGAACAACCATCGAAAAAAGGTTGAGGTATAAGGCTCTGCAAAATGTATTGATTTGTTCTTGAAATTAAGAGATTATTCACTAGTGCAATTTAATATTGGATTTTTAATCTTTTAATTAATATTTACCTCTGATAGGATAAATTCTTGTTAATATTTTTTTCAAAGATTCAAGGAAGAATTAGACCTCGATTCATTTTTTGTTTTTTAAACTTCGTAATTTAAATAGGATCAAATATTATAATATTAGTAACTATTTGTTTTTTTTTTATAATGGGTAGCGAATCGGAGAGATTCAATACTTTTTATCTTGGAAAATATTATTGGTCATTACGTGTGATTAATAAGATTTATTTATTCCAAAGAATCGTTTTTCAAGAATTATGACTGATTTGCCCGCAAGGGAGGTTCATAAGTTTTATCATACCAAATTCTTGCAAGTGGAATTAGTTTCTCTTTATGGATAATAATGTTGAACAAATATTCTACCGACCAGGACAAAAGATATTAATTAAACGAAACCTATTTATATATATTGAATTAATTAATGGGCTAGATAATCTTAAACATTCATTTTTCAAATAATGACCAGGGTTTTTTAGCCATATTTGTTAATATTTATTTCAAATAATATGGGTTAAGATGGATGGTTAATATTAATCATGTAGTGGGATTAATTAATATTTATGGGCTTGAATTATATTGTTGGCTCAATATTAGATATTCAAGATCCATTAGAAGGTCCCAATCTTAATTCTCCTAAAGGCCCCCGAAAACAACATATAGTTCATTAAAGAAAATGTGATTAAAATAAAATAAATATTGTTGCTTATATTTCCTCTAATTTTTTAAAATTTATGGATAAAAAGAGGAGAAAAGATTTTCTTTTGAATTTTGTTATGGAATGAAGATATGTATTCTTGGAATACAAGATTATCTCATTAAATTCAAGAAATCTCCCACTTGGTTATTCAAAGGGATATTTCAAATTTTTGAAAATAGAGGCGCAAAAGATTTTCTTGATTTTCTTGAAAAGATATTATGGAAGATATGTATTTCTTGAAATACAAGAATATCTCATAAATTCAAAGATCCAAATCTTGAAATCTTGCACTCTTGTTTTTTCGAAAATACCATATATTGAGGAGGTGGGATTTTTTGTGGAATATTTTAACTATGGGAAAAAGAATATAAAGGGATATATTCAAGATTTCTTGGTGACCAAAAAAGTCTTTTTCCACATTGAAATATCACTAAAATTTTCCAAATCACCCTCCCTCCTATAAATAGGGGATGATTATTCATTCCTGAACAATTCCTTATGTCTTTGGAAATATTAAGCAAATCCAATAAAACGAAATGGTGCAACAAAGTTTATTTTTTCCTTTTGTTAATTGTTACACAAACAGATCCTTCCTTCCATTGTTTTTAACGAGCAAAAGATCGTCATAAATTAGACTAAATCTTGGGAATACTTGGGAAGTCCTTTTGGTTAGTCCGTCCGAAAAACCTTTGATGCCATCCCGATAAATGCGTTCCGTAAACCCAATAAAAAAGATTCGATGACGTAGGTTTTACGTGGCTTTTTATATCATGATATGTTGTTCCAGTGCGAAACAATTATTATTTGAATTAATATAGGATTAATTCATGCTAGTAATAATTAATGAATTAAATTTGTATTTAAATATTCACCCAATAGATCATGTAACTCATTCCCCAACACACGGTTCATCTTTATGAACTCGGTTATTTAAAATATCATTTATTATACAAAAATGTTCTCTATGTATAAAAAATATCATTTATTATGTACAAAAATAATTCCCCATGAAAAAATGCTTTATATTTTTAAACAATAGAAATTTTTGTGTATAACAGTGATAATTTTGATAATATAGTTAAATGTATGATGCTAAGATAACCCTGCTCACATGAAAGCATTGCATGTTTTAGAGTTAATATCAAGAAATGAGTTATTCGAATTTTATAAAATTGATCACTCTTAGTTCTGAATATTAAAAAAAAAAAAAGCATAGAATAACATATGAATCACTATCAATTTTTTTTTTTTTTATTTATGATTTAAAAGTTACTTTGAAAATATCTACAAATTAGATTTACTTAATACAATTTGCTTTTGAAATTATAAAAACCAAACGAAGAAACGAATTCAAAGAGGATGGAGCACACTGCAAAATGTATTACTTTTGTTCTAATAAAATTAATATTTATTCCAAAGATTCGTTTCCTAATTTAATATTAGATTTTTTTAATCTTTTATAATTTGTTAATATTTATTTCAAATACTATATATATATATTATTATTTGTTAATATTTTTTTTAAAGATTCAATCCATTATAATTTATTAATACTTATCCAAGGATTCATTTTTTAATTTAATATTAGATTTTTTTTAATCTTCTATAATTTGCTAATATTTATTTCAAATATTATAATATATAGATTATTATTTGTTAATATTTTTTTAAAAGATTCGTCACCCAGTTTAGCAATAATTTTTGGCGGGAAAATCTAATGATTTTCAAATTTGGAACGGTTTCTACTTTTATAAAATACATTACTTTTGTTCTAATAAAATTAATATTTATTCCAAAGATTCGAATTTTCAAGAATTATGACTCATAATATGTCCGCAAGATTTGGTATATATATTTTTGTTATAACCATATTATTCATTGTAATCACAAATCTTTTTTATATTTATCATATCTCTTTACCATGTGAAAACTATATTATTTGTACAAATATATCATACCATCTTAAACAAATCTATATTACTTATACTAATATAATTTTAACATATTAAACAATACTAAAAAGTATATAAGAACTTTTCCAATAATATATATATATATAAAAGTATTATTTATTAATATTTTTTTCAAAGATTCAATCCATTATAATTTATTAATACTTATCCAAAGATTCATTTTTCAATTTAATATTAGGTTTTTTTAATCTTCTATAATTTGTTAATATTTATTTCAAATATTATAATATATAGATATATATAGAGTATTATTTGTTAATATTTTTTTTAAAGACTCGTCTCCCAATTTAGCAATAATTTTTTGTAATCTCTTGGAAAAAATCTAATGATTTTTTTCAAATTTTCACGAAATTTAATTTTATATTTATATATATATAGATTGACTGATTTTATTACAGTTATAAATTAATATTATAGTATCAAATGTTATGTGTATCAATTTATAAAAATAATAATATCAGTTTATGAGTGTAATTATATTAATTTATACTATGAATAAGTTTCACAGATAAACGTGTGTATATTTATTAGTGAAAATTAAGGATTTTTTTTTGAGAGCTAAGATGTATGATGTTGAGAAAATAAAATAGGATAAAAAGATTAGCATTATAGATTTAGATGGTATGAATTTATAAAATCTACATCCAAAATCTAACAAACTGGCCCAATTTTCAAACCAAATATATCCTACCAAATATATCCTAGTATAATTTTATTTTATTTTTCAAATCCAGAATGACCTATTTGGTTATTAAACATAAATATAACACACATTTTTTCGGAAATTAAATAATACTACCAAACAAACTTCAATTTTTTACCAATAAATATCTGAATTCAGAGTATCAAACAAGCTGATTTTGGTGGACCATGAACACCCCAACTTGGCACATGCGGTGTCTTATGTCCTTATCCCAATTTGATTACAAATTCAACCCCACCACTTTTTCTATTAATTAATTTTATTTTATTGTATTATTATTATACTTTTCTTGGCTGTGTCCGAAGTCTATCCCAACTTCCTACTAGAAGTCGGATGATATAATATCTATCGACATCTATTTCAAGCTTGGTCCATTGTTTGTTCTTCAGTTCGTTCTTCAGTTCAGCTCTTACTCTTTGTTCTCTTGAGCTATGTTTGTTTTCGGTTTGGGATGGAGGGTAAATTCAAATGGAGAAAAAAAAAAGGTTGAATTGTAATTTTTTTTTTGTTTTGTGTTGAATGTAATAGGGGTGGATGAGACTTTTTTAAATTAATAATTTTTAATTATGTTGATAGTTCTCCATAAGTGTGTTTAGAAGTTAGTTCTCCATTTTTGGAAGTAGGCCAAATTCTACGATCCGGCTCCGAAGAGATGTGGTAGTTAATTAGTACGTCATTGATGATATATGTTTAACGTATTATAAAGTGTTTATCAAAATGCCACAGTCCATTGATGTAAGGACAAATTGTAAAAATAGGACTTAACTTTCTTGGTCCATCTATCGACTTTAAAACCCAGAACTTTTCGCGTTTGCAAAACCTATGAATCTTAAACTATTAAATTGTTGCAAAAAAAGGACTTTGGGCAATTTTAAAGACAAAATTGGGGGTATTTTTGTCATTTCACATATCACTTTATATAAGAAGCGAGATAAATACTGAACTTTCAAATTATTGCAAAAAAAGACATGTTGCATTGTTGTGTCACTATTAATGTGGCCCAAGCCCATTAATATTTTGTCACTAAAATGAAGTCCAAAGAGGAAGCTAGCCCATAGTCAAGCTCGACCACTTTGTGAGAGCTAGTACAAGGAACTCACGCCTCATGAGATCGGCAAATCACGCCAACTTGCCGAAGTGCCTTTGGGTTCTTGCTCCCCAAAAGTTCACTCAAGGCAATTTAGACAAGTTGACTTCATCAAACTTGAAGAAGAATCTCATTCAACAACTTAAGGGAGCTCGCTCGAGTGTTATGAGCTCGCCATGAGCTCACTCACTTAGCTTTTCCATCTAGCCCACTTGGATCCAAGCTTGCCCAGAGAAAGTACATCTGCTGCTAGGAGTTCGACTCGTGCGAGAAAGAGTTAATGCCGCAGTAAGATACTAAGTAAGGAAACCCTCCAAATATGGTTAAGTCAATGACTCGAGCTGCAAGACGACAATATCGATTACGCAGTTTGGGGAAAGATCAGAGGACTACGACAAAGGATTCAAGGACTTGCCAGATGTTGCGCGGTGAGCTAAGGCGAGCTCTCAGGAGATGTCGGAAGTTAATGTAAAAAAAGTACCGGACATTAAATGAGAGTTTGACCATTTGATGCCCGGACGAGAGTGAAATGCACTCTCCTATGTAGTATAAATACGGGCATTTAAGACCCAAAAACGATCCGAAAAATCAATACAAGAGGCAAACATTTTGTCATATCTCGTGCACACTTTATTTACTGCTTTCAGACTTTAAGTTTTATTCAAGCACTTGAATATTGTTTGATTAGCTAGTTACCACAAAAGCCATATTCCATATAATTAATCTGACTTTACTAGCTATCAACATAAGAAATTCAAAAAAAGATATGTTGCATAAATAAATCTTAATATAATTATAACTAATTCGTAAACTGTTGTTTAATATATTAACATCATGGTGTATCATTTGACAATAAATCTTGACATATAAAGGTGATATTGACTATTGATCAAAGTATAATACGTGTACCAATTAATTTGTTGGGAATATGAACAAGTTAATTAATTACAATTTCGAAATACTATTTTTTTTTAAATCTATTCACAAAAAAAAAAAAAGAACTTGCAAGTCAATTTTACTTTATTTTTACTACTTAAAGAGAAAGTAACAACAATTGAAAGTGATATGTAATTTTTTTTCAAAATATTTTAGTAAATTATCATTAGTATTATTATTATGTTAAAACTATTTTTTTATATATAATTATTAACTCTAGAAATCACTCGATAAAATAATAGAGAATCTCGTTTTATAATGATATTATTATGCAATAAGTCATTTTTCTACAGTAATTTAAAAGTTATATACCTATCAAGTTTTTTTTTTTAAAGTGATACATAAAATGACATAAATACCCCATATTTTGTCCTTAAAATTATCCAAAGTCATTTTTTTGCAACAATTTAATAGTTCGGTGCCTGTCTTGCTTATGAAAGTTATGTTTTTAAAGTGCAATAAGTGATAAAGTTAACTCCTGTTTTTATAATTTGTCCTTGATGTAAAGATCATAAGTTTTGCATTCCAACCCTTCCGTGCATTTTTTTTTAATAGGCAAAAAAAGAATTCATTATACAAAATTGGAGAACAGGGGGTGCTCCAACCCGTACAAAACTCATATTTTAAATCAAGGAAAAATCACAAAATACATAATAACGACCCCAATACTAGAGGCTCATATCCTAGGATCCTTCAACCAATTGTCAAAATTACTATTTTTACCTAACACATTCTTTGTCACGAACCACAACCACACATTGACTTTGATTTCTAGTGCAACTTTGGAAGAGTTTGGAATTATCTCATTAAAGATTTGATCATTTTTTTCCTTCCAAATTGCCCAAACAACACACGTTCATAAAGAGGCAAAATTTAATTTAGTGTGTAGTCCCACAATTTGGCATAAATCTAAATTGACCCCTGAACATGCCAAATGTGGGATTTAGTAATAAACATAAATATTATTGCAATAAATTATATATTAAATTTCATTACCGTAAGTGATTAAATATAAATATATCTTTTAATACAATAAATATTTATTTCCAGATTATATATATTCTCCCAAATTCCCGTGCACATACTTGTATTTTTATCATTAATCTTTTTTTTCCTTATTTTGTGACCCATTCTATATATATTTTAAGATAAAGGTATAATTTTTTTCATGGAAGATTTGCGAATAACTTCTCAAATTAATATGTCTTTAGATTTTTCATTCCATTACAAACAAATTCTTATTACTAATGGAAGATTGTAGAAACTTATTCGCATCCTTTAAGTTTGTGATATTTATATATTGCTTTAAGTATAACTAGATCTAAAACATACTCCATTTTATATATTTATAATTATATACTCCCTCCATTTTTTTAATAGATTTCATTCTGAGGTTTATAAGACAAATTAAAGACATATTTTTTTTTCAAAATTAACCTTAATTAATATTATTTAAATATTCTTAACAATAATTGATATTGATTGAAAAAATAAACACACAACATTTTTATAGGAAATTTAAAATTACCATTGTTGTGCACATAAATAATATTTCCGAATTTCCGTGCTTTTCATCTCTCGAACACACGTGGACCAAGAAAACAAAGGTGCCCGCTAGCCCATCGATAAGTGCTCTATCGGCATTCACCAGTTGGATACATCATCCCCCGAGATCCATCTGCAGGTTCGCCAGAGCACGCCTCGGTTTAAGGACGGCATCTCAGGGGTGATACCCGCCGAGCCAACCTCGGTTCATCATCATCATATCAAAAAATTATGCTCTCCGGCAAGAACCCAATGACCACTCACCAAGATAGAGAAACAAGGGTAGTGGCACTAATGGAAAACCGCATTTAACATAGAAGGAAAGACGGCCCAAATTTAACAAAAGAAGGAAAGACATGCTCGCCTCCCATCCCAAGGCAAATAGTCCATGCGGGGTCAAGAATCAAGGCACAACGGCCTACAACAATGTTTTCGGGCAAATTTCGAAAGCGATCTATCGGGGAGCGAGCACGATACATGGTTAACAGAGGTCCGGAAGAGTGGAGAGTGAAGAGTGTCCTTGATTCGCCTCTAGTAGTGGCGCACATAATCAAGGTCGTGGTGTTTGGTTTTCGCAACACGCCTGATGACCAACCACAAGGGCGGAAAGCCTCATGAAAAAACGAATAACCACCAAAGGCGAGCACAAGAATCGGGTCACCCACGACGCCACCATCACCACTGGATGACAAGCCGGAATACTTCTCGAGCAAGTAAAGACAAATGTCAACCAAAGAAGCACAAGACAAAAAAAACGGGCAACACCACATAGATTCGCATGTGTTAAAAATCGCGACTTCCTTACAGACCACCACACCAATCCTCACACCAAACCATCCAAAGCCCGTAAATAGGCCCAAAAATAACAAAAAAAAAGGTTGAGAAATTTTCCATAGATAACTCTTGTATCAATTCTCCCTCTCACATAACCATTGTGCTAATCACTAACATATTGTGCTCGACACACTCCCCAAATCATAAATACTATAATCCCGGCTTTGCGCGCCTTTCATGATTCATATTTCATGACGTAGTCAACTTTGTGGCTTGGGTCATCAAATCCTTGTTGTCATCCTACATACAGTTATGCTCGTCACACACACACAGTGTTTGACACATCATTATTTTGTTTGTTAAGTCGTAACATATATCGCCACATCATATTTTCCACGAAATACGACTTGCATCAACCATATTAAGGGTAAATATGAGATAATGGGGAGAAAATCCCAGATGAACATCTATTTTAAAAATATTTTAAAAAGTTAAAACGACATCTAATTAAAAATTGAGGGAGTATTTATTTTTCATTGATATAATTATCATTATAAATTTAATATATTATAAACGTAATAAATGATAAATAACATATGATTTTGTACACTGGTTTTTTTAAAGATGTCAGAAATCTTATATCATACAAAATAATCCGCCAGATTGATAGACGTCCAATTGATAAGCTTCCAAGCTGTCAGTAGGTTGTATATCAGACCATGCTGATTTCACTATGCACTCTACAACACTTATCAATTATTACACGTTGGTACACAAAAAAGTTTGAAAGTTTATTCACCATTCCCCTCTAGACTTTCTACTTACGAAATCCGTTCGGGACCCACAAGTGGTATCAGAGCAGTGGTTCTACAGACCACTGACTTTGATTACCATCAGTTCTTGAGGAAGAATCTTTGTGGTCACTTGAACTGATATTCGAAAATCTTTTCAAAAACTCATCAGTTTTCACAAAATCAGCATGGAGTCATCATCGGGTTCAGGAAAGTACCATGAATTGCCTACCTTCTCTATTGAAGACTATGACTCATGGATGTTCAGAATGGAAAATCATCTTGGTTCGCTCAGTTCGCACATGATGAAAGTCATCCAGAACGGATCAATTCTGATATATCACACCAATTCTACTGAATGTGTTGAAGGCGATGATGTTGCTCATCCTGCTGGAGCTAGAATTATTATGTCTGTCATTCAGTTTATGATAAACACTAATTATATTTTAATATATTGAAAGATAATCTCATGAAACAATATAAATTAATAAACATATCCAAGATTACTATTCAAAAATTTAAATGTGGATTTAATAAATTTGAAAATTACTTAAATTTTAAAAATTGAAATATTTTTTCTAATATTGAACAATATTTTTTATTATGAAAAAATAAATTGAAAGTTGGTTAGTGAATCTCAAGTTCTCAACCTATCATGCACAAATATATAACACTAGTTTAGTCCTATGTGTTACGCAGGTTCTTTTGAAAAATAATATTCAAAATAAATAATAAATTTAATAATTAAAATATAAACATGTACAAAAATATACCAAATATTAATTAATAATTGTTCATAGTGTCTATTAGTATTTTTTTAAGAGGATTCCTACTAGTATATCTGCTCAAATAATTTATGGAATAAAATTATCGTGCCGATTATTATTATTATTTTTTTTAATATGGAGTCGAAACATGTAAACCAAAATAAAATAAATCATTAACATATAATTTAAAAGACAAAGTCTAATATAAAAAAATTTTCATACATGAAATTTTTTTAATTTACAACCAAATTTTGTAATTGGTGAAGGTGAAATAAAATTGAGTGGTTCATGGTTACTTTTGATTTTCATCTTTGTTTTAAGCTGTTTAAAAAAGGATGGAGGGTAAAATTTTGGCCAAATAAGTCATAATTTAGGGTTCATTATTTAATGTTTAGGGTGTAGATGGTTGATTTAGGGCAATTTTATATATTTTTATACATAAAAATTTTCACACTAGACCTACTCAATTTAAAAATACTATTTTAAATCTATTTCACATTAATTAAAAAAAATGGTAGAAGGTAAGTTTCTCATACTTTTTGCAATTAATTAATAACATTATTGATAAAATTGATTGCCACTTGATAGGATCAACTCAACATTATGATGTCATTATCATCTAACACAATTAATAGTGATACTTGTAGGGACACCGTGTTAAAAAGAAACACATTATTCAATTTAATGGGGTTTTTTGAAACACTAAAAACAACTTCCGGAAGCATTTATTTTCAAAGCTCCCTCTCACATCTCTTTGAAAATAAGTGCTTCTGAAAGCTGTTTTAAATGTTTCAAAACACACCCTAAATCTCTTTGAGCATAATTGTTTTCGGTTTGGGAGATCAAGAGAGGGTGAACTGCATACCAATCCAGTCAACTTATTGAATTTGCACATCTTATCCTCCTTTCAAATACATATTTATCTCTTATTATACACTATACCAACTCACTACCCCGTTTTCAACCTCTTTTTGAATATTGAAAATCACTTATTTTTCTAAGTAGATAAGACTAGATTTTTTTTGAAAATAAATGCTTCCATAAAAATAATAGAGCTTGTAAGTAGGTCTTATATCTCCTACTTTTCTTACACCAACTCATTATTTGAATTTACGCGAAGTTCTGAAGAAATTTGGTCGTAATATTGGTCTGAAGCTTACTGCTGTGAGGGCATATGCTAAGCAACTCTTTATAGCGTTGAAGCATCTGAAAAACTGTGGTGTTCTTCATTGTGATATTAAACCAGATAATATGCTGGTATGCAGAACATCGTCTTTATTTGTTTTCTCGTTAAAAAAAATGCAAGTCACAATGATTTTGAATTCCTTTGTTGATTGGTGTGCATTTCTATCTGTAGGTGAATGAAGCAAAAAACGTATTGAAGCTCTGCGACTTTGGTAATGCAATGTTTGCTGGTAAAAATGAAATCACCCCTTACCTTGTTAGCCGTTTTTATCGAGCCCCAGAGATCAGTAAGTATCACATAAGTTGTGCTCTAATGCTGATTTTGTTTCATATTCAATTGCTAAAAAAATTCTGGCAGCTAGGTAATGAGTTTCTTTTGTGTATAGTTCTAGGACTTACATACGACCACCCCTTGGATATCTGGTCAGTTGGTTGCTGTTTGTTTGAGCTTTACACTGGGAAAGTCCTGTTTCCTGGTTCTACCAATAATTACATGCTCCGTCTTCACATGGAACTGAAGGCCCCTTCCCAAAAAAGATGCTTCGAAAGGTCAGAACCGAGTTTATTCTATATTTTACTTAGAACTATTTATTTCCCTTGGGTGATGTTTGTTCTGGGTTTAAAAAACCAGTTTTAGGATTTACGAATCTAAATCCAGTTCTACTTTGGAATTTTGAAATCCGGTTTTATGAAAGCCCTACTGCAACAGCTATAAATCTACTATCACACTTTCAAATACAATGAATTCCCTCTCCGTCATTTTTAATATATTTAAATCATAACTCACAATATCCAATCATTACAACCGCTACCCAACAACAATATAATAATACAACATCATTCACTATTACACATTGATTTGACATAAAGTTGAATATCATCCTACTCAAAATCCCAAAACAAACACACACCTTACTATTTATCAGGATTTCAAATCCCCTAGATTTCAAACACCGGTTTCAAAAGTCGCTTAAAACCTAAAACAAACATTGCCTTAAGGCCTTAATTTTTTCTATGGCTGTTTGCTTGCTATGGGTTCTTACTCGCCACTTTGTTACAGGGAGCCTTTACAGATCAGCAGTTTGACCACGATTTAAATTTCCTTGCAACAGATGAGGACCCTGTTTCAAAGAAGGTCAGTATGCTACTGATCTTTTGCTTTGCTTGTTCTATGGGGTGTCATAACTCTACTTTCATGTTGAATATAATGAGTTTGCACCTTTTCTTGATTGAGTGTTCTACTATGTTGTTACAGGCAATTAGGAGGCTGATGGTGAATATCAAGCCAAAAGACTTCAGCACTTTAATTTTGGGGTCTCCTGGTGAGGATCCAAAATTGGTAGCTAATTTTAGAGATGTTATGGAAAAAATATTTTTCCTTGATCCAGACAAGAGATTGAATGTGTCACAGGGCTTGAGCCATCCTTTGATCACGGGCAAGTGAACCATGATGCTGAATCAGAACTGCTGTTGAATTAGATACTTATACATATTCATCTAGTCTCAATACTGAATTATCTAATTGGACATTTATCTGTCTTTGTCTTCTATATGGGAGCAAGAATTCAGGAGATGGCATGGTTCAAGTTCTTAGAGATGACCTTTGGGGAGGCAGTTAACGGGGAATTCTTTCCATGGATTGTTTTCTGTTTCTATTGTAAGAAACTCACTGAAGGCGTTTCACTTTGTTTGTACTAATCCTTAATGATGACAATCAAGAGTCCATTGAAAACCATTATTATTCTCGTCCTTTTGCCTCTTATTGTTATACAAGGGATATATTTGCTGACTGATATGCTGGGTTGTTGATGCTATGGTGTCCTTTGTGGTCAATTGTCATCTATCTCCTTTATTTCCTTGGAGCAATTTCACATCTCGTTGGAACCTTTGAATTACAATTTCTACGATCTACACTTCCAAGACAGCTTCAAAATAGGTCTAACTACATACTTGAGAAATTTAAAAGTTGGTACTTTATCTAAGATTGTAACATGAAGGTAGTCCAAGACAGAGCTGCAAACTAGATTTGCGGTAATCTTTCTGAACAAGGACAAAATTATTATAATAAGCAAGTCATTTAAGAAGGGTTTGTTTTATTAAATAGCATACCCTTGGTTCAAGTACCAGTTTGATATAATATGTGGCTATTAATTATTCCCAACATGGACTACCCTGTGCTTGTTTATTATTTTTCTGTCTCCAGTTGTGTTATTCATAGTTGTTAAAGCTATACGCTGTGTGCCTATTTTGTGGTAGTTGCCTACCGATTTTGAAATAACCATTTTTCATTTTTGACAAAAAAGTAACTCGGTAAATCATAAACAAGAAAATGATGTTGAATTTATGCCTAGGTTGAAGAAAATTTTTGTAAACAAATAAGAAACTGAGAAACTATATCACTGCTGATATACGCTAGGTTCTTTTCCCCCTTTATTTTATGCGAATCTTATCTCTGTTGTTTTGGTTAGTTGAAGTTGTGGATGATTCATGCAAACATAGTAATTTGTAACCTGTGAAAGAGCAATGGTACCCAGAAACGAGGTAAAAAAGGGTGGTTTAAATTCTACTGCATATTTCTGTGAGATGGCAAATGAAATATATGATTGAAATTGTGTTTGTAACTACAAGTGGCTTGGAGATGTTGGCTGGCTTTATTACTGCTTTCTGTGGCTCGGCTGTGTAACAATCTTGTTTTCCATGTTAAATTCATCACAATTTTTATGAAAAAACTTAGCAATGTTTTCAGTGAGATTTGATATTTTGTTGCTGTTTTTAGTTTGTATTGCAGCTTTTCCTCGCATTTATATTCAGTGTACGAAGAACTACTTCCCAGAATTTATTATTTTCTTCTGCCTCGCCTTCCAATCTATTTAAAAACAAAATAAAATTAAGTGATTGTCATTCGACATAATATAATTATCACGACGGTTTTAAAGTGGAATATTATATTAAGTGAGTAATATGATAATCTATAGACGCTATCCAGCAAATTACATAATAAAATTTATTCTACATTGATGTAGAGTTTTGGAATAGTAGTATAATAAACTAGGGTTTTGAAATTACTTTTATTTGTTAAAAGTGATTGTAATTAGAGATTGTGCTAAAATTATTTACAACTAAAAGATAAATGTGTCTGAAAATACTAAATAGAAGTACTTTTGGTAACAAATATAGAAAAATAATGTGCAAAAAGATCACCTTATACCCCCCTTAACTCAAATGCCCGGTGCCTAATATCCACCATTGGTTCATTTCCCATCCGTATGAATTCGAATCTGAAATTTTGCAATTAGAGAAGAAGAATTGAACGGTAAAGATACAACGATGGATCCTAACTCGCTTAGTAGAGTTTGTAAATACCACCTAAAGCTTAGAAGGCAAACACTCATTTGTTGCTTTTATAAAATCAAAAGCTAAAAAGCTCTCTCAAGAAGTAATTGCAAATGCATCCTAATTCAAGTGTACTACGGTTCTCCCCTTCTTTTATATTTTTAAATGAGACCAAAAAGCTCAATGGAGGAAAAAAGAGGATGTAGAAATCAAGACAAATCTTCTAGAATGACAATTAAAGTATATAAATAATCATCCTCACATATTATTGCTCCTTTGAGCAGTATCAAGGAATCAATTGTGTCAACTTTAAATTGCACATGATCATTCACTTTTATGTAACTATAGAATATATGCATATAAAAAGGTCACCTCCAAACAAAATTCACCATATGAATCTAAGAGAAAATGAGCAAGACAACATTTTCTCAGAGTTGAGACCAGAATGCCACGAGTAGAAAAACTTAGAGAAGTGCATATATCTGACATAGGAAAATCCTACACCTTTCAAATATATAATAAACAATTAGATAACAGCTACAAGATGCTAGCTATCAAACCATATCTACTATTAAAACCTGTTTTCTGTCAGCTCATTTGCATCTAGGTCGCTTCTTTCCAGTGGGCATCAACTCATCAAAAGACTGCAAGCTTACGCCCACGTCTTCATCGTATTCAACGCCAAGTTCCTCCTTTTGAAGTAAATTAAAAAATAACTCTGATGAAAAATTAACACAAGTATGAAATGAAACATAGATGAAAAAAGGTGACAAAATACCTTAAATTCTTTAAGATTTTTGGGGGAGTTCTCCGTGATTGCATCCCAAACATCTTTGTACATTCTCTTGCGTCTTTTCCAGTGATTAGTCATATCCTCAAACATCTTTGCCACGGCCTGCCGTTGTTCTGTGCTCACCAGAGAAACTCCTTGCCTCAGCTTGATCAACTTTTCCTCCATTTGCTCAACCTGCAAGGATTTTTACTCTCTTATGAACAATACATTTATTATATCAAGTTGATAATTTATTAATTCCACATCTCCATTACTCACCTCAGTTCCCAATTGTTGTTTTTTGGCTTGAATCTCCTCCAATGTCAAATTTGATTGCAGTGCCTTGATTTCTGGAATAATTTGTGGAAGCAGATAAGATTAGACAATGATTAATGGAGCACTCTTTTGGGTTCCAAAATAAAAGAGTAGACAAGTAAACCAGCCATTATGAAGAAGTTAACAGACTTATTGATACTTTGGGGGTGTTTGCAAAGAACTATGCTTTTAAGGAAGTGATTTGATTTAGTGATTGTGTGAAGTATTGCTTAATAGTAAAAATAATAAGTGTTTGCAAGTAGATGTTGATTGTTTTATAAAAGATTTGTATAAAGTAAAATATTCGTGAGAAGCTAGAATCAGGTAGCAACTTTTAGATTTGAAATGGAAAACAATAAATTTACTTTTAGATGTAATTCTATGTGATTATAATTTATAATCACTTATAATTTTTTAAAACACCCATCTATTCTCTGCAGGTAGCTTTTAGTATGCATGACTTATTTCCAAGCAAAATAATATACACGAGCTTCTTAAGGCAGTTAGATATGAACTCGATGGTACTAGATGACTGTTGATTATGTTCTTTAAGGGACAATCTTCCAGTTTACAATAAATAGTCGCTCTTTCGAAAGAACACAACAATTAAAGGACAAAGTAAGGATTATGTACCTCCTTCAACCTCTGCAGTAGCTTTCTTTTGTTCAGCAAGCTGTTCCTGGAGTTTGGAATTCTCTTCTTTCATCTGATTGAGCTCTTCATTGTTTGGGATGTCGAACTGATCTTGCTTAGCTAGATATACTTTCTGCTTTCCGTACTCTTTGAATGATATTTTTCCATTATCTGCAAGGCTATCCAATGCTTTTTGTATGGCAGTCTTTTTGAGGTTAAACTTTTGCAAGAAGTCTGCTACATTTTGCGAATTCAGAGGTCTATTTTGCTGCAAAGAAAATACCAATCTCCATGATGATTAAACCTTCATGTTAACATAATAAATTCAATCTGGTAAATGACTATGTAGCAGAAATTGCAAGAAATAAAAAACAAAAATTGAATTTGAGAACAGCATGCTTCGAGCACATATAAGGTATAAAACTTTTCCTGCTAATATAAACTCAGAGAAGTCACTCAGCACCATTACTGTTACAAGCACAAACATATTTCCAGAAATTTATTTTGGCCAAAAATATACAAGAAATTGTTTTAAAAATGAAGAAACACTAGGAAATTTTATATGAAGAGCAGGACACTTAGATCACATTTAAGCTGCCAGAATTTTCAAACTAATGTTAGCTCAGAATCATCACTGTATAGGCACTGATCAAATTAAACAATATTCCCAGAGTTTTTTTAATCAATCGGAAATCAATAGTGCTAAATCAACTAAGAAACTAGCGGTCATCTACAAGAACAAGCAAAATCCAGAAACAACTAAATCATAAAATGCGAAACCCAGGCAAAGGGATTAACGAAATCACCGCAAGCATCACGAATAGACAGAAGATGGATGAAACTCACCTCATTCACAAAATTGAGGACGATTCCTGAAAATAAACAGTAAACATTAGTGTTTTTCATTAATTATTGCTGAAACAGCTAGAATTCAGAGCTTAGAAATACGCATATGTTTACCCTCAGTGTTATCGGATTTGGGCGCCATCGATCGCACAGCTGAAAGAGCGCGAAAACTTTACTCGGAAGAAGAAACTTGCTACGCACAAATGAGTTTTGAATTTCGTTTAGGGCTCCGCCAAATTTGATACGACGACGTATTAATACCCTTCACAAATTGGCCATGCTGAAAACAACTTAAGTTGAAATTGTACAAAGTGGACGAAAAGTAACTGCAGAGAAAAGAGGACGGTTCAACGAATGACAGCATGCCACGTAGGCAGTCCCGCCCTGCCTCATTAATCGCGTGATTGGATAAGCGCAGAAGGTAAAATACGAACCACCACTGTCTCCGCCGTTGTCACCGGTGGAGTAAAATCGCGTAGATGCAATCCGCCGTACTGACATTATGCGGCACCAGGCCTCCGCCGGTGTTAAATTCCAATTCTAGAAATCCTGTGTAGTGAACTGATATATAAGGAATGTAAATTGTATATTTTTGTATGATTTTTCTGGATAAATGTATGAAGAACAAGAACAATATGAATAAGATAAGAATGATGAGAGAAAGATGAGAGAGAGAAAAACAATAAGAAGTTATAATATTTTTTTTTGATAAAATCGAAAAAGGAAAATTGGTTCACCATATATAAGTCATGGGGGACCAAGATCTGTTTAGCAAATATCATCAGATATTTCCAACTTACAACTCTAAATGCATAGTAAATAATTAAATGGGCTTTCCTGAAAATTGGGCCCTTTACAACCACTCAAATTTAATTAATTCAGACCCTATGAACTTTAATTATTTTTGGTTCATTTGTTGGCAAAGATTCTGGCCCAATTCCCTTTACCCTCTTTTCAGCTTCAGACAACTTCGGCCCATTTGTTGGCAAGGTCTCAGGCCCAATTCCCTTTATTCTCTTTTCGACTTTTCACAACTTGGCCCATTTGTTGGCAAGGTCTCGCACCCAATTCCCTTTATCTCATCCTCAGTTTCAGACAGCAACCCTTCAGATACCAACAAATCGTACTTTCCCTTCTCAGTATCTTCAGAAAACCCTAACACCTCCCATTCCCCCTTCGTTGAACATCATCTGGTGGTGTGAGATTAATGTTTGTGACAATACTCCCGGGGGCGGAGAATCCTTGTCCCCAAGGATAGAGTGTCGGAAAATAAGTGCGAAGGAAAACTGTATCTTCCACCAAATGAATATCTCATTCTTCACAGACCCACAAAACACTAACTCAGGAACTTGTTTTGCGATGATGCAGAGGAGGATCTGTGGATTTTGAACGATGACCAAACATGGAAAGATGTGGAATGCACCATTCAAGTCCACCGGAGGCAAGGTTGTAGAAGGTACAATTTTTTCACCTAATTTCTTTTTCAACAAAGAGACATGAAAGACGGGATGAATTCGGGAATTAGGAGGTAGATCTAGTTTGTAGGCTACCTGACCAATTTTCTCAAGCACTTGGTATGGACCAAAGTACTTTGAAGAAAGTTTGAGATTCCTTCGCAGTTGTAGTGAATTTTTCCTAAAAGGTTGTAGCTTAAGATAGACAAAGTCACCCACTTCGAAAAATGCGTTCCTGTCTATGTCTATCAGCAAACCCTTTCATCCTATCCTGAGCTTTGATGAGATTATCTCAAATCAACTCAGAAAACTGTTGACGTTGTTGAATGGAGAGTATCCATACAAAGCTTGAAAGGGTGTTGTTTTCAAGCTTGTATGGTAGTTGGTATTATACCAAAATTCAGCCAGGGGCAACCACTTCAGCCACTGCTTAGGTGTATCTTGAACCATACACCTAAGATAATGTTCTAAGCATTGGTTCAATCTCTCAGTTTGGCCATCAGATTTTGGATGATAGGCTGAACTCATGGCTAGTTTAGTGCCCATGAGATGAAACAATCCTTTCCAAAAAGAACTTGTAAAGATTTTGTCCCTATCAGTTAGAATACTGATAGGTAGCCCATGCAACTTGTAAATCACATCCAAAAAACATTTAGCCATTGTTTGTGCAGTAAAAGGGTGAGAGAGAGCAATAAAATGTGAATATTTAGTGTACCTGTCCACAATCACCATAATAACATCTTTTCCCCAAGACTTAGGGAGCCCTTCCACAAAATCCATTGATATATGAGTCCAAGCTTGAGAGGGAACATGTAAAGGTTGTAGTAGTCCAGGGTAAGGACCTTGATCAGGTTTGGCTCTTGCACACACATCACACCCTTGAATCCATTGAATAACATCAACCTTCATCTTAGGCCAATAGAAAACCCTCTTCAACCTCATATAGGTACCCAAGATGCCAGAATGGCCACCATAAGCAGAATGGTGCATCTCAGAAACAATTAGTTTCAAAATCGGGAACATCTCCAATAACAACTCTTTTTTATACCTCACCAACCCATTAACAATCAGAAATTGAGGATAACTAGTAGAGTCAATTACTTTAGCAGCAATGACCTTAGTAATGAAATCATCAGATTTATAAGTAGATAAAACATGATCAATCCATTTAGGTACAACAGTAGTAAGAGAAGTGCAAAGAACCTCAGTATCCAATCTTCTAGATAGAGCATCAGTTACATTGTTGTCAGAACCTTTCTTGTACTGGATATCATAATCCAAACCCAAAAGCTTGGTGATCCACTTCTGTTGGAGAGGAGTCATGATTTTCTGATCCAATATGTATCTTAAAGACTGTTGATCAGTTTTAATAATGAACATGTGACCTTGTAGATAATGTGTTCACTTTTGGACAGCCATTATGACAGCCAAAAATTCCCTTTCATAGATGGATAGAGCCTGGCTTCTGGGACACGAGGCTTACCCTCTTGCATCAACACAGCTCCAATCCCTGTTCCACTTGCATCAGTTTCCACAACAAAAGGCTTAGTAAAATCTGGTAGGGCAAGAACATGGGCAGAAACCATAGCCTTCTTTAATTCAGAAAAGGCTAAATCAGCCTTTGAATTCCAATGAATTCCAATGAATTCCATCTTTCTTCAACAAGGTGGTGAGTGGTCTGCTAATAAGGCCATAGCCCTTGATGAATTTTCTATAGTAGTCAGTCAAACCCAAAAAACCCCTTAACTGTTTGAGAGTTTTTGAAGTTGGCCAATTAACCATGCAAGCAATCTTCTCAGGGTCTGTAGTCACACCCACATGAGATATAATATGGCCTAGATATTCAATTTCAAGTTGGCCAACATTACATTTACTCCTCTTTGCATACAGTTGATTAGCCCTTAGGATACCCAATACAATAGACAGATGGTGTAAATGCTCCTCCCAAGTGGAGCTATAGACCAAAATATCATCAAAAAAGACCAGAACAAATTTCCTTAGAAAATCATTGAAAATTTGATTCATTAAGGACTGAAAAGTAGCAGGGGCATTGCAGAGCCCAAAAGGCATGACTAAGAACTCATAATAGCCATTATGAGTTCTAAATGCTGTTAAAAACCTGTGCTCTGGTTTCATTAAGATCTGGAAATAACCAGATCTTAAGTCAATCTTAGAAAAGAACCTTGCACCTTGTAATTCATCCAACAATTCTTCAATTATAGGAATGGGGTAGTTGTGTTTGATTGTAAGATCATTTAAGTATATATAATCAACACACATCCTCCAATTGTTGTCCTTTTTCTTGACCAAAATGACTGGTGAAGCAAAAGGGCTCCTGCTATGCTGTATAGTACCAGAGTGTAACAACTCTTGCACTATCTTCTCAATTTCTTCCTTGTGGGAGTGAGAAGTCTTGTAGGGAAACTGTTGTTTAGGAACACTATCTAATTTCAAGATGATTTGATGTTCAACACCCCTTGATGGAGGTAATCATGTAGGCTCTTCAAAAATGTTAGCATAATCATCTAAGATTGCAGATAATCTGGAATCACTCTCCCCAGTAGGAGTAACCAAGTAGACCACATAGAAATCTTGGACAGCAGTAGGGTTGTCCAAATGTAACATTTGGAAAAGAGAGAACTCAGAAATGAGTTGGCAGTTCTCAGTGGAAGTAAGTGCATGCAGTTTAACCCTCTTGCCAAGTAATGACACTGTGATTGTCATGTGCTTGTAGTCCAATTCTATTGGAGTGCAAGATTTCAGCCAATCACCTCCCAAAATCAAATCACAACTTTCAGTATCCAATAATCTCAAAGGATATTGAAAATCAGTGAATTGCATAGACCAACAAAAAGAATCCACCAGTTGTGAGCTGACCATCTTTTGTCCATTTGTCACCTTAACCAGAATAGGTGTGGTAGGAGAAAGGGGGCAGTTCAACTTTTTTGCAGTAGCTGCCTTAATAAAGCTGATTGTGATGTCTGTATCAATCAATATATGAAGTGTATGACCCCCACAATCCCCAATAATCCTCATTGTAGTGATATCAGAAGTGCCTGACATAGCACTGTAGGTCATCTGAACCTCTTCCATAGGCACTGGTTCAAGATCAGCCTCTTGTGTGACCTCAGTAGGAACATAGTCAGAAGAATCATATGAAATGTCCTCAGCCAAAATCATGTAAGTAATCTTTTGTTTACACTTATGGCCCCTTGTAAACTGCTCATCACAATTATAACACAACCCTTTCTCCCTTCTAGCAGCCATTTCAGTAGGAGTAAGAAGTTTAATGGGAGGTTTGAGAGAGTTTAAAGGTGGTTTCTGTTGAGGTGGGATTGACAAATCAGATTTCTTCCAAGGAACAAAGTTAAGGTTAGGGTTAGGGTTATGGTTAGAATTAGAGTTAGAGCCCCTATAAGGAGGCTTGAACTTTCTAGTTAGAGTATCCATGGTGTATTCCTGTTTCTTGCCCAGAACAATAGCTTGCTGTAAAGTAGTGGGTGCAAACATATTTAAAGCAGATTGCAACTCAGGTATCAGCCCACTAATGAAGTTCTCCACAAAATAGTATTCAGAAAAATGATCACCCAATTTAAGAATCAAACTAGCTCTGAGTTCCTCAAACTTTTCCACATAATCCATATAAGCCCCAGTTTGCTTGAGCTTATTAAACTCAGCAATAATAGAAACATTCCTTATCTCCTCAAATCTCACAGAAATTATCTCCACAAACTGATCCCAAGTAACATCAGTAGGTTTCAAGGCAAAAATCTGAAATCATGAGGCAGCTCTACCCTCAAAGTGAATAGAAGCAAGGTTAATCTTTTTAGGATCAGGAACATTAGGGATTAATTGAAAATAATTGTTGCATTTCAAAATCCAACCCCCCCTAGGGTTAGATCCATCAAATTTAGGAAACTCAACTTTAGGAATAAGGCTGTGAATGAAAATAGGAGTAGGATTGTGAATTAACCTTCCATTTGAAGAGTCAGAACCATGAAAGGCTGATGGACCCCCTGAAAAACCAAAACTAGGGCTTCCCAGAATAGAAGGGCCACTGCTAAGACCTTTTCCCCTATCAAAATTAAAAACGAAAGTTGTAGGCCATTAAAATCTGCAAAGAACATTGTCAAACTTATCTCCCAACATGGATAGTTCTCCACGCATACCAGCAAACTTGTTATCAACCTCTGTAGAAAGAGTATTTATAGCATCATGCATTTTATCATCAGTAACTTTCCATTTCAGGGATTCAGCAGTAAGAAGTTGCTCAAATTTCGTTTGTGTCTCCTGCAGGGCTTTCAAACGAGTGTTTTCAGCCATGATGATGAGAAGAAACCTGTCTCTGGATACCAAATGTAGTGAATTGATATATAAGGAATGTAAATTGTATATTTTTGTATGATTTTTCTGGGTAAATGTATGAAGAACAAGAACAATATGAATAAGATAAGAATGATGAGAGAAATATGAGAGAATAGAGAGAAAACAAGTGAGAAGTTAGAATATTTTCTGCATAAATACAGAAAAGAACAATCGGTTACAACATATAGAGTCATGGTGGGACCACAGTACAGCTGACAAATATCATCAGATATTTCCAACTTACAACTCTAAATGCATAGTAAATAATTAAATGGGCTTTCCTGAAAACTGGGTCCTTTACAACCACTCAAATTTAATTAATTCAGGCCCTATGAACTTTAATTATTTTCGGCCCATTTGTTGGCAAAAATTCTGGCTCAATTCCCTTTACCCTCTTTTCAGCTTCAGACAACTTCGGCCCATTTGTTGGCAAGGTCTCAGGCCAATTCCCTTTATTCTTTTTTCAGCTTCAGACAACTTCGGCCCATTTGTTGGCAAGGTTTCAGACCCAATTCCCTTTATCTCATCCTCAGTTTCAGACAAGTTTCAGACAGCAACCCTTCAGATATCAACAAATCGTACTTTCCCTTATCAGTATCTTCAGAAAACCGTAACACCTCTCATTCCTTCTTCGTTGCAACACCATCTGGTGGTGTGAGATTAATGTCTGTGACATCCTGTTTTGGTTTCTGAATTGAGACCGATAGTCGTCGCTCTTAACTCCGGTGATAGGAAGAAGTGGCGTAATCTGTCCTTTTCTGGTGCGTCTTCACGGGGATTTGGCTCTCGCCGGAAGTTGATTTCTAGTACAACTGCAGCCGGTGGTGGCGGCGGTTCAATTTCGGAATTGGATGATGATGTGAGGAAATTGCTTCAGGTTTTCCTATGGGTAGCTGAGGGTGTTTATATCATTTGGCTATTTCTGCTTCCCTATGCTCCTGTAAGTATAGTTAATCCAATTTCTTGCTATTTCCTAAGTTTTGAAATCTACATTTTTGTTATAGACTGGGCATCAACAATTTAGTTCCCCTTTCAATTCTTAGTTGCATATGTTTAATCTGGTCAAATTTTGTGGCAATGCATATTAGCTACCCAATGATGTTATGTGTTTTCTGTGGATTTTTCATACAGTTATCGACATCTAATATGTCAATGTTTATGCAACACTTGCTTATTCTTCTACATTTTGATGATTGCAGCTGGTGCTCTTCGAAATAAGTTATGCTAATCTTTTTTGTTTTGCATTTTTCATCAGGGTGATCCTGTATGGACTATCAGTCCAGAAACAATTAACTCTCTAATAGGCCTTTCTCTGAATTTCTTCTTCGTTCTGCCTTTGACGAACTCTGGTATTATTATTACAGGTTGCATTGTTAAAAGTCTTTTCTCGTTTCTTCTACGATGTTCTATTCTTGTAGACTTCCTTGAATATTGTATCAATTTTGTAAGATAGATTAATCAGCTATAATTTTTATTATAAGTATCTTGATCATCTGTGAAACTGAACTTTGGCAGAGTAGTTGGTATTCATCTCATTGAGGCACCAGTTCTTCATCCGGTAAGGTGGCTAACTTTTTCAGATTTTCATTTGACATCGTGCTCTTGACTTGCACTAGATTTTCTCGGTTTCCTCTCAGATGTCAGAAGGATTGTTCAACTTTGTAATCGGGTGGACATTGATGTTTGCTCCTTTGCTGTACACCGATTAAAGGAGAGACAGATATAAGGGATCACTTGATGTACTATGGGGCTTTCAGATGTTTCTCACAAACAGTACACTTCTCAACTCATAATTTGTGCTTGACCTATTCTGTTGAATTTAGAAATGTTTATATCAGTTTCTTACTATTGATCAGAGCAGGAAGTATAGCTGAGGAATTGGTAAATTACCAATATTTGTTTCTCTGGGATTTGTAACAACAAAATGCATATTTTTGGAGCATTCCCTCATTGTTGTGGTGCAGCCTTATACTATGTTATTTTTTTGTTCGCTCTCTCTGCAAAAACCAAAACTTGTGCTGATGGATACCCGAGTCTCTAAAGGAGAGTAGCGATTTATAGTGCAAATACGGTTCAGCTTATCATAGATTTTGTTATGAACTTTTATTTGACATTGTAGGTCTTTAGGTCCTTCAAGAATTATGACTATAACTGCAGCATACTACTGAGCTTAAAGATTGTGCAGTTGTCTTCATGTTGTCATCTTCACCTTAATATTTTCGATAGTTTTAATGACCGGGATTAGTTCTTGATTCTTGTTATTTTATTTCTGCTGCAGCATTCTTAATCCCTTACATGGCTATACGTCTGAACAAGGCTGCTGGAGAATACACTCCAAGAAACACCTCTCAACTTGGTTCACTTATGACAAAAGGAGCACCAGTAGTAGGACTCGTTGGTGGGGTCGTTTCTTTGTTATCGATTCTGTGGGCTATTTATGGGCGTGGAGATGGTAGTTATGGCGATTTGCAAGAAAGATGGTCGTTTTTGGATAGTTATCTGGGTTCAGAAAGGCTTGCTTACGCCTTCATTTGGGATATATGCCTTTACACAATTTTCCAGCCATGGCTGATAGGAGACAACCTTCCAAACATTCAAAAAGATAAGATTGCTTTAGTTAGTTCTCTTAGATTTATTCCTGTAGTGGGCATGATTTCCTACTGTCTATGCTTAGATGCAGATAATGAGACAGCCTAGAATTTTGCATACAAAACATTGTACTTCAATCCCTTTTTTATGCAATATTACATCAATAAATTTGTCAATTTCTCCCTGTTTTATCATGCCTTCTTCTGTCATACTTCTGGGGCTCGTTTGGTTAATGGTACAAGGGTGGTATTGTTTCAATATACCACCCAATGTTATGGATTCAGTGAATTCCAATTTGCATCCCCAAGCATATTATATATGTGAAATATCATTTCTACCCATTTCTTGCATAGATGGAATCTCTGGTACTAAGAGAGTAGTAAGGGGTGTAAAAGATGCCGAGTCATGCTAAGCTCGAACTCGACTCGATTAAAATACTCGAAACTCAATTCGAACTCGGTCAAGCCAAAATTTTTAAGTTCGATAAACTTGAACTTAGCTCGAGCTCGACTCGATTACCTGTATAATTTTATAAATTTAAATATAAAATATATTATTAAAATATAAGTATATATATAGCAAAATTAATGGCATAATAGTAATTATTGTACAATCTCAATTAGGCTTCGAACTGAGTATTTATGAGCTCGAACTCGGACTCAATAACTACTCAAGTAGCTCGAACTCGTCTCGACTCGATTATGCTCGAGTCGATTTCGATCTTTTTACAAGTCGAGCACGAGTAGCTTGCGAGCCGGCTTGAGTCCCTTGCACTCTTAGGGAGTAGTAGTCTAAATTCTCTGTACAAATTACAATACTCACTACCGTTTATTGAATTGAAGACAATGGAAAACAAATAAGATACATTGTCCAGTACAATACACCCCTTTACAGTGCATCATCATCTAACCCATCATATGTGCCAAACAACAGAGTATGAAATAGGATAAACAGGTGCAGCAGCTTATCACCAAAAGGGGGCCTTTCAGCTTAGTAAATCTTGCAGAGGAAATCAACATGGAATGAACAAAGGTACACAAATCAATTGAATTCAGATTTCACAAGTCGAAATATTACAAGATTAAACTGTGATAAATGAATGAATCCTAGGACAAATTGCCACCACTCTGTTGCCAAAGATTGATGATATCAGTAGCTTGATTGAGAAGGATAATCATCTTCTTCTGGGATATCCAGGGTTTGGTCTCTAGAGTGGCTTTAAGCTCTTCCCATGCATCTTTTCTTGGCCAAAAGAAGTAAGGACTCAAAGGAACAGAGCCATGGCCAGGTATCAGTTGATCCAGCCCAACTCCAATGTTCTTTTCCATCCATATGAATTTCAAAACTAGTCTTGGCTTTGCTTTCACATCTACTATTGCCACCTGTAACATTTCATCCATACATACATCACCGTTCGATTCCACTGTTCCACTTTTAGTATTTCATTGGTATTCCACCCTACTGGATTTTTAACACATGAACCTAGAATAAGGTGGTTCGTTGGATATTTTTTATTATTACACGTGTCATCCATCCATATTATGGAATACAAAGTGGAACACCAATTATGAAACAGGTGATCTCATTCCCATCACTACATTACAATCTGGATCATTAGTTTTTCAAGAATAGGTTTTTTTCACTCCAAAATTCAATTGACTGGTAATTCTGATGTGGGGTTTACAACACATCATCATCCTAGGGTGCAAAATGAAGATAAAAGGATAAAGAGCAGATTCATGGGAGGCTATCAAACATTTCCATTTCAGGCAATTATCAGCATTTTCTGAACAGGAAATAGAAGCCCAAAATATTTATAAATGCAGAAATGTAATGAAGATAAAGAAAAGTAATTTGAGTTGTGAATTAGAACCTCAGGTTCTGGAGGAAATTCAGAGTCGGAATTAGCCTGAATAAGGGTTTCATCTGGGGCTATTTCTGTGGCGGCAGCAGAAGCAGGAGGCAGCCATGGAATTCTTGTGATAGGCTTGATTTTGAGGCCAAAATTGGGTACTGAATCCAAATAACAAATTCTTGAACTTGTTTTTAATGGTGGGAATTTGGGATTCTTGAAAAAGGAGGAAGAATGGGTTGTTAAAGCGGCGTTTGTGGTTGGTTGAAGCGATGATACGGAGGATAACATCTTCAAATCTTCAGGCGCAGGGGAGAAAGAGAGAGGAGTTTCTAGTTTGTGCGTATGATAATGAGATAAGGTATTCAATCTAACTGAATAAGAAATTGGCCCATGGGCCTCTACATAATGGGCCATCTTTTGCTATTGGAGATGGGCTAAAAGATATAGTAGTAAGCCCATAAGGACTTTTTCTCCCTCCCTCTCTCTCTCCTATAATTCAATTTTAAAATAGTTGAATTGAGAACCATCAACCTCCTAAGCAATTTGGGCTTCTTAATTTTCTCTTCTCTTTTTTAATTATAAAAAGAAAAAAAAATCAATTTCTTCATTTAAATCATAGCACAAGTTACTTCATATATTTAGCAATGGAATGAATGGAGTATAGTTTAGACAAACGTTTTAACACTTTAAAAAAAGTGGGTGTTAATTTGAGCTAATTTCTGCCCCTTTCCATATGCATATTTTTTTAAAAATGCATTAGATCATAGTCTCCTTTTTTTACAAAACAACTAGGGGGTTGGTTATGTTATGTGAGACGAAACTTTAAACTCAACAATCTTTATAAAGACGGAGTCTTGTATGTATCAGGATTCACAGGTGCACCTTACAATTTAAGTGCATTTTAAATATATACAATTTGTTTATGTTGAAACATGTCATCTGTTTTTAATGATATAAGTTGTATATTTCAGTATACCCATGTCACGTGTTTTAAAAATATATTTGAGTTGTACATCACACCTTATGCAAAAGAAGCGTACTTTTTAAATTAGCTCAAATCTACTTCGAAATAACAAATAATAATTAAAAGATCTTGATCAAACCGACCCACATTAGACTTGATATTATTTCACACGGCACCATTTGAAAGTGCAAAGATTGTGAATTAATTTGTGTTTGAGATGCATGAAAAGACAACACAAAGTAATACACGTAGTACATCATACATGTACGCAAGTTCTTGTTTCTGCACATGAAAGGTCATGTCTTGAACTCTTCATCTTAATGTGTCCTATTTTTATATTAGAAAAAATTAGTAAAATTCAATCGTGAAAGCTTCTAATTGAGCTTTTAAACAAGAATGGCCTTGTGAATATAACTAATTGAATTTCATAATGATCAAATGCAGCGTTATTGCTTGATTTGATCTTACCTTCTGCGCCAGATTTTGACTTGTTTATTTATGATCATTTCTTTAATCTTTTCCCAGCTAGAAAAGTCAATCAGATGATCTGTTCATTATTATTATTATTTTTTTCTGAATAAATCAGATGTTTTAACATTAGTTGGTTATATAACTAACTGAAAACACTATCAATTCATTCGATAACTAGTGCTAAAATGAACAAAGAAAGATTGCTTCCATTTAATAATCTGGATGGGAATGATGATGAAACAAGTAGTTTCAACAAATTTAAGCAAATTTGGAAAAATTGTTGCAGTTTTTCAAAAAAAGCATTGGAAATGGGACGCAATGATCCCAGAAAAGTCATATATGCCATGAAGATGGGGTTTGCTCTTTCCCTTGTCTCTTTGTGTATATTCTGGATGAAGCCTCTTCCTGATGTCTCAAAGTTTTCGATTTGGGCGATCCTCACCGTTATTGTCATGTTCGAGTTCAGTATAGGTACGATCGTATAACTATCATTTATTGTATGTGCACGCGTTAAAAGTCTGGAACAAACAAAACATGTAAAATATTCTAATAATATCGTATTATAAAAGGTAAAAGAAAGAAAAAAAGTGAAAAAGGAAGAGTTATTTGCCCCTAAAAAATCTGAAAATTTTTATAATGACTCAAAGCCTAGTATATATAATCTGAAATAATGTTCTGAAATGTTCTTTTTGAAATAGGAGCGACTTTCATTAAAGGATTCAATCGCGGATTGGGAACATTCTGCGCTGGAATGCTCGCCTTTCTCTTTGCTGAGTTGGCGCGCTTTGCTGGACAACGGGAGAAAATCGTAATTGTCATAAGTTTCTTCATAATCGGTTTGTCAATAATACCCTTCTTGCATATGTAGTTCTGTTCCAAGATTAAAATGATTTTTATTGCATCTTGATCATAGTTCATTTTTTCATATTTCAGGATGTTGTGCTTCGTACTTAAGACTTTATCCAACAATGGCACCATATGACTATGGATTTCGTGTTTTTGTTCTTACATTTTGTATCCTAATGGTGGCTGGAAACAGAAATATGGACCAGTACACAGTTGCAATTCTGACAAGGTTGGTGATGTTTGGTATCGGCTCTTGTATCTGCTTCATCGTTAACATTTGCATCTACCCGATTTGGTCTGGAGACGATCTGCACCGTCTAGTCGCGAGTAATTTTAAAGAACTTGCATCTTCTTTAGAAGGTTTGATCAATGCAAACTCACACATAATTTTTTGAAGGTTTGATCTATTCTATAATTAAATGAAATCTTGGATTACTAGGTTGTGTCAATGGCTACACAAAACATGTTAACTATGAAAGAACTCCTTCTCGATTTTTGTCTCAACCATCTGAGGATGACTGTGCCTTCCTCGGCTACAAAGCAGTGATAGATTCTGAAGCCCTAGAAAAAACTTTGGTATCAACTGATGTTAAATTCACATTTATGCCCTAAGACATCAACTTTGTAATGCATTGTCTTTATAAATACTCTTAATTTGCAGTTGGGATTTGCTGTGTGGGAGCCGCCTCACGGGCGCTATAGGAAACTTGGGTACCCCTGGAAGACATATGTAAAAGTCAGCGTTGCACTGAGGCATTGTGCTTATACTGTGATGGCACTACATGGGTGCAGTCAGTCAGAAATACAGGTGAATTAACATGACGACATTTCACTATGTTAATTTTGATCTTATTTAGGTAACATAACATGTCGTTTGATTTGTAAAAACCTTAAAATGTTAGGCCCCATCGGAGAAAAGACGTGTGTTCAGGAGAGAGATTGAAAGGGTGAGCACAGAAGGTGCAAAAGTTATGAGGGAGTTAGGAGACAAAATAGAGAAGATGGAAAGAGTTGCAAGAGTTGATAAAATACTTAGACGAGTACATGAAGCAGGTGAGGAATTGCAAAAGAAAATCGACCAAAGATCGTTTCTTTTGGTCAACTCTGAGAGTTGGGGGATTCCTGGAGATGGTCCAAGCGAAAAGAAGTACATGAATACAAATATGGGGTACAAATCTATGAGCGAAACATCAGTATATGTGCAATTGGGTCCAAGATTAGCGAACAAAGAATTGACTAAGAAAGATTTGAGAAAATATGTTCCATGGCCTTCTTGGATTTCATTTGGAGTTGATGATCTGATCAAAGAAGATGAAGTTAAGACTAATGAAAGTGCAAGCGCGTTATCCCTCGCTACATTTGCTTCGCTTTTGATCGAATTTGTAGCCAGACTCCAGAATGTGGTGGATTGCTTTCAAGAATTAAGTGAAGAAGCAGAGTTTGAAGACCATGATGATAATAAGGTTGTTTTTTGGTAGAGCGTGTTGGTTTTTGGACAAGGGAATTGAAGTACATCATGTTCTTTCTTTATTGTGTTTGTTTAAGTATTTAAAAGAGTTATTTTTTTAAGTAGGGAGAAGGTATATTCAAACCCCCTAGACCTTCTACCATTTGAGACCAATATTTGGGACCAATATTATGCAACAGATCAAATAAATCAATCCTAACAATCACCAAAGATGTTTTTTTTTTATTAGTAAGAAAACCTTTGGGTTAATTGCACGAAACTTTCTCGTGATTTGTAAATGTTGCGCGAAACCCCCATGTGGTTTATTAAATCAAGCAAAATATCCCTTTCCAAAAAAGAGTTAACAATTTTTTCTAATTTTTCTATTTCTCGTGTTATGTTCTTCATAGTATAGTCTTAAAATTTCAGTATTTGGAAAAAAAGATACGGGGAATAGAAGAAACAGATAAAACTGTTAGCTCATTTTTGTGAAAAAATGGATAATTTGCTTGATTTAATAAATCATAGGAGATTTCGTGTAATATTCAAATCACGAGGGAGTTTCCTGCAACATTTCCAAACTATCAGGGGGTTTCGTGCAATTAACCCAAAAAACTTTTACTGATAATTGGGTATAAGACATACCCCTCATTACAGATCAGATTACAAATAGATCATATTGTTTCCAAGCATTACAGAGACTCTAGCACTCAAGTATCAACCTTGGTTTTGACAGTCACTCATTGTAACTATCTATTCTGGCTTTCAAATCCATCTTTGAATTCATCTACCACCTAATTTTTTTAACTAATGGCATTTACAGATGGCAGGTATGCTGTAAGTTCTGACATTAAATCTCCAAGATTGGAAATTGAAGCTTGGTATTCAAGAACTCAACTGAAATATTATTAGATGAAAGAAGTAAAATAGATAAATGGCTTATCATGTTTCATTAAACTAAAATACAAAAGCGACCGAAGAATGAAAACATATTTTCATGAAACTATGAACAGATGTTACAAACATACTTGATAGGTACATATTAACCTGGATGTGATTGTTGTACAGGATGATAGTGAAAACCTTGAGCCTTCACTCTTTCAGCTTTTTACCCTGTTAGGGAAATTTGTATTTAGTGAGACTTGAAGATTATAATCAACCATTCACACTGATGATGTAATAAATTACTTATAACTAGTAGGAATATAGATTAGTTCATCAGACTCACGGGGTTTTTTCCTTGGGTTTTTCTTGTTCAGAATCTTCCTCTGATGATTCAGCTCCCGTGTTCAAGGATGTCATCTTCCCGAATGATTCTTTTGCATCCCCAAAGAAGCCCTTCACTTTATCAAGGACAGTTTTGAGTTCATCCTTCGTTGGAAGCTGAATATTTGCACAAAAACCCAATTGCATATACGTTAAACGTGGAACATGATGCACGACAACGAGCCAAAACCCAAATCCCAGTATGCTTAAGTGTACCAAATAAATGAATAATGTGGCATTTCTATAAAGGAACTCAAGCATAGCATTTCTATAATCTTTATTAGCCAAGTGTTTTGCTCTAATTCTGAAATAAGTGAGGACAAAAAAATGATTGTTGATCGAGGAATAGTACAATGATTGAAGGATAAATGGTTAAAAGAGGGGATGTGGTTAATCAAAATGGGGTAATTATTTAACTAGTTTTGAGCCTCATTACCTCACATGAAGGTATGATGAAGGTGAACTGATCATCTTTAATACTCAATAAACACCAAAATTACTCATGCTCATTCTCCATTACCATTCTTATTAAAGAATTTTGAACTCCTTATATCTTGAGATGCTTAATTAGAAATTTATTCATAACTAAAATGTACTTATATAGGATAGCATGAGTTGTCTTCATATCAACATTAACCTTAAATTTAATCCGGAAGTTCATTATCTTCCTGGAGGATGATTATGAAGGTTTACATAAACTCTGATCATCATAAGAGTATAAGATATCTCAATAAGTATTACCTCAATAACATCATTTGGAGCTAGTGCGGCCCTCAGATTGTTGTTATCCTGCATGTTAAGAGCATACAACATCAGTATGAAAGCACCCTTTCTCTTCTCCTTTCAAAACAGTCAAACATTTTGGAGACATTCTTAGGGTCTGAAATGATAATACACTTGAAAGAAGAGATAAGAAACATTACAACAAGTTTGTAGCCATAACGGAATTCTTTGGCAGACCGCAATATACGGAACTGTTTCGTAGCCAGCTTCTGAATTTCCTTTTCGTCCTGTTTTAACACAAGATACAAATAAGAGTGTGTGATTGCATCGGTTCCAACAAAAAATAAAACAATGACCACATATAATTGAGGAGGGTTAACACCTCTGTTGTACTCTTTCAAGTTCAAATAGTGTGCAGTTCATAATAATATTATGTAATCTATAAATGTTGAGTTGTGTTCATACACTCCTGCTTCTAAGCTATACAGATCTAATCCTACGGTTTATTCCATCAAGTTCAGATGAGATTAGATGATTATAGGGTCACATTACAGAGAGATTTCAATTTCGGACATCTATACTTGCTAAATACGGGAATATTTTTGTTTAGGCCCCTAACTTAGGGAAGTAGCAATTGTAGCAGGGCTAGCACATTTACGTCATTATATTTTAATTTTTGTCCTATTAGCCCGAAGCACCCCCAATTTGAGCTAAAATGTCATGTGCTGCACACTAATTGACCTAAACGTGCAAAAATTAAAACACACGGGATTAAATGAACCAAATTAAAATCCAATGGTCCAAATGTGCCAGCCCATAAACATATTGACCTACAACTGCTACCCAGTTATGGTCTTTTTTGAGAATAGTTCCCATCCCAATACAGCAATGCTGTAACAGAATGAGTTGATGATAGGCAAAGTTTGTAAAGAAGAGACGAGACATTCCATTCATTCTATCCTATACAGAATGCATAACAAACAATGAGCTTCTTAGCTTTGGTGACTGAATTTATTGAACCTCAACTGCACAACAGATTTTTTGGTGGAACAATTCGAGACCACAAACTCTCCTGTGAAACTTGTTCATAGTATGAAACTCATACCATTACATTTATAAAGTGATACCACTACTCTTATAAACTAGTACCTATAACATTTAATACTATGATCTCAGTTTAGGTATCAGTGGATAAATGTAGTGGTATTAGATTGTAAGTGCAGTGGTATAAATTTCATACTACGAACAAGTTTTCACCGGACCCCTACTCATTCGAAACATATAACTCATGAGATAAACAATGAAGGGAACTAACATTATAAACAACTGCTGCAAGATTCCTCGCAAGTGTGTCTTTATAAATATATTTCCCAAGAAAATTGTCCTTCGCAGCAACCATTATCTTTGCCGTTGTGCCCCCTGTAACAACATTAAGTGGGTACCAAAGATACACCTGATTGAACAACAAAAACTTTCAAAACCCCCAAACTCAAACCCCACAAAATAGAAATCAAGATAGAGGGGTAATTAGGTAATACATTAGCCATCCGTATAAAGATTACGAATTTGGGGTTGCCATCATCTTCAAGCTTGGGAAGAGCAGGCAACTTTCTGGCAGCCATTCCTCTCTTGCCTTTTGCTTCAATTACCAGCCTCTGCAATCTATTGTTATTGTTATTATGTGAAGGTTTGGAAAGTGTTGTTTTTTTGGAAGAAAAGAGTGAGGGTCGGATGAGTGATGAAGATAACGGCAATCGCACCGCTGGATTCGCACACATTGCGACCTCCATAACTGATTTCTCACTTTTTTCAAATTTCGCAGATTTTCTTTTTTGTGGGAGAAGCTTATGGGTCAGGCCGCCTTATCCACAAAATTCACAACTATTTCCAATTTTTAATTTGTGAGAGTTATTTATTACTAATATTTAAGATAAATTTATATATACCAGGTGCGCCCGTGTGTTTTATAGTGTATTTTAAAATTATATAAAATATGTAATTTGTTTGTACTGAAAACATGCCATTATTAATATGAGAAATAAGTTGTACGTTTCAGTGTAAATAAATTGTATAATTTTAAAATACAATATGAAGTGCATGATGCATCTGATTTACATGAGATCCATTTTAATATTTAAATGGATAAATTGATTTTTGATTTAAGGTATTGTAGTCGCATTTGCTTTATCTGTTTCTTCCTCTTTCCATCATTATAACTTTATTATTAAAATAGATGTTTTTTTATAGGTAAATAAGTAATGATATGAGATGTAATTTTGAAATATTGAGAAATGATAAGACATAATGCATCAAAACACTCATGAATTATTATCGTTTGTTTCGAAAGACCTCTAAATTATTATTTTTTATTTTAAAAATTCCTTAAAATATCAATTTTTGTTTCGAAAGGTCCCTGAATTATAATTTTTTTAGCTAGCTTAATGTTTTCAAATTAAATATGACACATTAACTCAATTTCGATGTTTTTATTTTCATATCATAAATAAGTATAAGACGAAATTGAAGAGAGTATTAATTTATCACCCGTGCTTTGAACAGTGTGTGGTTTTAAGGGTGTGTTTTGAAAGACTTAAAACAGCTTTCAGAAGCACTTATTTTCAAAAGCTGTGAGAGGGGACTTTAAAAATAAGTGATTTTGAAAACTGTTTTAAGTTTTTTAAAACACGTCCTAAGGGTGTGTTTTGAAACACTTAAAACAGCTTCTAGAATCACTTATTTTCAAAGTTCCCAAAATTGGAGATGGTGTTCGCATTTGCTACGGTCATCTTTATGGAAAACATATTTTCTTGGGTTTTATTATTTTGATTACATTTTTCGCTAATTAAATTATGAAACATGCAAGTTATTTTAACAAAACATATTTCAAAGACTCCGCCATTTTTGCGGGTTTTATTATTTTGATTACATATATATATTTTTTTAATCCGAATTTTGATTACATATTTTGCTGAGCAAATTAAATTAGGAAATGAATTGAATGGGTTCGATCGATTTTATAACCCAACCCAATTTGCATATGATTTCTTTTCAGGTTCGATTTTAATAGAATTTATTATTTATTTTAAAATAAAATCATATTCCATATATTTCCTTTTCAAAACTATCTTTTCTCGCTCTCTCTCTCACTCTCACTCTCACTCGCAACCTTCGATTTCGAATCTCAAGGAAGCCGTCGGAACTCATTGATTGCCGCCGGTAAATCTATCCTTCTTCCCGTCTCTCTGTTTATATGCATACTTTACCAATGCATCTACGAAGCTGTGGCTTTTCATTTTTTGTCCTGCTTGTTTGTCGATTCAAATCCTAAGTTAGGGTTTCCTTGATTTTGAACAGCTGAACGAATTGACAAGAGATTTTTCTTTTCCCATTCTGCCTGTCCGTCATTCTGGAATTTTCTCCGAATTATAGGTTTACTTCGTTTCCTCTTTTTGAAGTGGAAATCAAATATGTTATTTCGACCTCTGCGATATTGGGATCTCGTGGTTAAGTTTTAATCTTATATACTTTTTCTGCAAATTTGGTTTCCTTATGCACTTCTCGATCTATGATTTTTTGTTTTAAAATTATTTCTAGGCACGCTTTTATGAAACCGCACAATGAATTTTTTGGGCGATCTAATTCTGTGGTTTTGGTTTGTTAAGCGGATAATTTTCTGTGTGCAGTATTATTTTCACATTTTCTGTTGGATTACCTTGTTGTGACGTTCTGTTATGCTATTTCCTGTAATTCGGATAAGCTGATATTGTTTTAATTTTTAAATGTTTTGATGAAGAGTGTAGCCTGTTGAACTTTTTCTTGTGCTAAAATGTCGATGGTGGATGAGCCTCTGTATCCCATAGCAGTCCTGATAGACGAGTTAAAGAATGATGACATTCAGCTACGGTTGAACTCCATACGCAAACTATCCACAATTGCACGCGCGCTTGGGGAGGAGAGAACTAGAAAGGAGTTGATTCCATTTTTGAGTGAGAATAATGATGATGATGATGAGGTGCTTCTGGCCGTGGCTGACGAATTGGGAGTTTTTATTCCGTTTGTTGGAGGAGAGGAATATGCCCATGTGTTACTCCCTCCTCTGGAAACACTTTGTACTGTGGAGGAGACCTGTGTGAGGGAGAAAGCCGTAGAGTCATTGTGCAAAATTGGATCACAGATGAGGGAGAGTGATTTGGTTGACTCATTTATTCCACTCGTGAAGGTCAGTTTTGATGTGCTCTTTGTTTCATCATTTTGTTGCTATTAAAAAAAAAACTCTCTTTTTACGGTAGTCTTTTAAGGAAGCGATACTATCGTATTTAATACTTGGGATCACTGAGATGACATCATTACTTCGTGGGTATCACCTCAAATATAATTCTTCAGTTTGTTTAGAGTGCTTTTGAAACCTAGTCCTCGATGCTATGTCTCTGCTAGTGGTTATGATGATATATCTAGTTCCTTTCTTTCTTTATTTCTTTAAGAATGCACTTGATCACCTTTCAATCTTTGCCATTAACACATCTCACTTTTGTTATTTTATATATATATATATATATTTAAATTGGACTTTATTCAAATTTAAATTACAGAGGCTAGCAGCGGGCGAGTGGTTCACAGCCCGTGTCTCTGCTTGTGGATTGTTTCATATTGCTTATCCGAGTGCCCCAGATATGTTGAAGACAGAATTAAGGTCAATATACAGTCAATTGTGTCAAGATGATATGCCTATGGTAAGAAGGGCGGCTGCAACAAATTTAGGAAAATTTGCTGCCACTGTAGAAGCTGCTCATCTCAAGAATGATATAATGTCCATGTTTGAGGATCTTACACAGGATGGTAAATAAAAAAATTTAGACATCACTAGTTATTTGGAAGGATTCAGTTAATCCAAAATACATGACTAAGGCAGTTCTGTGCTCCACAGTGTTTAGGTTTAACATTGGTAAATTTTGGCCCTCTGCACTCGTAAGTGGCCTTTATATTACATGATAAAATACAGTGGAGATTACTTGTTAGTTTTTTGCCTACGTTTTGGAAGTTTAAATTTGAACAATTTCAGCCTAGAATTTATTTCTTTGATTGGTATTCTGGTTAAGTGTGCATGTATATAACAACTGGAACACCAGAACTGCATTAGCTGTTGGGTGGTCGTGGGAAGAAAGAGCTAGGAAAATTGCAAAAGTTGATAACATGCTAATTAGTTGTGGTGAATGGTTACTTTTTTGTTTTTCAATTACTGAAGCAATTATCTCTTTGGTTGACAATAAGATGATAGATGTTGACGTTGGTGAACTTAAACTGACTTTTCTAATTCTTGTTTACAGATCAAGACTCTGTTCGCATACTAGCTGTTGAGGGCTGTGCTGCTCTTGGCAAGTTGTTGGAGCCTCAAGATTGTGTTGGCCATGTTCTTCCTGTAATTGTCAACTTCTCGCAGGTATACTTTAGACTACATTCTTTCTTCATCAAAGCTTTTCCTTGTTATTTGTTGGGATAAGTTATTGTCAATTTATATCTGTGCAGATGCTGCTTAAAATTTATTTTGATACTTGTGAGTTACGTAGTAGGGAATATTTCTGATACTCTTTCGTCGTATAATATACAACTCCCTCTGACCCAGAAAAGCTTTCATAGGAAATTGATTGGATTGTGTGTATGTGTGGGCCCAAAAGTAATGGCATTTTTGTAAAATTGTGGTTATTGTGAGAGTGGAGTTTTTGGAGGTTATCTACTTTTGGGGTGTAGAAATTTATTATGGGACATCCGTAAAAGGAAGGTGTGACCTTTTTCGGGATGAAGGGAGTATATTTTTTGGGTTGAACATAATTCCAGATTTTTACTTTTTGAGTACAAGAGCTTGTGAAATATTCATATGCAAAAAGTAAATCTAGAACGGAAAATGCTTATTTAATCTGTCCAAGTGGATTAAAATGTTTCGTTCTTGGTTTGTCTTCTTCCTCTATTTGATATGAGTTTGTTACTACTGTATCATCAGGATAAATCTTGGCGTGTTCGTTACATGGTTGCCAATCAGTTGTATGAGCTTTGTGAGGCTGTGGGACCTGAACCTACTAGGTAGGTGTTTATAGCTTCTAAATTTTCAGTTTCACTGCTTGTATGATGTTTCTAACACTTGTCTGTAAATTTGAGATAGTATCTACTTCTATTTCAATAATGTCTGGCTAAACAATTACTATATACAGTAACATTTGGGATGTAGATCTGATACTGTATGGACTAATGAACCTATGAAATGCCAGATAAATCTGGATTTATGGTGGACTGACTTGTTTATATACGATTTTGCATGATAGGCTATTAATGAGAGTATGTTATGTTTCTGCTCTCTGTCGGCCTTGTTGTAGACTCGGATAAATTTAATGGACAGTATTACCATAATAAAATTTGTCATTTTTGTCCAAATGGACAGTATTAAAATTTGTTTTACATTTTTTGTTTCTTGTCCTGTATGTTTTAAGGACGGATTTGGTTCCTGCTTATGTGCGTCTACTTCGAGATAATGAAGCAGAAGTGCGTATAGCAGCTGCTGGGAAAGTTACAAAATTCTGTAAGATTCTTGATCCAGAACTTGCTATCCAGCATATTCTACCGTGTGTAAAGGTACCCTTACTCACTGATATAGTGCCCTTATTTTCTTTATTTGATTATCTTAAATTGACGTGGTTTCTTACAGGAACTATCTTCTGATTCTTCACAACACGTAAGGTCTGCTTTGGCATCCGTCATTATGGGAATGGCTCCTGTTTTGGGAAAGGTTAACATGATTGATAATTTTAATCTTGTGTATTGCCAGTGTCTAGTATTAATTCGTTAAATTCTTTTCTAATATGGATATATATGTTTGACATTGGTATTTCTTGTTGATGCAGGATGCAACAATTGAACAACTTCTTCCCATATTTCTCTCACTTTTGAAAGACGAATTTCCTGATGTCCGTCTCAATATTATTAGCAAGTTAGATCAAGTCAACCAGGTCTATAACAGCCCCATTCAATTGTTCAAATACTCTGCAAATGTGAATCACTTTATCCATTTCCGACTTATTACTCATTTTTCTGGTCTTGCAGGTTATTGGAATTGATCTACTCTCTCAATCTTTATTACCAGCTATTGTCGAGCTTGCTGAGGATAGGCATTGGAGGGTCCGACTTGCCATCATAGAATACATACCTTTATTGGCTAGTCAGTTAGGTGTTGGATTTTTCGATGAAAAGCTGGGTGCCCTTTGCATGCAGTGGCTGCAAGACAAGGTTAGTTGTTCTCTACAGTTCTTATCCTCGTTTTGCTGCTATCAATTTGAGAATATGTAAGAGCAACAATGTCATTATTTTCTAGATTTTACTTAACGCCTACAATGGTTCATATCTCCCTCTTCGCCTTATCAACTTGCAATTGATTTAATAAAATTATATTCCCCTTGTGTTATAATATTGAGAGCCGCACGTTAGGGGAAAGAAATGTAGCAACTAGCAAATCGATTTAACTTTTGGGACATTTGCAGGTTTATTCTATTCGAGATGCTGCAGCTAATAATTTGAAGCGTTTGGCTGAGGAGTTCGGTCCAGAGTGGGCAATGCAGCATATACTTCCTCAGGTTTGTGGATGGCTTATCTCAAAATATTCCTATTTTGCCAGTGCTAAAATTTGCTAACAGCTTGCTCATGCAATTGATAAATCTTATGGGTAGGTAGAGTGTAAAAATTTGGTTTACATTGAAAGTGAGTAATTTCGCGATACTTGATATCGGATCTTTTATAGTTTGACTTTGATTTAAAAAAATTGGTTTTTAAGTGACTTTTTATAACCGTTTTTTGGAATCAAGGGGATTTTGAAATCCTGATGAATAGTAAGGTGTGATTTTGTTGGTTTTTGAATAGGGTGAGATTTAACTCAATGTGTAAGAGTGTTTGAATGATTGAATGATGTGAATTATGATCTAAAACCGGATTTCAAAATCCCGAACTAGAACTGGTTTTAAATTTCAAAAACACAAAACAAACCTCAACTTATGGTTTGTTTTTCACAATGTATGCATTACATGTATGCAACTACCATTATGCCTGCTCTTTCCGTTGATTCTCTTTAGCACGTTGCTATATCCAAACATTTGTGACATTCCCTATGCAGGTCCTGGATATGGTAAACAATCCACATTACTTGTATCGAATGACCGTTATTCAGGCAATCTCGTTACTTGCTCCAGTCATGGGGTCAGAGATAACATGCTCTAAATTATTGCCTGTGATTGTTAATGCAACAAAGGACAGGTAGTTGCCCTTTCGTTTTCATCAATTGGCCTTGTATCATCACCACAATATCCACTAACGATGAACTATTGTTTTGTAGGGTTCCAAATATTAAGTTCAATGTGGCCACGGTGTTGAAGAATATGATACCAATCGTCGATCAATCTGTGAGTAAACTTTCCCTTCAATTCGATCTGTAATGTAATACTACCTCCGTCCCGTAGTTGTTTACCCTTTTCAAAAAGTAGTCTGCCACAAAATCTCAAAATTACATCTCATACCATTACTTTTACCCAAAAAAAACATATACTTAAGTAATAAAATAGAAAGAATTACAATACCCTCAATCAAAAATCACTTTATCACTTTAAATACTACTCCATCCATCCCAATCAAAAACTCGTGTCAAAAGCAAAGGGGTAAACAACTATGGGACGGAGGGAGTACCTTTTTCTTTATAATACTCAATTTCTGAACCTTTTTCTTGCTCCGTAGGTGGTGGAAAAGACGATTCGCCCCAGTTTGGTCGAGTTGTCTGAGGACCCTGATGTAGATGTTCGTTTTTTCGCCAATCAAGCACTTCAGTCGATTGATAATGCCATGTCGAGTTAGAAATATTGGTTTTTCTTTTTATTCATTTTAGAAGGTTACTGATTACTGAATTTCTGGGCATAATTCTTTAAACTTGGCTCGTATCGTTGATTGTATTTTCCTTTCTTGGCATATGTAATCTAAAAGTACTCTAAAAGTCACTCTTTTGTAATTGAGTGTTAACCATTAATCGTGTGTTTTCTAATGATCTAAAAATCTCCTCATTTTAGACATTTGACAATTTTCTAATTTTTTTATAAGATTTGAAAATGTACATGGTAAATTCTGCCGTCGAATACTTATCAGTAAATGCACGAGAGATATAAATCATTTCAGACAAATTATATGGTCCAATTTAACATAGAAATTATATGGTCCAATTTAACATTGAAAAATTAAGACCATAAGTTTAAATGTTATAAGTATTATTTATAACTTAATACCATCTTAATATTTGTCGGTTGATTTCATTACACTCAAATAATATTAAATATTATGAGCATTAATTCATAAGAGAAATGACATTAGCTCATAAGTACAATAATATTCATTTCATCATGTTTAAAAGTTTGAACTCTAAATATTTAATTAGATCCTTTTAAACTGATAAAAGTATCACGTGAATTATATTATGACAATGTCTTGTATGCACCAATTACACTGTGCAATTCAAGTGCACTTTTAAAACTTATAACTTGTTGCACCGAAGTTTACAACTTGTTTATATTGAAATATGTAACTCGTTTTCACTTACACAAGTTACTTGTATGTTTCAATGTAAATATGAATTAAACTGACAAAAGTATCATGTGAATTATATTTATTGGCAATGTCTTGTATGCACCAGTTGCACTATACAATTTAAGTGTATTTTTTAAATATGCAGCTTATTTATATTGAAATATACAATTTATTTTCACTAACATAAATGGTATGTTTGAATGTAAATATGATATATTTTAAAAATATACATAAATTGCATGGTACATGAGACCTACTTATTTTTATTTTTTTAAATAATTAGTTCTCCGACCTCCATTTATCATAAAAGAAATTATAGAAATAGATATTTTCATTATAATGACTATTTGGCACCATTTGTTGTGCTATAACATTGTACAAGGCTCTAGTAATTTATGTTGTGAAGTCCTATACTGATTTATTTTGCAGAGTTAATTATATGTACATGTATCTAATCCTATTTAAAGGGTTTCTATAGCTCTAGTTTCTCTGGGTTATTTTCCTTGCCCGATTAATATATTTTTAGTCTGATAATAACTTGTAATCTTTTTCAGTGCATATTTAATAACTTGTAATCTTTTTCAGTGCATATTTATTATAATAAGACTGCTAGCTATTATCAGTTTCACAATTTTAACAGTGAGTCTCTATTAGCTTTCTTGTAATTTTTATTTTATAAGGATGCTTTCAAGAAGTCTCCTGCATCAATTCGGTTGGTATATGGTTGTTGGTTTGTATGAATGCATGTATTGGATTCACAGCCACTTATGTGAAACTGTTGCAGTCATGTGGGAAGATTCATGCTTTCATCTTTTCCAAATTCTACCTTTATCCCATCTGGGGGAAGAATTGGAACAGAACTTAATTAAGCATTGTCGCTTTAATACTTTAGGAAGGGTGTTGATTTGTGCTAGTTTATAACTTCTTATACGGGTTTTTGTCTTAATCGATAAGACAAGTATTCTTAAAACACAATCATGATGCTCAACTAGGATTCTTCGACATCAAGTCCATCAAATGCCATATTTGTCTATGTCGCCTATAAACATGGCAAACCATATCATATTACTATTATCAAACACTTTAATTCAACATACTAATAATCATGGCAATAATTTATGGCCTATTATCATATTGGTTTGACTAACTTAACACCCTCTTACAATATTGATCGTTGATGTATTTTCAAATGGCTAAGAATGTATGTGCATTAGGCCGTAAGGACTCCCAAAATGAATTTGGCTTGCTTCAGTCACTGTCTACTATTATAACTCATTTGCCAAGAGTCAACTCCACAATTAACCCTTAATTTCGTAACAATTCTATTTACATTACACTTAGTCCTTTTCAAATAATATCGTTTCTCCATTTTCAAATATACCGGACAATAGAAACTCAAAGAAAAATAATAAATTGTTTACTATCTCTCTCTTGCCTTTGAGGATGTCGTTATTAGAAAAAGATACAAAACCAAAGTTGAGTGGAATTTTAGTGTGAACTCGCTAATACATTTTAGTTGTACGAAAGATTACTTTTATCATACAACCTTTTTTAGTAATTTTGTTAAAAATAATTTATGAAATCAAATATTTTGTAAAGCGTGATATTTTGTAAGTTAATAATATTATTTGAAAAAGAGAGTTCACATGAACTCATTCACAGAAAATATGTTCTTATCATTAATATCTCCCATTCCCGGTGTTTTAGTTAACATAAATCTAGAGAGAGAATAGGACATGTAAGTCAGGGCCTGAACTAAACTCATTTTAAACATTTTATAAGCATTTAAACATGAACTTGTTATTTTGTCTATCTTCACGAGATTTTGTAAGAAAATTTATGTTCAAGTATAGAGACTCTCTTGTGAGACCGTGTCACGTGTAACAATCAAATCTCAATAAGCAATCGACATGAAAAATCTGTAGAGATTAGTGAGTAAAGACATGAACATATACTTAGTAATCTGGATCCATCTTAAACCCGTTTCAAAAAAAAATTATCAAACAAAAAAAATGGGTTTGAACTTTCAATGATTCCCAACACCATTGACTAGGTTTTATAGTCCATCACAGCATTCAATTTTGCACGGTACAACTTCAATTCTTATGTATGAGTAATTGAGTATTTGATTTTAGTGGGCACTTTCACTTCATATTTATTGTGTTTCACTAGAAACCGAGATGCACATATATAGCAGCTTAAAAAAATAAATACGTAGCGCATAACCTTTTTGTGACGATTGAAAAATGAAGAGAAAGCAAAATTAAGTAACACATATTTAGTTACTCTGTTCATAAAAAATGACTACGTCGGGACACTATCAAGCCAGAAAATTTACTAAATAACAACTACTCCCTCCGTCCCGGAAGACTTTGCACAGTTACTGTTCTGCTCGTGTTTTAGCGAGCGAGTTTTTTATTACTATTTGAAATGATAAAGTAATTTTAAGAAATGCGTATGACAGAGGGGAAATGTTTCCACTAAGACTATTATACCCCACCTTAAAAGTCACTTTATTATTTCAAATACTAATAAACAACTAGCACGTAAAAACACGAGCAAAAAGTAAGTGTGCTAAGTCTTTTTGGACGGAGGTAGTATAATGAATTAGATGAGTATTTATAAGTAAAATTGGGTCAAAACTCTAAAAGTTCCATTTTGATCGAATCTGCTAAAAAAGATCAATGTGAAGCTGAGATGTGAAGGAGTCGATCAGACTCCATAACCCAACACCTTTTGTACAAAAATATTTCATTTTTAGTCTGAAATTATTGCCATAAATCACACAAGCATCACATCATAATCAACATTCAATTATAATACTACTTGAAATACAATTTTTAGCCGAATAATCCAACTATTATACATAAGTAAGCATAAATTATTTTTCTACATTACTTAATCTACATTCGATCCTAATTATTATTATTATCTACATCTAGTAACGAAATTCTTGGTACAAGAAAACAATTCATGAAGTCGCATTTGCGCCAACCGCGAGTTATCAAGAATCTGAAATGCATGCCCAACGCCTTTAAACACCACTTTCTCAACTCTCACCCCATCCCTCCCCAATTTCTCACACCACTCCAAATTTCTATCCCTCAAAATATCCATCTCCGAAACACACACCAAAACATCCAGCGCCCGCATTTCTTCCCCTTTTCCCGCCGTGGCCCCCGCAATCATCGGGTTGCACCACGGATGATCGCGGCCGGCCCCGACGGGCAGCGCTAGCCGCCAGTACGTGTCGCTGGCGGCTAGCGTGAGGGCAGAGCGCGGGGGCTGGACCGTGTTCCTCTCGGAATGGGTCCTGCCCTCCCCACCGATAAACGGTTGGATCAACACCAACCCTTTGATCGCCGCCGTCAGGGCGGCCGAACGTTCACCCGCCCTGACGGCGACATTGTAGGCGATATTCGCTCCGGCGCTATCGCCTGCAAGGAAGATTCTAGAAAAGTCGCATTTATTCGCCCACCATGATTTGCTATTGCCACTCTCTTGTTGCTTTATCCACGCCAGGGATTTCGCGCCGTCGTCGTACGCCGCCGGGAGGGGGCTTTCCGGCGCCAGCCGGTAGTTCACCGACACGACGGCGCAGCTGGTCTTGGAGGATAATTTTGCTAGGAACTGGTGGTAGCAACTCCAGGAGGCGGCGCCGACGCAGAATCCGCCGCCGTGGAAGTAGACTAGGAGGGGCAGTTTGGTCTTTTGTGCGGCGGCGTTCGGGACGTAGACACGTGACCAAATGTTGGTGTACTTGTCAATGATCATGTCTGCGCACGTGACCCCGAGGTCGGGAGCCAACGAGGGCGGGACACATGGCACGATCTGGGGGCGCTCCACGTGGCCGTCATTGTGCACTCGAATGAGGCCGTCGATTTCTTCGGTGATTACGCGTTTTTGGGATTTTTGGGTGGTGATTTTTTGAAAGGTGCGAGTTGGGTCTATTGTGGCGGTAGCCATTTTTGGCGTGGATGAAGGAGAAATTGGGTGACAAATTTAGGTGTTTGTTTGGGGCGAAAATGTGGGCTATTTTAGGGTGTTTTATAGTAGAAAGTCAATGGTGAAAAAGATAAGGTTGGAAGTGGGACATGTATGAGATGATCAATAATTCATTTGGACATTTGATTCTTTAATTTGTTCCGATAAATGAGAGAATGTTTTTTTGGAACCTAATTTAGGCTAATGATATCATCTATTCCACTCCCAGTGTTCCACTCCATATTCCATACTGTGGATGTATGATAAGTGGAGATTAAAATATTATCCAAAGACTCACCATACTCCATGTATCATACTGTGGATGTATGATAAGTGGAGATTAAAATATTATCCAAAGACCCACCATAATCCTAGGTCCATGTGTTAAAGATTCATAAAATGAGACATATTTAGAATATGAAAAAATGACATAGAGAATGAAACTGTAATTTAGGTTGTGTTTTAAGATATTATTTTACGGGTTTGGAAATATCCGTCCCGAATAATGTGCACCCCAAATAGGAGGGGTATTATAAATCTACCTCTCATCTATTATAACATCTTTAAAAATTATTTTATCATTTTAAATATTAATAAAAAATTCACTCACAAAAATACGTGAAAACAATAAACGTGCACGTTATCACGGAACGGATGGAGTAATATTTTTTTAAAATTTATAAATATATGATAATATGTCTTAAAATTTGTAAATGAGAACAATCAAGTTTGAATAAGTCCAAATCTCACGTGACATTTCAACACGATTTGAATTTATGCGAGCTCGATTGTCCTATATTTACAGAGTTTAAAATATGTAATCCTATATTTATGTCACATCCCGAAGGCCAAATATGCATAAATTTTATAAGAAATTGCAGCGGAAGATAAAATAAGTAAATAAGAATTCAAAGATTCAAAATTTTCTCATGGAGATGTGACTAAAATTTAAAAATACAATTTAATATTTAATGTTAATACTAATAAATCAACATGAAAATAATTTTCCTCAAGATACATCCACCGTCCCTCCACCCACTCCTTCTTAATCTGAAAAATATTAAATGTATGGTATGAGCAAAACCACTAACTCAGTGAAGTCACCTTGTCAAGATTAAATATAACATAAAAATAAAGTGCAAATCTCAAATAATTCATGTATGCAAAATCTTTCATGTATGTAAATTCTTTTCCATCAAAATAATCAATTGCTTCCACGAAAACCTCTCTTCAGTCCCGTGTTCTTTCTTGTGCACGACAGTTCCCCCAAAGACCTCTTTGCAGTCTATAGGTTCCCTGAGGACCTCTTTGCAGTCCCGGGCCTCTTTGCAGTCCCTGGCCTTTCGGACCTTTCTTTTTACAATAATCTTATTATAATTTCATATCATCAAATCAAATCACGCTCATGAAAAATAATTTATCATATACGTCACGCCATATTATATTGCACATAAATAATTTATTCATACGAAATATTTAATAAAGACAAATAAACCACACCTTAAATCTCGATGTATTGGATGCAAATAATGTGATGAATGTCTTTTCTGAACACCTAAAATAATTAAATAATAAATCTTGAAATTATTAATATTAATAATATTAATTTTACGAAATAAAGCATATAAAGAACGAAAGTTGGAAACTTGACATTTTTGGTGTGGTCCTCTTTTCGGAAATTAATTTCAATGGTGGCAACGACTTAATGCCTGTTTAGAAAAATATTGGAAACTTTGTCTTCAAAATCAACTTAAGAATTGAAAATAATTTGGGCTCATGGAATTAAATTGTTTTCGAATAAAAATAAATTCAGTTCTGGCCTATTTTCGAATTTCACTTCAGAATGAAATTTGGCTTTAAAAACGATAAAACAAAACTTTGAACTTTAATTAAAATTCTTTGGCCTAATTAAAAACCAGGAAATTGAATAAACATAAACGATTAAGACTTAATTCAAAGAAATTAATACCTTTTGGCCAAAGGAGAGATTCACGCCACCTTTTAATCCATACCTTTTGGCCAAAGGAGAGATTCACGTCACCTTTTAATCCAGAAAACACAACTCAAGTTTTACGGTGAAAAATATTTTTCATGTGTTTTGATTTCATGAAAAGAGACCTCTATTTATAAGGAAGAAAATATATTTTCTAGAGAAATTGAGATTTGGATATTTCATGAAAATCTTGACATTTGATTCTTGTAGATAGAGATTTAAAAAAAATATAAACATATCTTCTATATGATCTACCATAAAAATTAAATGAGTAAGAATAATGATAATGATAATAATAATAATAAATAATAAAAGAAGGACATGAAGTAACGAATTTGGTTCAAACAAATATTAGTGCTTATCTCCCTTTCGAAAATAATTAGGAGAAAAAAATATTTGATATATGTGTTTTAATTAATAGGTAAAAGTTTGGTCCTTTTAGAAAGATTTAAAAATAAGATTTAAGATTTTGGATTTAGAAAATCTACTGTAGATCTTGGACGATTAGTTCCTTGCTTAGGAAAATTGGAATTTAAATCTCTGGTAAATTTTTGTATAGATATGCTAAGGAGCTTGAGGAAAATCTAATTTTTTTGTAAAAATATCTTTTGTAAATATTGAAAAATAAATTTGAATTTTTATAGTATTGAAAAAAAAAATCTCCTGATGAATGTTTAAAAAAAAAATTATAATTAATTTGAAATTTTTCGGGGTCTTACAATTTATATATATTAAAACACTTTGTTCTATATTTTTATAAGTCCGTAAAATTATTATCCTTAAAATACAACTCTCAAATTTAAAACAATCCTTAAAATTTTTGTAGATTGGGAGTAACCCCATTCTTAGGGGGTGTTTGGCACAACTTATAAGCTCTTTAAAACAGCTTATAAGTTGTTTAGGAGCTTATAAGTTCATTAATTTTGTTTGGTAAAATAAGATGTCTAACATTTTATAAGATCTAAAAATAAGCTTCAAAAAAATAAGTTGGGATATCCCAACTTATTTTATAAAAATTAAATAAGCTCTATCATATTTCAACCCATCCCGGCCCAAATTTGGTCCGAATTCAATCCAACCCGGCCCTTTTTTTTTTCGCTAAAAAAAATGGAAAAAAAATAATTTTTTCTTGAAAAAAAAAATCTGGGAAAATATATTTATTTATTTTTGAGAAAAATATTTTTTTTTCTGGAAAAATATATTTATTTTCGAAAAAAAATATTTTCTGAAAAAACAAAATTGAAAAAAAAATATTTTCTGAAAATAAAATATTTTTTTTCTGGAAAAATATACTAACTCCATCCCATAAATATATGCACACCTACTTTATTATCGAGTTTTTGTGAAGCGAGTTGTTTATTAATATTTCAAATGATAAAATAATTTTTAAAGAGAGGTATTATAGATATATCTCTCATCTATTGCATGCATTTTTAAAAATTATTTTATCATTCAAATACTAATAAAAAACTCGCTCGCAAAAATACGCAAAAACAGTAAACGTGCATATATTTTTGGGACGGGGGGAGTATTTATTTTCGAAAAAAATATTTTCGATTGTTTTTTCTGAAAAGAAACATTTATTTTCGAAAAAAAATTGTTTTCTGGATTATTTTATTTTCAATATTTTCTATTTTTTCTGAAAAAAAATTTTCTGGAAAAAAAAATTATTAAAAAAAATAAAAATAAAAATATTTTTTGGAAAAATATACTCCCTCCGTCCCAAAGATATATGCACATTTACTGTTTTCGCGTGTTTTTGCGAGCGAGTTTTTTATTAGTATTTGAAATGATAAAATAATTTTTAAGGATGCATGCAATAGATGACAGGTAGATCTATAATACTCCTCTTTAAAAATTATTTTATCATTTGAAATACTAATAAACAACTCGCTCACAAAAACTCGATAATAAAGTAGGTGTGCATATATTTATGGGACGGAGGTAGTATTTATTTTCGAAAAAAAAATATTATTAAAAAAAAAAAAAAATATATTAATTTTAAAATTAAAAAATAGTTTTCAAAAGATTAGTATGAAAGAACTTATAAATTTTATTAGCCAAATACTTTAACAACTTATAAGCTACTTAAAAATTATATCTTATAAGCTCTCAAAACAACTTATAAGATGTTTAAAATAAACTTAGTCAAGCTGAGCCTTATATTTAAATCCTACGAAAAATAGTTTAAAAATAAATCGTAAAAGATTATGCGAGATTCTTTGAAACCTCTTTGGCTAGCTCTCTCCCTCAGTTCCTTGCATGTGGAGTTCATATGATTGATTAGGGTTTAAATAGTAAATTTTGGTGAGTGCTTCAATTTGTTTTTTTTTATGTAATTGTAATGTTTGAACGGCTAATAATTAAGACACGCTAACCACAATTAAGAGCCAAAAAATATATATATGTCTTATTGTGAAACACGTGTTTCTTATTGTCGTGTAGCTATATATACTACGGTCTAATTAATTAAGTAGAACCAATTTTTTATTCTCATAAGTGAGTTTGAATTAATTTGTGAGCATCATCGGAATAGTTACAAATTCTCTTTTTTCTTTCTATGTTTTCATTTTGAAATTATACTCCCTTTTCATGTAGTTTGTAAACTAAGCATGGTGTTTAATTATTTAATGTGCATCCTCTCGAATCTCCATTTTTTTTTAGTGAAAACAATAAGAAAGTCTATTGAGTGCATCAATTTAATATCAAAGCAAAACCATATCATGTTGAATACTATTGACTCGAACAATAAAATAAGCTTGCTACAATGATCAAGTAATGATGGATATCCACATATGGCGTGTGTATATATATATATATCTTTGTCTATTTTAGTTAATCAATTCGATAGCATGCAAGAATTTCCACCATATCCATTCATTTAAAAGGGAAAAAAAAGTGATACTATTTTTTTCTTTATAAAAATAAACATAATTATGTGAAAAAAGATAGTAAAACCAATTAATTTGCTTCCACGTTATTCGTGTGTTAATTTGGTGGGCACGATTAGAAGTGGGGGTGATGTAGTCAAAGGTGGTGTCAAATTTGTTGACATTTTATATTATGAATTTAAGTGTATGTATTATGTGTGTATATATATATATATATATATGTTTAATTTATGTGGGGGCCAATTAGTATGTTAATTTATAGCTCGGCTGTATAGCATGAGAAATATATAGGTGCAACATTATTGTTGAGGAGAATATATAGATACATTATTGAGCAAGATGGATATATATATATAATATGATTTGATACATATGGAGATCTTTCTTGAATTTTCTAGTGGTTCGAATTAATTGCAACATATAACTTTTTATATTTTAAAGAGATTGAGTCTCATGTGCACTGTCATAGTGTATTTTTTTTTAGAAGATACATGTTATTAATTGCATTGAAATATTTTATTTATTTTTTATATTAATAGTTACATGATTGAATACAAATAAATTTTATATTTCAGTGCAACAAATTACATGATTTTAGTACATAATAGATCTGATGCATGCAAGACTTTAACTTATTTTAAAATATCAGTACTCATTAATGTTCACTTTAAAGTGGAGTTCCAAAATCTTGGTGGTTAATATTAAAATTTGTCTATATTAAAACGACAAGTTTTCATATACATTTTGTTTACGGATTTTAAATCCGTACATTCACTTTGACTCTGCCCATTTTATTGTGGATTCTCATTTTCACTAATGGTGATGTCTCATTTTTTTAATGTGTCACCCCTATAACCGAGTGCACGGTGCGCACTTGGTGCACAGTAGATCCACTCTATTAAAACATATTGTAGGAGAAAATTATATAATTAAGTTTTATAAATTCAAAGCCCCAAAAACATATACATGCATTCAATATTTCCACCCCTCATCCACTCCTACACACGCGCACACACACAATCACCAGTTTATTGGAAAGATTTGAATTAAACTTTATTGCTTGAGAAGTACACCACAAAGTTTACTTTTCCATAATAGCTTTCAAGAAAAAATCCATTTATATATATATATACCCCAAGAATCAGCAGTCAGATCATTCATTATTATAATTTTATTTTTTTATATATCAATTAATATTTTTAGGAAAATTAAATAAAGAGAATGAATTTCATACCTTTTTAAAAGTTTGGACTTTTAGATGAGACAAAACAATTTCATGGTATCAGAGCCTTCAGGCTCATGCCATGTTTTGGGTTCGATTTCCGTTGAAAGCAACACTACCCATATTAAATTGTACACTCGATGAGTTTCCTCTCAATAATGGAGTAAGATAATTCATACCACGAATGAAGGGAATTGTTAGGTAAATTAAATAAAAAGAAGGGATAATTTTATTTTACGTCCTGTAAGTTTGGCCCATTCCAAAATAAATCATTTATGTTTCTGCTTTATCATTTTTGGTCCTAAGTGTACGATTTTCATCCTTTTCTGACCAATTTAGGTCCTAGGGTGTATGATTTTCTTCCTTTATGTTTCTGTTTTATCATTTTTGATCTTAGGGTGTACGATTTTCATCATTTTTTGACCAATTTGGGTCCTTTTTCGTGTGGCTTTCCGGCCACTTAAAAAATTTCCGACGAAAAAGGACCAAAATTGGTCAAAAAATGATGAAAATCGTACACTAAGGACCAAAAATGATAAATGACTTATTTTAGAATGGGCCAAACTTACCGGATGTAAAATGAATTATTCCCATAAAAAGAATTAGTTACACACCTTAATACAAGTTCAGACTTTAAAATGAGACGAAATTCTTTCAAATATAAGTAATATATACACATGAGTCATGACATATATATATATATTTTTTTAAATTAAAGATCTTGAATATATGCGGAACGAAAAAGAATAAAGGGAAGTGAAGAATGTAGATATCGTATTGAGAACAAAATCGGCAACTATCTTTATTCTTCATTCTTTTTGACCATTGCTAACTCTATGACATGTTTCCAAAAGTAAGATGAGAAAAAGAGGATTTATTTCAAATTCAACATGCATGTTAAAAGCCTCGAATCTTTTCGACTACCCTTCTCCTCCTTTGGATATATATATGTTTCAAAATAAAATCACAAATATTTTTAGGTCAACTATATAGTCGAATTAATTGAGTATGATGTGATTTTTGTTTTTAAGCTAACAAACAAAGTCAAGCATATGATTCTTTATCAAAATCTTCAATGTTTAAATGAGTTGGAATATATTTACTCTGGATTTTTTGATGAGTGTAAATGTGTAAATTGGATCAAAAGTTATTTTTTATTTTATTTTTGCCCTATTTATATTACAAGGTGTAGCAGGAGTTGTGTCCTCCTTACAATGACTTTGCATTTAAAATTGTCAAATGTCTAGCATGTGCTGCCACCACAAGACTTGGTGGCCAAATATTCAAACTGGCTGCTTAGCCTTGATGGCATTGAGTGTATGTGCCCGGATGGCCGAGCTCACTAACTCGGCTTCCAAGTCATCTGTCGGCCGAGCAAGACCACTTGCTCGAATTTGCTTGGCGAACTTGATAATCGGCATGGCCGGGCTAACTTGTAGTGCCACGTGTTCGCTTCTGGCTGGTCGGTTGACCATTGCCAGCGTGGACATTTGATGCGTTGTACCGGCCGACCTGGACGTCCACGATTGGTGGGTCTTCATTATTGACCGTTGACTGAACGAATAATTTTAACTGACCGTAACAATATTATATATATTTAAAGTATAGGTCAACTTATTATTAAATTATAATTTTAATTGCATTGTGATGATCAATTACAATTTTTTTTGACAGGATGATCAATTACAATTAGATGAAAGTTATTATATATATATATTTACTTATTATTAAATTATAATTGACCATAACAATATTATATATATTTACTTATTATTAAATTATAACAAGAATGTTATTATAAGGTTTCACGAAAGTCTGTTTATACCATAAAATTGATATTATTACATTTAAAAAATAATATAATTATTTTTATAAACTAATACAAATATCATATAATATTATAATTTTAGTTTATAAGTGTAATAATATAAATTTCATACAATATATGAACAAATTTCACCGAACACCTCTATAAGGTTCTTATCTCTAACTCAATCGTGTATCACATTATGTTGCTAGTGGTCAACCATGAATGCGCAACCATGAATACGCTCATGGGTCTTCCCTGGCTCTTGTCTCAAGGTTTTAGACCCTTCCCAAGAGTCTAACTCCGTACTTTCAGATTAAGTAGAGATTCATTACAACTTCTAGTACTACTAGCTAGTTAATTCTGAATCCCACTTAAAAATTCTTATCTAAAAGTCCAAGCTTATGTGAGTAACTCTCCTGTAAAATATTGCACACTATGAATATGTGCAATACATCATAAATTAGGCAACTTAATCAAAAAATTTGTGGGTCGGATTCGGGTCGAGCAGTGTGGGCAGAGGTTGTGAGCTGTGGGATGCTTATGTATTTATAGAATGATATCTTTATCAAATTTGTGTTGTAGCTTAATGATTTTGAGGTCAGTTGTTAATGTATTTGGTTGTAGATTTGATTTTTATTGAGCATATAATTTTTAAATATTTTTTATTTTTGTTAAGTTTTTCTACATCTATGTACTACTAAAAAAAGTGTGATACTTATATAAACGAAATGTATTACTACGTGAAATAAAAATTACATTATTATTTTTTTTAAAATACATTATCATTCTCCATGTGTTACTGAATGGATAAGTAAATGTTACTACATTGTTATACTGAAAAAACTTCATATCTTACGTAACACGTATTAAAACCTACCATAACACATGAATGTTCATAAGGTTACACATGAGTCACATGTAACACATTATTATTCATATGGTAACGCAAGAATATTCACATAGTATTACGAGAGATATGTATACAATGTGTCATATTACTACATGAACAATAATCAGTACAAGGGCGAATCTTAGTCCAAAATTACATATTTAAAAGAATAACATGAGAAGAGTGCAGAAGGATCTGAAAAACAGTGTTAGAAAATAAACCTACAAATTTACAAGGATGAGAAAATTGAAAAAATGAGAAAAATATGGAAAAATTTGAATAAGAAAGAGGAAAAAAGAAAAGAAAAATAAGAACAACAAAAGAAAGTATCTAAAAGCGCACCTGTGAGATGTGATTGGGAGAAGAACCCTAGCAGATTGGTCGGCCTTGACCCCCGACGCGAAATTTTTTTGAAAAAAAATTAATTTAAACTATAATTGCACATAACCATAATGTGTAATATTGCATACATATTTTTTACCAACTTATGTAAAAGCGTATAATCAATTTATTTATATATATTAATCACCTAATACTTTCTTTTACAATTTTAACTATCTTTAGTTTTAAAAGATTCTAGTCATATTGAAAATTGAAATATCTAATAGAATTGAATGACCACATTACAACTCAGGTAACTTCACTTTTCTATTTTTGTTCCGAGCTAGCTAGTCTCTATTCTAATTGGGACCATTGTATAATTTTTTTAAGGCAAGATGTATCTTTATGTTCTTAAATTATTATTTTTTATTTTGAAAAATTTTTAAATTATTTTTTTATTTTATGAAGCCCTTGAACTATTAAATTTTGTTTCAAAAGGTCCTTAAACTATTTCTTTGTTTAATGAAGTCCCTAAACTATTGATTTTTTTTCAAGGAGTCCTTCTTCACGGAATTTTCTAAATAATCTAACGGAATCATTAAGTAAAACAATGGTCAATATTGACAATTTTGAAAATGATATGTGCGTATTTACTTAACGGTTCTGTTAGATGATTAAAAAAAATAGTCAAGAGGGACTACGTGAAACAAAAATCAATAGTTTAGGAATTTCATTAAACAAAAAAATAGTTTAAGGACATTTCGAAACAAATATTAATAGTTCAAGGGCTTTTTAAAACAAAAAATTAGTTTAGGGACCTTTTAAAATAATAATTAATAGTTTAAGGACCTAAATATGCATTTTGCCTTTTTTAAATCTTTAAACATCAATTAAAATGGAACATATATAGTAGTAACATTGTCCAACTTATAAGGAAGGTTGTATGCAATATTAGTTGGAATTGGGGTTGGTTACTTCATTTGGCTATTTGTACCGCTGAACATCTGCGTTTCTTTTTCTACGTTGTTTCTAACGATCGAGCTTTTAATTTGGTTTACTTGAAGCATACTTCTTTCTTTGTCTTTCTTTTTTATGTGTACTCTCAAGTTGTGTTGTGTGGCCACAACTTTTCAAATCTTTTTTTCATTAATATAGCATTTTATTAGACCTAACTAATAATAATAATAATAAAAAAAATGTATGATTAATAAATGATAATGTTAATGAATATAATTGAGGAATCAATTACTATGAATTATTTATTACATTGCTGTTGTTTGGTTAGAAAATCAACAATACGTGTATATCATCTGAATTTGGAGGGTGGGGATATATTAGGTAATTAAGGTGGAGTAATCAATTGCTTACTTCTATACTCATTACGAGGTATCAAAACTGTCAAAGCACTATTAATGAAAATAATTTTCATTATCTCTAATCAAACAAGCCCTAAATTGTCAAAAGATGAATCGTAGGTAATTAAGAGGGTTGTCTTGTATGCACTTGGGTGCACCGTGCACTTATAGTGCATTTTAGAAGTTTGCAACTTGTTATGCTGAAAAGTATGATTTATTTAAACATAAAAGTTCAATTGTTAATATGAGAACATAGTTGCATATTTCTGTTTGAAATAGTTGCATATTTTTATTTTGTATAGTTACACGCTTCTAAAATGCATTATGAGTGCATGGTGCACTCGGGTGCACGTAAGACCCACTCAATTAAGAGTTAAACTTTTTTATTTTATTTTTGTGTTGAATGAATGAAATCGGATAATCTGTTTTGAAATCGGATCTACCAAGTTGTATTGTATGTGTGAATCAAATTATTCCGACCAAAAAATACGTGCTCACTTCTTTGTTAAAGAAGCAAGAATTTATATCATCAAAATAAAGCTGAAAAAGATATTGCAACCATATATCATTCCAGGCATATAATGTCAAATCAATGTTACAGAGCTTATCTAATCGTTTAATTGAAAATAAAGGAAGATTAAATTTAACATAGGTCTATATAATTAATTAGTTATGATTATTATTAAGTAATTAGGGTGAATGATAATTAACGTTGCATGCGTTGATGAAGTGATGGAGGAATAGTAGCAGCCTTTCTTTTATGCCTCTCCAAGTTCCCATGCCATCCTACACTTTCAAAAGTCCAGTTAGGAGAAACAGAAATCCATGATTTTGTATCCAGATATTTTTCTTTTTTGACAGGAAATATATAGAGAGATTTACTATATCTACATTTCAAAATTGTAACTTATCAATAGGTACAAAATAATTGTATATACGTAAATATAAATACATTTTCGCGTGCAATTTTAATTATATATAATCATATTTGTACCTATTAATTATTTGTATTAAAATCTTGTGTCCATCAGTAATTTCCCCACAAATATCATGATAAAATAAATCAAATATATTATTCACTTTTACATACATATATAATAATACAATCCCATGCACATCAAATGAAAGGCTGCTCCTTTCAAAAAAAAAATGAAAGGCTGCTACAAGACCTAATTAAAAGTTAAAACTAGACTATATATGATGAGTAATTAACATTATATTTACACACATGCATGCATGGGATTTAGTTCGTCTATACAAAACCTTAAAAGGCGACCAAAAATATGAAATAGAGACTCAGCGAGGCATGTATTTATTTATTGTTAAAAAATATTGATAAATAAAACCAATAATCATACTATGTAATTCATCTAATAGGTCTATTTCATTTTTAGTCCTATAATTTTTCACTTTTATAATTTTAGTTTTAAACGTACCAATTGTAGTCCATTTTAGTTTATATTTAAAATTTTCATTGGAATCAGCACCGACGCGATCAATTTAAATTGATGGATTAATTTTAATTTGTCGGCCAAATTCGCACATGTGGAGTGCCATCAAACTCGATCGAAAATCTTCAAGTCTAAATTGACCATATGTATATGTTTTCTAAATTACAAACTAGTTTCGAAAATTTCCTAAAATGTAAGAACAAAACGTACCTATAGAAAGGTCAAGTCCCTGATTTTGAAGGTGCCTATACTCTTGACATAAAGCACATGCTTCACAACAACAATGGACGCAACAATCGCCGCACGGTCTCTCTTCTAAGAAATATTGTCCCCTCAATTTGGATCGATAGAAACACGAGTATAGGCAACCGCAACCGCTCACACAAAATATCATCGAGTATAATGCCCCGCTCACTCCACACGCTGCATCCACAAATTCACACTAATTAATCACTGTTAAATCTTGTACGCATCCAGATGCACCGTGCATTGATAGTGCATTTTAGAAACATGCAACTTGTTATACTGAAAGGTGCAACTTGTTGATACTGAAACGTGCAACTATTAATATGGAAAAAATAGTTGCACGATCCAGTCCAGTGTTAACAAGTTGCATCTTTCAGTATAACGAACTGCATGTTTCTAAAAAGCATAATTGAATGTTTGTGCATACACAATTAATTAGTCAATTTTAATTTGGCTTACACGTTGACCCCCTGTCCACAATTTCTGCAATCCGGCCAAATGCTATGCATGGACACCAACATGTTAAGCAACCTGTGTGATAATATTGATCATTTTTGCAATAAATAAATTAAGTCAAAATTTATTTATTGAATTTATGTGAAATTAATTAGGGCCGGCTTACATATGCTAATGTTGTCGCAACAATCACACAGGCCAGTTGACCACGGGGAAGGAGAACGGCAAGAGGCGGCGATAGGAACTCCGGTGGCGGGAGTTGGCGGAGGCTCCGGTGGGGCCGACGGTGGCGCGGAGGACTTCATATAATTTCTTAAACGTGAATGAATGAATGGGAATGGAGGGAATTCAAGGTTATGTGGTTTTTGAATAGGAAATTGGCAGTTGGCGGTTATAAGGGTAACCGTTTTAATTATTTATCTGTTTTGTTGTTTCCTTTTAAATATTTGTTTTATTTTTATTACTATTTTTTTATGTGTTGAGACTTGGATTAAGAACTGATTTGGTGCATTTTTCAAGGGATGGAAGATAGATATATAATTTACAGACTAATTAATATAATGTTGAGTTTGAATCACGAATGGTCCCATAACTTTACCCCAAATAGATTTAGTTTCAATAACTTGAGTAACAGTCATGTGAACCAGGTTAATACATGAACTCTATCACTATTATGTGTAAAAAACTATCATTGTTATGCACAAAAACTTTTACTGTTTAAAAATATAAAACATTTTTTACACAGTGATTATTTTTGTACATAACAGTGATAGTTTTTATACATAGCAGTGAGAGTTTTTGTATGTAACAGTGATACTTAAATAACCGAGTTTATAGCATGAACCAGGTTTATACAAATTTTTGTCCAATAACTTTGACAATGTTCAATTTTAGTCCCAAATTGATCGAAACAACGTCGTTGTGCTATTTTAATTTGGGGCTTTTCGATGGATGTTGTGACCGCATGAGAATCAAGCTGCTGAGGATGGGAATTTATGTGAAATCAAGCTGCTGAGGATGAGAATTTATGTGAAATAAACAGTAGAGCAATACAATATATATATATATATATATATATATATATATAAAATTCTAAATTCCAATTAGTTAAAAAGGATTTGGATGGATTATTAAAGGTCGTAGAACTGAGTTTAGAATGATTTTAAGAAATTAAAATTAATTACTCGTACGCATTTCTCCCAGTGTCATTCAAGGATCCATCACACGCCACTACCAAAAATTATTGCAACTATTTAATTAAATATTTCCTTCGTCCCTCAAATATTTGCCACAACTTTTAAACACATAAAAATTAAAATCATGGTATAATGAGTGGAGTGTTGAGGGGTAATATTGTAAACTTTTATGTATAAAGTAAATAAATGAAGTAAATGAATTAAGTGAATTGAGTGTTATATGTATGAACATTAAAAATAAAAATAAAAAATGTCTAAATATGTGCATATTGTGAGGATGAAATTTAATGAGAAAGTTCTTTTTTTGAGTGTGCAGTTTATTTTTAGGACAAATAAAAAATGAAAGTATGTAAATGGAAGGAAGTAATATTTTATTAAATTTTTAAAAGAAATATATTATATTATGTAATTACATCAAAACTTTTTTATTGAAAGCAATAATATTAATACTTTTAAAAGAAATATATTATGTAATAATATCATTTTAATGAAGAGTTGATTTGATGTAAAATAGTTTTGCTATAAAACTTGTAAAGAATGAAATTAATTCATAAGCGAAGAGAATTGTTTTCACCGTGAATTTGGTGATGTCTGGTTCCACTATTTATAATGAGAGTGTACAACAAATTTCCACAGGTTGTGGGTATAACAACTTTCGTAAATACAGGGGAAAAGACCACAACAATTTTATATACGATTTACATCAAATAATTCGCTCTTATTAATTTAAGGGATATTCGTAGAGTATTCCCTATTAACCCCCCCCCCCCCCCCCAACAAAATGTGGGATTTTCGTCAACACGGAGCTTGGAACGTAGAAACTCGAACAGAGGTCGAGCGAGGCTCTTTGTAAAGATATCAGCGACCTGAAGATTGGAAGACACATACTTTGTATCCAACTTCTTAGAAGAGATAGTTCTCGTATAAAATGACAGTCAATGTCAATGTGCTTTGCACGCTTGTGAGCAATGTGATTTTGACTTAGAAACAAAGCGCTTTTGTTATCACATAACATCACTGGTCGAGATGGGGGTAGTGCACGAAGCTCACGAAGTAAATGAGTTAACCAAATCATCTCTTGAGTTGTATTGGCTAGTGCACGGTACTCGGACTCACAGCTCGAACGAGCAACTGTTGGCTATTTCTTGGCACTCCAGGAGACCAGGTTACCTCCTAAGTAGATGGAGTAGCCATAAGTGGATCGACGTGTGTCCACACAACGGGCCCAATCTGCATCAGAATATCCAAGAATAGAGTAGTCCGATGAATGAGAAAAGGTGAGACCAAAGTGAATGGTGCCCTTAACATAGCGCAGGATGCGCTTAACAGCCAGGAAATGATCATCAGTTGGGGACTGCAGGAATTGACTGACATGATTCACAGCAAAAGAAAGGTTCGGTCTAGTGATCGTGAGGTATTGAAGAGCACCCACGAGAGCGATATAAGGTTGGATCATTGAATGGTTCGCCAGCACGAACAAGAGATTCCCCAGGTTCCAAAGGAGTGGAAACCGGCTTTGAGTCAAGTAAAGAGGCTCGGGTAAGTATATCAAGGGCATATTTGGCTTGACCCAAGAATAGATCATTATCAGTGTTTGAAATCTCAAGACCGAGAAAGTAACTCAGGGAACCCAGATCTTTGACAGCAAATTCTTTGTTCACATGAGCAATGAAATCCTGCAAAACAGTTGTATTACTTCCTGTAACAATGATATCATCAACATATAATAACAGGAAAATAGTATACTCAGAGGCGTGCAAGAAAAATAAGGAAGTTTCTGCCCTGCTTCGAAGAAAGCCTAAACTAGTGAGAAAAGTGCTGAAACGATCAAACCAGGCACGGGGAGCTTGGCGGAGGCCATAGAGAGACTTCTTGAGTTTGTAGACATGTTTCGGAAAGCGAGGATCAATGAAAATAGGAGGTTGTGCCATAAGGACGGGCTTGTCTAGAACGCCATGAAGAAAGACACTCTTGACATCAAGTTGATGGAGAGGCCACAACGTTGAACGACAACAACTAGAATGACCCGAACTGTGGCGACACGAACATCGGGGCTGAAAGTGTGCTAAAAATCAAACACTGGGACTTGTGTGAAACCTTGGGCAACCAGACGAGCTTTATATCTTTCGATCGTGCCATCGGATTTGAACTTCGTCCGAAAGACCCATTTTGAGCCAACAACGTTCTCATTCATCGGGCGAGGGACTAGTCCCCAGGTGTAGTTCAGGTGCAAGGCATCCATTTCTTCACGCATGGCGGCGAGCCAATGAGGGACTTTAATAGCCGACTTGAATCCTTTTGGTTCCTGAGATACAGACAGAGAAGACAACAAAGCAGTAGAGACTATATCCACAAAATATTTAGTCTTAACAATACCAGATTTAGAACGAGTCTGCATAGAGTGATTATTAACCGGTGGAACCTGGGGAGGTTGTCCCGGGTTAGGCGGCTGAGCGGGTGCTGAAGCAATAACCTGGGCCGGTGGTGGGTTAACGGGTATGACCAGCGGGGTTGGGCTTGCGGGGCCGGCTGGGTTTGTGCCTGAGTTTCGGCCTGCATAGTAGGCTGCGGAATGGTGTTGTGCACGGGGACATCGGGCTGCAACAATTTGGGATTGAGGGACATTGGGCCAGGCTGTCGAGATGGCCCACTTGAGAAAGCCGGAGAGGGAGGCCCAAAAGGCAAAACCTGAGACTCAAATTTTTTTGAGAAATTCAAAGAAGAGGGATTAGATGAATTAGTTAGCTCATTATTGAAAGGAAACTAAACTCATAAATTGTGCATGACGGGTGACATAAGTACGAGAAGTAATAGGATAAATGTTGGGGTTATACTGAAAAGTATGCTTTTACTTTGTATAACCAAACTGAAGCTTCTTATTTATTTACTAAAATAAATTATTTAATCACTATTGCATTAAATATGAATGAATGTTATATATGTTTATTGCAAACCCGTTCAATAAGACAGTACGTATTACGTTGTAGTTAATTTGGTGATACCCGATCACTGAAGATCAAATTAACAGCCCTCGTAATTAAGTACAAATTCACAACCCAGATGAAAATGAACGAACCATCATGAACGGTTGAAGTGTGAGACCCAGATTGGCCTGTCTTGACCAAGGGATCACACTAGCGCATTTAGGTGCGCTGAATGAGGACCTACAGGAGGACAAATTCTTCGGTACTGAATATACAAGAATTAGACCTCAGTGGTGCGTTGTTTCTTAATCTCCATCCCTTAAATAGGATCGTGTGAAATTAATAACTATTGCTTTGACTTATGATGGGAAGAGAGTCAATGCGATTCAATACCTTATATCTTGGGCAATATTATTAATTACATGACGATTGCTGACATTTAATACGGAGAATCGCGTGCAAGTACGTCTTGCTTGATTTGTCCCCTTGGTGGACTCATATCCTTTATCATGCCAAATCTTGCAAGTGGAAATTTATTTCCGGCATGGATAATAATGTTGAGTTGTCTTTACTCCAAGGACAAAGATATTAATTAATATAAAGCTTGTTCAGTGACTTAATTAATTAATGGACTAAGATAATCTTAAACGCGGGAAATAATGACCGGGAGCCATGTTATATGTGAAATCGTAATATGGGTTAAGATGGATAGTTCAATATTAATTTTATAGTGGAGTAAATTAATATTAATGGACTTGAATAATATTTGGCCCAAAATACTATAGCTTCATAGTCAATTGGAGGTCAAATCATAATTCTCCTAAAGGCCCCCCAAATAGCCCAAAATAAAGTCCAATTAATGAGAGAGAGAAGAAAATATTCTTGTTATATTTCCAAGTGTAATTTTCAAAAATCTTGTCTATTAAAGGAAGAAAAGATTGTCTTGATTTTCTTGTAGATATTTTATGGAAAGAGATAATTATTGTAGGAATACATAATTATCCCATAAATTCAAGAAGTCAAATCTTGACTCCTTCTATAGTGTAGATTTCGAAAATATTGGGTAGAAGAGGAGAAAGAGATTTTTATGGAAAATTTAATTAAGGAGAAAAAAGAATATAGGAGATATATTCAAGATTTCTTGGAGATCAAGAAAAGATTTTCTTCCTTATTTTCCTAGCCCTAATTTTTGCCCCCCTCCTCCCTATTTATAGGGGATGAACTCTTCATTCCCAAGTGCAATTCCATGTGTTGGAAATATTAGAAATCCACAAAGGTGGTAGCAAAATATTTAATTTCTCTCCCATTAAAATCGTTCGTTGAAATCTTCCCACCGGATAGCGTTCGTGGACTTTGGGGATATATTTGGGAAGGCTCTTGGGTTGATTCATCCGTTTGATTCTTCAAGAGGTTAGTAATTCCGTAACTCCTAGTTCCGCATGTTTAGGATTTACGTGAATTATGTGTACGCATGTTGTTTATTATTATGTTGAATTGATTTAGGATTAATTCATGTTAGTAATTAACTGTTTAATTTAAATATGTATTTAAATAATCACCTCGAATAGATCCGGGCACCCCGATTTTCCCAACAATAGAAACACCGAAAACCCTTGTAAATGCTACTGTAACCGAGAAAAATGCAAGGAGTACTACGGGGTGATAACTTGTGAGGAGCATAATCACGTAAGTAAGGAAATACACGACAACCAAAAACTTTAAAATTCTTATAATTAGGTATTGACCCAAACAGAATTTAAGGAGATTTGTTGTCCAAAACAGGAGACGGTAATCTGTTAATGACATAAACAACAGTGGAAAAAACATCAATCCTAAAATGTGCAGTGTTGTGATGGAATAATTAGGGTAAACACGGAGTCTAAACACTTAGGTTTATTTCCCTATTTTGTGTCGAGCGAGCTATCAATTAGGACCTTCAGCGACCTCGATAAGTCACTGACAGGAGACCAAACCCGCCATGTCGAGATAAGGTAGGACCTCATCAATTGCGGGCCGCATGGTCACGACCTAGCGAGATCCCGAGGATACGACCTCTAGAAAGCGCAATTCCCTAATGGCGGCGCCTGCATATCTGAATCCCGGGATACAAGCTACGACAGAGAAGACTTTCCCTTCGAGGAACCTGCTCTCAGGCCTTCCAAGAGCCGCTAAAACAGGATATCCGAATAAGGAAAGGTCAAACGAGCGACCTCGAATTTCGAGTCAGCGACCTCAGATACCACCCTAGCGACCTCGGGTACAGCGCCAGCGACCTCCGGTGGGCGACCCGAGGCCAGGGACTCGATTAACAGATCCACTGGAACACTCCATCCAGCAACCAAAGGCGGCTCCATTTAATGCACCTTGTGGGTCATTAAATGTCCAGGTCCTAGATCCCTAAAAGGGCTATACCCAAGAATTGGTAGTATAAATACATGTAATTAAGGCTCATTTAAGGGTTCCAACTTTCACATTCAATACAAAGGCTTTACTAGCCAAATAAGATGTCTTTGGCCTAAACACTCTTGCAATTTATTGCTTTCATATCTTTAAACAACCAATCATTAATTCACATGTTCATGACATTAATGAAGAACATTCCTTTTGTTCTTCATTAAACCCCAACTACCTTAAACTCATAATCAAGTTTGATGCCAACCAAAGGCACATAAATGTCTTAATCCTCTCATCATATTTTTGGTATCAACAATTGACGCTAGAAGAAGGGTAAATCACTATAATCTTTCTAGATTTTCTATTGGTTTATCCTTTCGAATCTTCTTATCTAAAAAAAAAACCCTCTCAAATCTCCCTAACTCCATCCCAAACCGGGATTTCCGGTATGGTTTCCGCTGGGAGACAGTCCTCCGGTCGACAGGAGGCCACCTCCAGCAACAAGGGTCCCCTCAAGAACCTGGATGACATCAAAACTCCGGAGGACCTCCGGGAGGCAATGAGAATCCTCCAACAACTTCAACGCGACCTCACTGGGGAGCTCAGTGGCCAGCATCGGCGAGCTGAATCCCATCGTCCCTCTGGCTTCAGGGGGAAAATAAAGATGGACGGAGGGCCTTTTCGGTCTGGGAACCGTACCTGCAAAGACAAGCCACACGGCAACGGAATCCGGCGGGGCAATCTATGCTCGGAATCGCCAGGAGGAAACCCCCTCCCCCCGCCGAGATGGTTTCCAACCTCCCCAGCAATCGGAATCCGTCTTTGAACGATTGGGCAGCCACGCACCACGGAGACCTCGAGGTTGCCAATACGAGTCCAGAGCCAACTCTTTCATGGCCCGACGAAACTTAGAGACCTCTTTCGAGGTCGAGAAAGACTTCCAAGCTTGAGGGGACGAGCGGCTTAAAGCATCTATACTTACCCGATTAGGCCCGCAAGGAGCTCTCTGACCCCCCCAACCCCAGGGACGAACAGCTCGCGGCCATCAAGGAAACCCTGAAAAAGCTACAAGACAGATTGGACCTGCAGGGGGGATCATCGACATCGACCCTCGTCCCGATCTCGACCCTAGTTCCCGCTATTGTCTATGCCCCCGCTCAAGTCAAGATCAACACTACCTCGATCAGCCAGTATAACGGGGATTCTGACCCTACAATCCACTTGGGAAAGTTCTCCGACCACATGGCCTCGATGGGGGCGACTGACGCGACTCAATGCCGGCTTTTCCCACTCACTTTGGGCGGCCAAGCCTATAGATGGTTCAAGTCCCTAACACCTAATTCCATCGAGTCTTTCCATCAACTAGCTGGCCTTTTCCTAAACCATTTTGTCACCCTGGCCCCAAGGCAGCCGACGAAGCAACTGTTCGCGACCATCCAACAGGGACCGACCGAATCGGACAGAGATTACGTCGAAAGGGTCGACAATTTCCTTTTGGGTGGCGAGTCCATGGGAGATGAAGTAAAGGTAATGGGTGTTGTCCGAGGACTAAGGTTCAACACTAAACTATGGAAACTCATGTACAAGGAATATCCGAGCTTAGACGTCAAGTTCCGATTCAAAGCGGGGAACCACATTAGCCGGACTGAAATGATGGCCATGCATTTGGGAGAGCAGATCCCGGAGGACGAGGGAAAGAAGCCCCGAGGTCACGGCGCCAAGTTCGCATAAGAAAGGGGGATCTCAACGCAAGGTTAACAACTTCAAACCTTTTAACAACGAAATTGAGGTCAAGTTGTTGGAAGTGCTGACTACCACCCCAAACGAGGTCTACGACAAGATCAAAGACAAGCAACTCCTGGATCAGCCCCAGAAAATCACGAAGGAAAATGGGAAGATGAATCCCAACAAGTATTGCCACTACCATGAAAGCATCGGGCACAACACCAGCGAATGTCGCGACCTCCTCCGGCAACTGTGGAAGCTCTACTAGGACGGGAAACTAGATGACTACGTGAAGAAGTGTCAGAACAATCAACAACGCCCCCAAGCTAATCCAGGGCCTGCCGGCCAGCGACCTCTTCCGCCGTTTCCGGAAAATGCCACGGAAGGGCCGTGTAGATGATCTCTCCTCTGGGAGGTAGCATCTGTGGGATCCTCCCATCGATGGTTATGTCAAGATGAAGACTAAAAGCTGAGATACAGGCTCTAAATCACGTCCACCAGACCCTTTTCCAGGTCAACCACGCGACTGAGAAAACCAACTTGCTAGCTTTCTCGGATGAAGACAAACACGGGGTACAGTACCCGAACAATGATCCTATCATAATCTCGACCAAAATCATGGGGGTGATGGTCCATCGCTTATTAATTGATAATGGCTCTTTCTGCAACATTTTATTCAAAAGGGCCCTTGACCAAATCGGAGATTTTTACGATTATGTCGAACCTTGCGACCTCACTATCAAAGGCTTCGGGGATTCGTCTGTAAAACCTTATGGGGCAATCTTCCTGGCAGTTGAGCTAATTTCGGATCACGACCCAGAGGTATGGGCTACCAGACAGCTCGATTTCATCATCGTTGACCTCTCTTCCACGTATAACAGGTTTTTGGGGAGACCGTTCGAGCATGAATTCGGAACTGCGACCTTGGCCCATTACTACTGCATCAAATTCCCTACCCCGAGAGGGGCCGTGGGCATGATCAGGGGAAATCAGGTAATGTCGAGAGGATGCCTGTTACAAGTCGACGGTGAGACATATACGACTATGGCGAATCTCGGAGTGGGGTCAATATTGGTGATGTCGCAAAGACACCTCGGCGATCAAATGACGAAGCCAGAAATGGAGCCCAACAAGAGGCTCAAGGCCACCGGCATCGAGGGGCACACCGACCTCGAGCCCAGAATCAATTTTGAACCTATCGAGGACCCACGATGGTCGAGAGAGCAGCGAGCTACGCCGGTCGAAGAACTCGAGAGGGTCCCCATCAACGAAACCCAACCCGAGATGGAAGTGATCATCGGAAATTCTTTAAGCCCTGAAACGCGAGATCAAGTGATCGGATTCCTGAAGGCCAATTTGGATATCTTTGCCTGGTCCCATCGAGACATGGTCGGGATAGATCCCGAGATAGCCTGTCATCGACTCAATATTGACCCCTCCAGAAAATCAGTCTCGCAGAAGAGGAGAAAGTTCAGCCCCGAGAAGTATGCGGCTCTGGCCGAGGAGGTTAAAAAACTCCTAGATAACCGGCTCATCGAGCAAGCCGATAAACCGAAATGGGTAGCAAATGTCGTTTTGGTAAAGAAAGCAAACAACTCGTGGAGGTTATCCATCGACTTCACGGACTTAAACGAGGCCTGCCCCAAAGATCACTTCCCCATGCCGCACATCGACCATCTAATCGACAACACGACAGGCCACGAGGTGATGTCCTTTATGGACGCGTTCGCGGGTTACCATCAAATAGCGATGCATCCGAGCGACCAAAAACATACTTCTTTTTTGACAGAAAAGAACATCTATTGCTGGAGGCGTATGCCTTTTGGTCTAAAAAACACCGGGGCAACGTATCAAAGGTTAGTTAACCGCATGTTCACGGATCAGATTGGCAAAACCATGGAGGTCTACATCGATGATTTAGTAGTCAAGAGCGAGAAAAGAGAGGATCATCTGGTACACCTCGCCCAGGCTTTCGACATTCTGAGGCAGTACAAGATGAAGCTAAACCCCAAGAAGTGTAATTTTGGGGTGGAATCCGGGAAGTTCTTGGGGCATATGGTGAGCCAACGCTGGATTGAGGCCAATCCGACCAAGATTAAGGTCGTGCTCAACATGAGGGCACCACATAACATTAAAGAAGTCCAGAGGTTGACGAGACGATTGGCCGCCTTAAATCGATTTATCTCGCGGATGGGCGACAAATGCAAGCCTTTTTTCGACATGATCAGAAAGGGGAAATTCAAATGGAAGGCTCAAAGCCAGCATTCGAAAACATGAAGGATTATCTCTCGAACACAAAAATACTCTCAAAGCCTATCCCGGGGGAGAAGCTTTATCTTTATTTGGCAGCCTCTAAAACCGCTTTGAGTACAGTATTGGTCCGGGCTGAGGGGCAGGATCACCTGCCGATCTACTTCGTAAGCCAGATCTTGAGCGACGCGGAGCTAAGATACCCCCCTCTGGAAAAATTCGCCTACGCACTCGTAATGAGCATCTGTAAGCTCCGACCTTACTTCTTCGACCACCATGTCGAAGTCCTGACCTCACTACCATTACGGCAAATACTCTATCGACCAGATACCGCAGGAAGATGCCTCAAGTGGTCGGTAGAGATCAGACAGTTTGGCATAACGTATGCACCCCGGACGGCAATAAAGACACAAGCGTTGGCAGACTTCCTCGTGGAGTTAACTTTCCCACCCGAGCTAGAGAGGGCGGTGGGGCAACCATGGGAACTATACGTCGACGGGTCATCGACCAGCGAGCGAGCTGGGGCAGGCGTAGTGTTAATCAGCCCGGAAGGAAGGTCTTTCACAACGGCAATCCATTTCGGTTTCCAAGCAACAAACAACGAGGCCGAATATGAAGCCTTGATCAACAGTCTGGAAATGGCGATGGACATAGGAGTTCAGCGCGTCAAGATTTTCTGCGATTCTCAACTGGTAGCTTTCCAAATGACGGGCGAATACAAAGCAAGGAGCGAGCAGATGGTCGCCTACCACAAGATAGCCCGGAATCTAATCGAGAAGTTCGAACAGGTGGAGATATCCCAGATCCCCAAAAAGAAGAACACCCAAGCAGATGCCCTTGCTTGGTTGGCGACATCCGAAGGAGCAGCCGACATGTCTGATATAACGATCATCAAGCTCGCTATCCCCTCAGGAAGTCCGACCTCGGTCGCACACCTAACGACTGAGGAAGTTACCTGGATGAGTCCGATCATCAAGTACATCAAAGAAGGTGAACTCCCGGCTGACAAAATCTAGGCACGATGGCTCCAACTAAGGGCAGGTCGATATACGATCATCGATGACCAACTATACAAGCGAGGCTTTGCCCTCTCTTTACTAAAGTGCGTGACCCCCGAGGTCGAAAAGGAGATCCTGAAGGAGATACACGAAGGGGCATGTGGCAATCACGCTGGGGGGCATTCTCTCGCCCACAAGGCTCTACGACAGGGCTATTTCTGAATAACACAAAGGCAGGACGCGCTCGACTTCACCAAGGCTTGTAAGCGATGTCAAGTTTTCACCCCCAACATCAAGGTCGCCCCTGAGGAGCTCACCTCGATCTATAGTCCTTGGCCTTTTGCCAAGTGGGGCATCGATCTCATCGAACCACTACCCACCGCACCTGGAACGGTCAAATTTGCGGTGGTTGCGGTCGATTATTTCACCAAGTGGGCAGAGGCAGAGGCTCTCGGAGGCACGAATCAATCGGTGATCATCCGATTCATCTGGAAGAGCATCGTATGCAGGTTCGGCCTACCTCAAGCGATCGTTTCGGACAACGGACCACAGTTCGACGGAGCAGAGATCCGGGCATTTTCGAAAAGTGAAAAATAACCAAGCTTTTTTCCACCCTAAATCACCCCCAGTCAAATGGTCAGGTTGAGGCGGTCAACAAGATTATCAAGCGTACACTCAAGACCAGGATAAAAGACGCCAAAGGCATCTGGGCGAGCAACTCTGGTCATATTGGACCACCTGCCGAAACGCAACGGGAGAAACACCCTTTTCTCTTGCCTTTGGATCGGAAGCGGTCATCCCGACAGAGGTGCATTACCCGACATACCGGACATCTCGAGCCATCGACGAGACCAATGATTGGGCTCAGGAGTTCAGCCTCGATCTCCTTGAGGAAAGGCGCATAAGCTCAAATATTCGCAACGAGATCTATAAGCAGAGGTCAGAGAAGTATTACAATTCAAAAGTCCGAGTTCGTCAGTTCCGTAAAGGCGACCTCGTGTTAAAAAATATACAAGGATTCAGTCAAGGGCCTTTCTGTCCGACATGGGAGGGACCTTTCAAGATCACAAAGATACTGCCTAATGGGGCATACGAGCTCGAGGATGTCAACGGCTTTCCAGCCCAATATCCGTGGAACGCGACCTTCCTGAAGAAATATTATCAATAGAAGGGGGCACTAGCCCAAGAAAAACTATCAACATAGAATATAGGAACTTATTTCAGTTATAAGTGTAGTAGTTATTACTGCATAAATACAAAGTTCCAATTTTCCCACTTTATCTTTCGACAAAGCAGAAAATAGGGGGCAGGTCTACAGACCTCTTGCAAGGTCAGGATGTCCCAAAAAAGGAGTTAATCGAAGTCGCTAAGTCGCAATTTCTTAAGATGACAATAAGCGAGCTCGTTTCTAACTCAACAAAGGCAAACATAAAAGTTAATTGAAATCGTTAAGTCGCAATTTATTAAGACGACATAGGCAAGTTTCTCCAAAACGAATTAAATGTAAAGCCACGATCAACCGAAGTTGCTAAGTCGCAATTTCTTAAGACGACAATAGGCGAGCTCGTTTCTAAAGGCAAAATTAAAAGTTTGTGGAAATCGTGTAAGTCGCAATTTATTAAGACGACATAGGCGAGTTCTTTCAAATGAACTAAGTACAAAGTAGCGATTAATCGAGATCGTTAAGTCGCAACCCATTAAGACGACATAGGCGAGCTCGTTTGAGCGAACAAAGTACGAACTCACGACTGATCAAAGCCGCCGAGTCACATTTTTAAGATGACATAGAATTAAATGAACTCTAATAAATCGCAATCGAGATAGCAGTGTAAAGCAAGGTCAATAATAGAAAAGGGCCCAAAGGGCATTCCATTAATTTAAAATTGATGTACAAGCGGGGCCTTCTCGAGTAATAATAAAGAAAATATATACAAGCAAACACGACTGCAAAGGTCGGGAATAACCAGATCTCAGACTTGGGCTCCCTGGCCCGGGGACTCACAATCTGCCGCCGGAGGTGGGGAACCAAGAGCGGGATCTCCTCAGCCGCTAGGAGCTGGGTCTCGGAGGGAGGATTTCCCTCGGCCGCTGCGAGATTGTTGGGGTTATACTGAAAAGTATGCTTTTACTTTGTATAACCAAACTGAAGTTTCTTATTTATTTACTGAAATAAATTATTTAATCACTGTTGCATTAAATATGTATGAATGTTATATATGTTTATTGCAAACCCGTTCAATAAGACAGTACGTATTACATTGTAGTTAAGTTGGTGATACCCGATCACTGAAGATCAAATTAACAGCCCTCGTAATTAAGTACAAATTCACAACCCAGATGGAAATGAATGAACCATCATGAACGGTTGAAGTGTGAGACCCAGATTGGCCTGTCTTGACCAAGGGATCACACTAGCGCATTTAGGTGCGCTGAATGAGGACCTACAGGAGGACAAATTCTTCGGTACTGAATATACAAGAATTAGACCTCAGTGGTGCGTTGTTTCTTAATCTCCGTCCCTTAAATAGGATCGTGTGAAATTAATAACTATTGCTTTGACTTATGATGGGAAGAGAGTCAATGCGATTCGATACCTTATATCTTGGGCAATATTATTAATTACATGACGATTGCTGACATTTAATAAGGAGAATCGCGTGCAAGTACGTCTTGCTTGATTTGTCCCCTTAGTGGGCTCATATCCTTTATCATGCCAAATCTTGCAAGTGAAAATTTATTTCCGGCATGGATAATAATGTTGAGTTGTCTTTACTCCAAGGACAAAGATATTAATTAATATAAAGCTTGTTCAGTGGCTTAATTAATTAATGGACTAAGATAATCTTAAACGCGGGAAATAATGACCGGGAGCCATGTTATATGTGAAATCGTAATATGGGTTAAGATGGATAGTTCAATATTAATTTTATAGTGGAGTAAATTAATATTAATGGACTTGAATAATATTTGGCCCAAAATATTATAGTTTCATAGTCCATTGGAGGTCAAATCTTAATTCTCCTAAAGGCCCCCCAAATAGCCCAAAATAAAGTCCAATTAATGAGAGAGAGAAGAAAATATTCTTGTTATATTTCCAAGTGTAATTTTCGAAAATCTTGTCTATTAAAGGAAGAAAAGATTGTCTTGATTTTCTTGTAGATATTTTATGGAAAGAGATAATTATTGTAGGAATACATAATTATCCCATAAATTCAAGAAGTCAAATCTTGACTCTTTCTATAGTGTAGATTTCGAAAATATTGGGTAGAAGAGGGGAAAGAGATTTTTATGGAAAATTTAATTAAGGAGAAAAGAATATAGGAGATATATTCAATATTTCTTGGAGATCAAGAAAATATTTTCTTCCTTATTTTCCTAGCCATAATTTTTGCCCCCCTCCTCCCTATTTATAGGGGATGAGCTCTTCATTCCCAAGTGCAATTCCATGTGTTGGAAATATTAGAAATCCACAAAGGTGGTAGCAAAATATTTAATTTCTCTCCCATTAAAATCGTTCGTTGAAATCTTCCCACCGGATAGCGTTCGTGGACTTTGGGGATATATTTGGGAAGGCTCTTGGGTTGATTCATCCGTTTGATTCTTCAAGAGGTTAGTAATTCCGTAACTCCTAGTTCCGCATGTTTAGGATTTACGTGAATTATGTGTACGCATGTTGTTTATTATTATGTTGAATTGATTTAGGATTAATTCATGTTAGTAATTAACTGTTTAATTTAAATATGTATTTAAATAATCACCTCGAATAGATCCGGGCACCCCGATTTTCCCAACAGAGGTGGGGGTCGGGGACCAGACCACTCTCCGCGACCTCCGACGGGCCCGACGTCAAGATAGTTGAGGTCGGATCGTAGAGATCGAAGTCCTCAATGCCCTCAAAACGGCCCAAGTCGAGCCCATCCGGACCGAGGTCGGCGATCTGGAATGAGTCAAAGGGTTTTGGCAGATTAAGATCAAAGAAGGTTGACAGCGCGGCCACCCTAGCCTCCTTGAGAGCCCCCGCCTCTGGGAAAGAGCGGGGAAGGCTAACGCACCTCGCCATGGCCTCCACCGAGGCAAAATTACCCAAGCCCTCAAGGGTCGCATTCTCCTCTTTCAGGGCCACAAGCCCGGCATCTTTTTCTTTGAGCTCCTCCCTCACAAGCCGGAGAGTCTCGGCCTTTTCCTGGAGGGCATTCTCCTTGAGATCAAGGTCGGCCCTCAAGATCCCGACCTCCGAGCGGCTAGCTTTTAGCTCAATGTCCATGCCCGCCACCGAGGTCTCCAGCTCCGCGACCTTCTTCTCGGCATGCCCACTTGGATCTTGGCCGCCTCCACCAGTCCCAGGGCCACGTTCTTCTGGTCCGCGGCCTCCCTCAGGGCCGCCTCCGCGAGGTTCTTCTCCTCGACGGCTTTCTGGACCCGCTCGTCCCACCGTGGTGAAGTCCTCGGTGGCCTTGGACATGACCGCCATACACCATGCCCAGCTAAATGTTTCCCACAGGTCACGTATCCTCAACCGATTGATCCAAGCCGAGGGTCCATGACTTGGCGGGGAGCGAGCAAGCCCGACGAAGGTAGTCCGGTAGTTCGCGGAGGGAGTCGGGAGATCGGCTGCGGAGATAATTGGACACGAGGACGGGGTGAGAAGATCCCTCCCTGTGGAGAAAGAATAAAGTTGAGTTAGAGAAGTCGAATATGATATATGAGTATACCTATCATCAAGAGGGGGACTTACTCAATCGGTCGACACCACCCCAGATAGGACTTATCGTCCTTCTCGCGGTCGCTGTCGGAGATACGGCCTTGAGAGGTTTCCCAGCGGGAGCATCGTGGCGCCCTTTTTTTGAGCGGCCCTCCGAGGATGGGGGATAGCGCTCTTGCCTTTTAAGCGAGTCTTCCGCTTTCTTCCCCAGATCCCGGGGTCTGTCCCTCTTCCCGGAGGATGGTGCAGCATCCTAGGGGCGACCCCCGGCCTCCAACTCGGGCCTCTCGGATGTCGGGGTCACGATCTCCACGGCCACTGCCCCCTGGGCACGTTCCCGAGCCTCCTTATCCCGAGCTTTTTGGGTTGCCCGGGCGTCCGCGAGGATTTTCATCCTCTCTTTCCTGAGGGCGGCGGGATTCTGGTTGTCCATCAGTTCGATTTCCTCCGGGGTAGGAATGAAAGGAAGAGAGAAACGTGGCGCAACTGTCACACAGAAAGAAACTAAGTCACAAACAAAGGAAAGGGGCAGCGGGTTGGATAAAGAAGGAAAGCCCGCTTACCACGCGGAAACTGAGAACGCAAGTGATTGGGCCCGATCAGTACGCCCGACGCTCTCCGAACCTCGCTCGAAGTCAACACCTTCAGTGACCTATCTGCAAGTCATTTCCGACAAACCACAACGGCTCGGGCCGAGAAAGGGGAGATGAGTGGTTCCTCTTGATTCTTGGCTGCAAAAAGAAGATGGAGTCAAATCAGTGACTTGGGAAACTAAAATAATGTACAGACTTACTTTGGGCAACGCTAAACTCGGTCCGGATGTTAATTCGACCCCCCTGTCCAGCTCGTCCACCAGGCTCCGCCAGTCCCCGGAGACCCACCAAAACCTCGACTTCCATCCCTCGACCTTGGCCGGGACATCCTCAACAATTTTATGGCCGGGGCGGGCTCAGTGAGGCAATCTTATCTGAGGCCGGGAGGTGGCCGGGTTGGACAGATCCGAACAGGGTCAATAAACCGATCAAAGTGCTCCACCCGTTGGGCGTAATTTGGGTCGGAGCGAGGTCCCATCTGTTCAAAAGTTCACTAATCCTTGGGTGGAGAGGAAATTGCACGCCCGCCTCCATGACTCCCTCGTTGATAACCACACCCTTCAGGAGGCTGGTCGGCCCTTTCGTCCAAGGTCGGGACCCAGAAGTGGACATCTTGGGGAACCTCGTACCATTCTCGAAAGAATTCGAGCTCAGTCTCCTGCACCGAGCTGGTGACTTTGCCTACCATAAAACGAGCGAGCTCCTCTCTCACCCCTTTCCTCTCAGCTGGTCGGTTTGAAGGGCGTCGATAAGGAAAGTTTTTCCGGTATTCCTAGAAGGTTATCTCAAAGGGGGAGGCCGCAGCTCGGGGCATAGGGACCACCAACACCGGAGGGTTCTCTCTGGTCCCCGAGATGGATGACGAGCCAATCTCGGAGGGGCCGACCTGACCTAAAACCGACCGAGCACCTAATCGGGTCACTTCATCGGCGGTGAGAATGTCGAAATTCGAGCCGTACTCCCCGACGGCCTCGAACCGTTCATCATCGGTCCCATCCACAACATCATCCTCTCGAAGGAAACCGGAAAGATGGGAACCGGAATCGGAACTTCTGGAACTCATCTCATCACGGGTGGCGGAGCCGGAGGACACATCGAAGACGGGGAGGCCCTCGCTAGTTCCAACGGCCACGGTTGAGGGCCCCAACTCCGGCGGTGGGGCAGAGGATCTCTCACCGGCACGAGGAGCCGAACCAAGGCGAGTAGGGGAGGAATCCATAGAAAGAGAATCGGAAGTGTATCTTACCTGTGTGCAAATTCCGGCGATGACAACAATCGTAGCAAGACGGAGCGGAAGCAGAAAAGAGAAGCAAGTTCTGATTTGTAAAAGTGAGAAATGAGGGGAGGACCTCACTTATATAGAGGCGGATTAGGGCGCGTGAAGCTCGCGGACCGAGGTCGCCCACGCGTCGCGACTCTTGGAGTCAGGCACGTGCAGTACGCGCGCCATCATCACGCCTGCAAAAGTAACCGCGCAAGTCACAACAGAGCTGCCTCGAGACGCAAAATATCACGCCGAATCTCACAAAAGCGCGGAAACTAAAGCAAAGACCAAGACATTTGTCACATGCCAGATCCCCCGCGAGCTCAAAAGCTCGACGAGCGACCTGGGGGGCAATTGTTGTGATGGAATAATTAGGGTAAACGCGGAGTCTAAACACTTAGGTTTATTTTCCTATTTTGTGTCGAGTGAGCTATCAATTAGGACCTTCAGCGACCTCGATAAGTCGCTGACAGGAGACCAAACCCGCCATGTCGAGATAAGGTAGGACCTCATCAGTTGCGGGCCGCATGGTCGCGACCTAGCGAGATCCCGAGGATACGACCTCTAGAAAGCGCAATTCCCCAATGGTGGCGCCTGCATATCTGAATCCCGGGATACAAGCTACGACAGAGAAGACTTTCCCTTTGAGGAACCTGCTCTCAGGCCTTCCAAGAGCCGCTAAAACAGGATATCCGAATAAGGAAAGGTCAAACGAGTGACCTCGAATTTCAAGTCAGTGACCTCAGATACCACCCTAGCGACCTCGGGTACAGTGCCAGCGACCTCCGGTGGGCGACCTGAGGCCAGGGACTTTATGAACAGATCCACTGGAACACTCCATCCAGCAACCAAAGGCGGCTCCATTTAATGCACCTTGTGGGTCATTAAATGTCTAGGTCCTAGATCCCTAAAAGGGCTATACCCAAGAATTGGTAGTATAAATACATGTAATTAAGGCTCATTTAAGGGTTCAAACTTTCAAATTCAATACAAAGGCTTTACTAGCCAAAGAAGAGGCATTTGACCCAAATACTCTTGTAATTTATTACTTTCATATCTTTAAACAACCAAACATTAATTCACATGTTCATGACATTAATGAAGAACATTCCTTTTGTTCTTCATTAAACCCCAACTACCTTAAACTCATAATCAAGTTTGATGTCAACCAAAGCCACATAAATGTCTTAATCCTCTCATCATAGTTTTGTTATCAACATGCAGGTGCATGAGCGTGAAAAAGCAATGATAAACCAGTTTCAGTAATGTGTCTATGTTTTCTTTCAATACGATCATTTTGTTGTGGGGTATAAGGACAAGAGAAATGATGCAAGACCCCATTTTTAGCAAAGAAATCTTGGACACAATTATTAGTAAATTCAGTTCCACCATCACTTTGGAAAACTTTTATGTTAGTGCCAAATTGGTTACAAACTAAGGCTGAAAAACGTTGTAGGATTTCAAAAAATTCAGATTTAACACGCATAGGATATAACCAAGAAAAACGAGAAAAATCATCCACAAACACGACATAGTAGCGATATCCATCAACAGAAATAATGGGAGTTGGTCCCCAAAGATCACAGTGAATTAAATCCAAAACATTCATAGCACGTTTTTCATTCAAAAAAAAATGATAAACGTTTGCTTTTAGCTAACTGACACGGCTGACATAGAGTAGGTTTTGGCAAAACGGTTTTGGCAAAACGGAAGTGACAGCCAAATGACCTAGTTTATTTAATAACTGAATAACGGAAAATGAAACATGTCCTAAACGGGAATGCCATAATGCAAACGACGACTTAGAAACTTTAGAATATAAAGCAGCTATCGAGGCTGGAGTGCCATGTTCCAAAACATATAATCCATCCTTACACCAGCCCTTTGCTAGTATCTTCTTTTCCGCTCAAGTCTGAATCACAAAAGACTTGTTAGAGAATAAAACATCAACATGTAAATCCGTAGTTAATTTACTTATGGAAAGTAATTTTTTTGTTATATGAGGAACAACTAGAACATATAATTCCAGACATGGCACAAACGCCATGACAGTACTCTGTTACCATGAGAGAATTTTATCTCATCTAAAAGTTAGAACTTTAGAGAGAGTCGGGAATAAACTATTTATTTAATTTTCCTCAACACTCCCCCTCACTCGTGGGCCGAATCATTGCCTCCGCTCTCCGGGGAGGAGGCCCAACGAGTGGACAATTTAAATGGGTGCAGTGCATCCACAAGAATCGAACCCAGAATCTAGGCGAGCCTAAGCTTTGATACCATGTAAAGAATGAAATTAATTCATAAGAGAAGAGAATTGTTTTCACCGTGAATTTGGTGATGCCCAGTTCCACTATTTATAATGAGAGTGTACAACAAATTTTCACAGATTGTGGGTATAACAACTTTCGTAAATACAGGGAAAATATCACAACAAGTCTATATACGATTTACATCAAATAATTCGCTCTTATCTAATTTAAGGGATATCTGTAGAATATTACCTATTAAAACTAATACTCCCTCCGTCCTAATTTTGATTATCCGATTTTCATAAGTAGTCGTCCTAATTTTGTTTATCCATTTTCAAATAAGGCATTAAAGCAACATTCAATACTATTTAATACTATTATTACTCTCCACCAAACCCACTTTACACTATTTAATATCCTTCCCAAACTTGTTTTCCTGTATTTCGTTTTGGGCGTCCCATTCTTGTTTTCCTATTTCCTTAAATGAAAATTTCTACTTTATCACTTTATCACTTTATCACATAAAATACTAATAAATAACTATTTTTAACTCCAACTACCCATTACTTTATCACTTTATCATATAAAATACTAATAAACAACTCTTTTTACCCCAACACTTTATCACTTTATTACTTTTTCTTAAAACCCGAGCACACAGTAAACAGGAAAACAAGAATGGGACGGAGGGAGTACTATTATTTTCCTTCACCAAACCCACTTTACACCATTTAATATTATTATCTCCTATTTTTCTAAATCTTCGTGTCTACAGTAAATAGATAATTAAAAATAGAACGGAAGGAGTACTATTTATTCACTTCTTAAATCTTGTACTTATGGTGACACTCTTCATGAGTCAATAACCGATAGGCACGTACTGCATGGCGCATACAAATTGCATTAAGTTGCAAATACCAATAGTCATTTTCAGGACATATCTACTTAAATGCTACTACTACTTTATACTAAAATAATTAATATTTTTTAATAAAACAACTAATCAAGTTAATACATTTTAATGAAATAACTAATATTAGTTAAACACGCACCTAATACAAATTAATTGCAAAGTAAAATTGATTTACACAAAGACTTTGGTCTTTGTTGAAAATATATTAAAAACACGCGCTAATTAACTAATTGAGGGTAAAAATCTGGAATGCATTTTGAGGCAATATGCACAGATATCATTTTATTACTTCTTTTGAAGTAATATTATAAATAACGTGTATACTAAAAAATTAGATTCCGTTTACTTAGTCATGTAAAATTATTCTACATATGGACTAGTATATAAAACAGAAAAAATGTCACGTATCAAGAAAGATTCAAGACAGAGGTACAATAAGGTGGTGTTTTCATGAAATTCAATTAAAAAAAATAAAAATACTTATTTTCTAAAAAAATATGTCTAACAACTTTAAAAATAAATGTCTTTACACAACCCATCCAAATAATTTGAATGTGTATTTAGCGTCAAAAAAATAATTTGAATGTGTATTCATTATGGTTGATCATCTATATATGATCTATTCATATTAAAAGTTGAGATTAACTCAACCATATTTAATTATTATTCTCTTAAATCACACATACACAATATACTATATGTGTGTATTGAATCAAGAAAAGAATAGGAAAACCAAAAAATAAACAAATTAATCAATTCGAGGATTTCTTGATAAAATTCTCGAATTCTGGAGACTTCACATGAACTTGAGGTATGAACACTCCCGTCCCACTAAAGCTTGTGGCCGGGTAATGATAGAGCGCATCCGGCCTAGTGCACCACCTTTCACAAGTCGACCAATCGTAGTAGTTTCTTCCGTTCCACATCACATTGCAATTATTCTTTGCAACTGAAGATGATGATGGCTTCACTTCTTCAGAATTGTTGATTAATTCAACCATTTGCTTTTCCAATTCTAAATAAAAACTGTCTTCTTCAAATTTCTCGTTAGTGTTGTCTAATTTCACGTCCATTTTGAATGTGTATTTTTGAAGTGTTGTTGATTTGATGGCAAGATGATTTGTGGTGAAAAGTTGTTGTAATAATTTATATATAGAGAAAATTATAATTCAAATCAAGAATGTGAATCATCGTATTTAATTTTATTTACCTTTTAGGGGTAAGATGGATAGGTGGGATGAATTTTAATAAAATACATCGAGTTTGAATAATTAATTATGGATCCAGGGTCAATGGATCGAGTCTGACTGATGCACACACATATGTATAGTAATGTATGTACATGCATGTACATTAATATGAATCAAATGTGTTGAATTTTTTGTAATGGAGTTATACTCTAATTATAGTAAATTGATATAGAATTGTAGATAATTGAAGTTCAACTGAGGCACCTTTAATTAGAAAACATTATCAAATATGCATAGCAAGATCAAGCTTGATTAAAGGTTTTATTTTTTCTGTTTTTGTTTCTGTTTGTGTTTTATTTTTTTAGGAAGGAAAGGAAACTCGTTTGACCAAAAAAATATATGAAGTCAAAATAGCTCTGAATTCGAGTCATAACTTATTTACATACATGGAGCAGATTGTATTTGGTTCAGAGAAAGTATAGGGTGAATAAGTTTCATACAAGAATTTGTGAAATTAATTAAAAAATATGAATTATATTATTAAAAAATATTAATTATGATAATTGAAAGAGTTATGAATTTTAATTGAAAGGATGTAACTTATATTATAAAAAAAATATTAATAATAATAACTGAAAAGTCATGTCTGTTAAAAATGAAGTTGTTTAACTGTGAACAAGTTTTACAATATGCCAAACTCTTTGCCAAGAAGTGATAACGACTGTTTAGAGATATTAAACAGGTTGGCCTGACCTAACTCATTAAAATTTGCTAAATGTAATTAGCCTTAACCGATATTATAAAAAAAATTAATAATAATAAAAAAAATCGAAAAATGTTCAAACATACATTAATTATTCCTATAAAACAGGAAAAATAGTTCTAAAGAAAATGAAAAAAAGCTGAAGCTGGAGAACGGCCTGGAAGTGGACGACGACTGCGCAAGCGGAAAATTTTCTAACCTAAAATGCTAAAAATTGGTGATTAGGTTGATCATAGTTATTTTATGGGCTTCAAGAATTAAGCCCAATTTTTTCCAATTTTTGCTGATTCGCTAAAGAGGTCATTGGGCTGAAGAGATGGCTTTCAAGGGCTGAACATTCAAAACAGTTATTATTTAGATATATTATTTTTATATAAAAAAAATTAAATTAAAATTTACGCACAAATACAATCCAAAACTGCAATTGTGACAATATACAACTCTTGAAAACAGGTGTAATTTTTTTGAAAAAAATTATTCTAAATCAAAATGCAATTGAAATATTTTTATATTCTAACAAGATAGAAAATTATATTATCATAAAATCTTAATGAAGAATAACAAATAAATGTATAATAACACTCCATAACACAATCAGCAAATACAAAATTCCTAATGTTTTACTCAATTCAAGTGAATACAAAAATAATAAATACAAAATTCCTAATATTTTACCCAATTCAAGTGAATTAAAAAATCATTCGACAACGTAACTAATAAAAATCAAACAAGATTCTAACTACTAATTCCAACACTCTCTTCCATTGATATTTCGTCTACCATTTCTCATAGTAATGCCATTCTGGAGACTGCATCAAAATAGTGAAATCACATAATCTATAAACTTATGCAAAAACTAAAACTTATAAACTTATAATAAAAATATCTTTACCCTTTTGACAATTTTCAGAAGCCACGGAACAAAAAGGTATAAACATATATAAAGAAAGAGTAAGACAAACACTCTTATATGAGACGGTCTCATGCATGAGACGGGGTATATAAACTAACACAAATTAACACTCATCCTTCCCAAATTATGCCCCGTCTAACCATGAGACTGTCTCATGCAAGCGTGCCTCTTTGCAGGTCATTAAAACTTGCTGCACCAGGCATTCCTCCCTTACGAAACACAAACAACGAATCGAATTTAGTATTTAATTAGAACTGCATAGTACTAAGAAGAGATTGATTCTATGTTTTGTGGTTTATTTTCCAGTGTTAATTCAGAAATTCCAATTGTAGTAGTTATCTTTTTTATGGTAGGAATCTCTTCTAATTCGAAATGTTACTTTTCTTCACTTCTATTTAGGTAGTGACAATACTTTACAGCAGTAACAACATTCCGATGGTTACAAGTCTCTTGTTTTTTACTTTACAAAAAACGAAGAAGTTAAGGCGAAAAATTAATAAACTATACATCTGTTAAGAGAATTACCAATTCTACATCCCTTCAAAGAGTATTCACTGTCTTCCACCATTTCATCTACTAGTAAAGTTTATGTGGTTAGAGTATATATTAGTACTTCATATCAGAAGATTCAGAACTCAGCATGAGATAATATATTACCTTTCCATATATTTTCACCTTGGTGAACCAACTCAAAAATCCCACTCATTGCTTTCATCTATATCCCTCAAAGAGATATGAATATACTTGGTGAATCTTGAAACCTAGATGTTCCTCAAATATTAAAACTTAAGAGATAATCAGTTAATGTCTTTCGACAAATCAAAATTGTTTTTTTTATTTCAAACCCTTATGTTGTCGGGCTCAAGGCAGTTTCTGGTTTTCTGGTTCTTTCGACTTCTCCTTCATGGCTCTCAATGTAGCCTATGAAAACAAAATACAAACAGAAGATTCAGAACTCAATGAGATTTTTACCTTTCCATATATTTCTAATGGCAAAAATTCGTCTCCCCCATTAAACTGCATTTGAACAAAAAAAAGAAGGTTTTTCAAATTGCAAAGGAGAAAAACTTATTCTTGTTCACAGTTTCTGACATTTCACAATTTACCTAAAAACAAAATACAAACAATTTGTTAATTTTACTATTCCTCCAATTAAATTGCATTTGAACAAAAAAAAGAAGGTTTTTCCAACATTATTCTTGTTCTGTATGACATTACAATTTACATAAACAAGAACACAACTGTTAATACTATTAGCGAAGTTAAATTCATCAAACAGCAAAATTATGTATTCACCAACAGCAAAATTTAACCCCAAAAATATTGAAGAATTACATAAAGAGAATATTAGATTTTCCTTTTTACCATTCTTTGAACCACTTAACAGTCACAATTTCAGAGTGTAATCTACTAGTTAATGTATAAAACTTAAAACGCTAAGTAACATTCGATTCTTTCGGAGTAGGGTGAAACACAACCATCCACATTCGTTAAAGTGATAAAGAATCTCCGTTTACTTATAACATTATAAAAATTCAGACATGAAGCAGCATATATTGTAATATGGTAGGAAGGATTTCATAAGCTCTAGGTCGCCATGAATTGATCCTTGAGATTAAATGACCATATCATCAGATTTGGTGCTTATCAGCTTCTCTAAATCTTAAAAATAAAGAAATCCCTCACTCTTTAGCAGCTCAATCACTTTGTCTTAAGAGACAATTGATAAAGTCCTCTTGAATCCTATGATGCAAGTAATCATCAAACTAATCTACAATTCTGAAAATTCCAGCAAAAAATCAACCACTACTTGAAAGGATTACTCCTCCCAGGAAAATTATTTGTGGTCCTAATACACCTTTTACTACAATGTGAAGCTATCAATCTACACTACAATCTCTGATGACACAACATAGTTCAGTTCTTCTCCAACAATTTTAATTTTATACAATTTTATACAACAGACCAATTTGCAAATATGTTAACAAATACTAAGAACTTTTTTAAATGTCATGGTAAAAAATAAAATAAACCAAAAATGTCATTACACTAGAGCAAGACAGGATGGGGCTTATTTAAAATACAAAACCAACCTGTCTCAGCACGGGCCGAGTTTGACTTGCATTGTTCTAAAAAGGGTCACGTCTGTCCTTTTCCAAAGTTCCCAAGGTGAGGCAGGTACACACGAGACCAGTCCAAATTGTAATTCTTATCACCATTTGAGAGAAAATGACCAGAAGTTAATTTAGAGAACACATCAAGGCAATTAATTCTAACAAACATGGAATAAAAAAGTTTACACTAACAATTTATGTTTTACATATTTTTTACCTGGGCATGATATTCCAATTTTAAGAAATGCTCTATACTAATAAAGAGAAATCAATAGAGGAAAATGCTCGAACTATAACAATAATATACCAACTTAAAGTTTAATGGGTAGAATTAGAATTTAACACCACTTGCCTGATAATTAATTGAGTTGTGCACAAATGAGCTTTAATGATGTCCGACTGAAGTAGGGTCATATGGAGGATAGGTATGAACCTTGAGCAAATCATTTCCAATGTCCATTTGTTCTTCTTCAATCTCCTTAGCAGACTTTGCTGCATGGGGACTGCACCACTGCACCACAATCAACCTTAGTGTACATATATCACCTAAGCTACACGGGATCTCCAGAAGGCGCCAGCATCTCTGTATCACCAGCTGCTCAAGCCTAGGAAAGTTATCAGATCAAGCATTCCAAAATTTTAAGCTAAGACTAACTAATTTCAGCAATTTTAGTTTTGGAAATTCACCATCTCCCACATCCCACAATCCACCCTCAACTTGTGCATCTACCAGTTTGAGAACCTCGAGGTTAGGAAGTGTCTGAAAGCCTGAAACCACATCCCAGTGCAGACGAAACTTCGTTATGGTCAATTTTTTAAGCTCAAAGGGAGGTTGAATTCACATAGATGTCTACTGTGACCACGGTGAAGTAGTTTCAGTGACTCTAGTTGATCAGGGAACACAAATTTTGGGCTTTTTAAGGTGGCCGAGTTCCATGATTCCAGAAGGGTGCACTTCAATTTTCGAAGATTAGGTGTTCTTGCCATGATCTTGTTCAGTTCCGCTTCGGACACTAAAGGGTTTGAAAGGGTTTTTAAATCAAGTAACTTGAAGAACTCATTGTCAAGATCATCTAAGATGAACTTTGCACTTTTGTTTATTTGCAAATGTCTCAACTTTGCCATTTTCCAGACTTGTGGTGGTACCACAACTTCACCTACTAATCTTTTCACGATCAACGTCTCCAAGTTGCAATGGTTGAAAATCGAGGAGGGGACCGAGTTATAACAGCTCCAGATCGCCAAGTACCTCAAATAGAGAAGCATTTTTGGATCAGCAAATAAGCAATCAACTTGTATTGCATCACTCTCCAAATCCAGCACCCTTAGCAATTTCAAGTTGGAAAGCTGGACTGCACTGCCTTTTTTTCTTTTGTAAGATGACTGACTTCCATCAGAAAACAACAAAAGAGAGCGCATAGTAGGGCCACAACACACTTGAATGCCCTTTCTTTCTGTTATATGGATGCTAACTCGCATATGCTCGTAGATGAGAGGATCCGGCAACAACTCCTCCACATGAATCCGCTGTAGGAAATTTTCTTCTTCAGCTTTTGCCAGACATAAATCGCGTAATAGATCATGCATACGACACGTCTTTACCCTGCCATTATATCTTCTCTCCTCGATTATCAGTAAGCTTCTACCAATCAAATCCATCAACATATTTTCTGCTTCATCCTCTAGGCTATTCAGGTTGGTCTTCTGCACGAATCCTTCAGATATCCACAGCCATGTCAATTTCCTTATTGATATTACTCTATCCATGGGGAACGCTCCAAGGTAAAGAAACAATGGTTTCAAATCATCTGGTAAAAGTTTGTAACTCAGTTCCAACACTTCCATCCCTCTCCTCGAACATCACCAAGAACATGAGAGCTTAAGTTTTTCGAAACTTGCTCCCAAAAATCTTGTTTCTTCTCAGACCTCACAAGAAGCCCAGCCACCACAACTACAGCGAGCGGTAATCCGTTGCATTTTTGTGCAATTTGTTTCCCAACTCGCTGCAATTGCAAAGGGCATATTCCTTGATGAAAGACCTTGGCTTTAATAGATCCCAACTCTCATCATCACTTAGAAGTCGAAGCTCAATAGGATAACTATGAAACCTGGATTCTGATCCTATTAATTTGCTTCGGCTAGTCAACATAATCCGGCTTCCTACGCCATCATCTGGGAAAAAAAAACGCGATAGGGCCTCCAATGCATCTATCCCCCAAACATCATCCATTACAATAAGGTACCTCCTTCCCTTGAGTTGTTTATAAAGCATTTCAGACAAATCCTCATCTTTCAGTTTACGGATTTCATCTGTAAGCTTAGTTACAGAACTTAAAATGCTAAGCAACATTTGATTCTTTTCATAGTAAGGAGAAACATAGCACCATCCACACAAATAAAAGTGAAAACAATTAAAGGATCTTCGTATAATCTCTTTGCAAAAGTCGTCTTACCTAGTCCAGGCATGCCGACAATTGAAACAATAACAAGCTTCTCTGTACCTCCGGCGAGTCTTTCCTTTACTAGTTCCATTTCCTCCTCAACACCAACCACCACATCATTTGGGGCAAAGTCTTGCGGTGGTGCCATGTGCTTACGACCTTGGCCAACAATATTTTTAACTTTGCTTCCGCTGCTACTCTTCTCAATCATCTCCTCTATAATTGTTTTACTTAGCTTCATCTCTTTTGCAAAATCAGAAAACCACATGGATTGGTACCAAAAAGGATAAGCTCTGACTGTCAATGTGTTGATGATATGCTCAGCTTCATATGTGGAAACCATGATACGATTAACAGCATCACACAAATTCACATCTGAAGCAGCGCAATTTGTTACATGATGGAGGAAGGATTTCAGAAACACTAGATCGCCCTGAATTGCCAGGTATTGATCCTTGAGATCAATGTTGGTGCAAATAAGCTCCTCTAAATCTTCAACAAGAAAATCAAGAAATGCCCTTGGCAGAATTTTCGGAAATTTGGACTTCTGTCTTGTTATAACTTTTGTAAGTATCTCATCCACATCTGACTTGACAAGCTTCATATATTCCATGGAATCTGAAACACCTGGACTGATATGTGTTGCCATATTTTCACCATTGAAAGATGAAGAATAGATGATGGATCCTATCCTCCTTGCTATGTCCTCGACATATATTCCGACATTAAATGTTACCTTCTGCTCAGGAAACAGTATCGGCATTTTTAGCAACATGTCTTCCAGAAACTTCAATTCATCATAAAGGGTTTCAATTTGATTCTGCACTGGCGCAAAGAACAAAGCCTCGTGATTTAGCAGCTCAATCACATTGTTTTGAAGACAAATGAAAAAGCCCTCTTGAATCCTATCAAGCAAGCAAACATCAAACTGCTCCATAATTCTGAAAATTCCGGCAGAAATCTGACTACTACTCGGGTGGATTAGCTTCTCAATCTCATTTTCTCCATCGACTTCACTATTCTTTTTTACCCTAATTAAGAAACTTAAGCACGCTGCCATGTCAGCAACAGCTTCAGCATCAAGCAGTATTTCTTTTTTTTTTTCAAAATCAATATCCTGCAGGCCTATCATGAAGCAAATGATTTTTTCCAATAACCTCAACTTTTGTTTTAGAACCAACAACTTGCACTTCCATGAAGAAACAACAGCACGAGAACTTCTCAACAGAATTTCAAAAGTATCCATAACAAAGCATATAAACTGTACCACAAGCTCTGCACTAATCGGACATCTGGAGGGCGAACCACACGCGGAAAGCGCATAATAAGCTTCCACAATCTCTGGCTTCATACTTTTGATATTTTTTAGCGCATTTGAGATCAGTTCAACGCCTTTCACAAATTGTATCCCCTCATTAGTTGAATTTTTGGGAAGCAAACGAAGAACTTCCACAATTCCCCGGTTAACATTACAGATATTTTTCTGCAGAATTGAGATATCTGCAAAGACCTTGCAGTCAGAGGTATCTATCATGAGGAAACAATTTAGGGCTCGATTTGCACACACAAATTGAAATTGAATTCGAGCCAAGATATCCACAAATCTCCGCTGTATCCCGCCCTCACTTACGCACCACTTCACCATACATCTGAATGTTGTTATCAGAAATATAAGCTCCAGCTTTAGAGTTCGGAGGGAATTCACATAGACAAATAATTCCTCGTTCTCTATACGCTTTAGCGTAGTAATCGAAACCCTAACAGTGGGAATGAAGCTATTGTATACATATTCAACTGGATCGTTGACACCATCTCTGCTATTAGCACAATCAAATATGTGCATCATCTTCACAGTTACATCCATTAATTCCTCGGAAGAAACACCGTCCATTTCTCCCCGAAAACACACTTTCGGCAACAATTTCAAAGATTATTAAGTAAACAAAATATGAACGGAAAGAAAATGGAAAGGTGAAGAAAGAAAAAAACCGACGGACGACGACGGCACTTCACAGTTCCGCCGGCGCAGATGCAGATTCCGAGCTATGTGTGTACATAATTTGCGCCCTTTATGCCACCATATAAAATGGAGCATGTGAAAAAATTATCATATCACTATTATTCATAAAAAAATTTCGTTATTTAAAATTATAGTTTTTTTTTTTTAAAAGTAGTACTACCTCCCTCTCATTCTTAAGTGAACTTTTATCGTTCATAAAAATTTATGAAGGATCTATGGAAGTAGTGATAAAGTGTTGATGATTGAAAGAGTTGTTTATTAATATTTTATGTGATAAAGTGATAAATAATTGATTATAGAGAGAATTATTTATTAAAAATTTATATGATAAAGTGAGTATGTCCATTTTACGATATGTTTTATAATTGAGAAAAAAAAAAATGAAAAGAGTTCTCTTAAAATTTGGATAGAGGGAGTATTTTAGTATAACAATTAAATTTTTTATACATAATAGTGATACTAAAATTGAGTTTAACATAAATTCGAATTCACATAAATTTTTATGAGTAAAATGATTTGCTTGATTGGCTCCTTTACTTGTCATTTTAGCCTCAAAATAGATATTTTGTAGTAGGATTTTAAGATAAGGTAGTTTGATTTGGACCCACTTGAAAGAAATGACATTACACTTTATATTTTATAATATAATTGGATGGTACTACATGATTTAATAGATAAAGTAGTAGTTTATTACTAGTATTTATCAATATACAAAGTACAAACTGCTTTTGAAGAAAAATAAAATAATCTGATTCCTTGTGGAATTTACATGTAACATTGGTCTTATATATATTAAATGGGTTAAAATTTCACCCACATTATTACGATTAATATTATTTTATAAAATAATTTTCATGTGTATTCAGAATACATTGTAATCGTACACTCATAATGCTATTTTTAGCCGGAGATAATAAATTGAAATTAAATAGCATTTATTTCCAAATCATCTAAACCAATATTTCCCTTGTCTATTTTTTCCCAAAAAGTCAGCTTTATTTCTTAATTGAATTTTCAAAATCAAATTTAAATTTAAAAAATATTTAAATGTAGGAATTATGTGGATCTAGAATCTAAAACGTTCCTCTCTTGCTCTTCAAGTTTCAGCTCTGCCATTTTCATTCCCTGCCTCAGTGAGTCGGTGACATTTTCACAAACACCTTACAGGCGAGCTTACAATCTGGCCATGGCTGTAGAAGTTTGCGTCAAGGCTGCTTCAGGCGCTCCTCATATTCTCGGAGACTGTAATTTCCTCTTTTTCATACGTTTCTCACTTCAATGGATAAACACCTGCTTTTTTTTTTGTGGTTTTTTCTCATGATTTGTTTTAAATTCGCAGGTCCTTTTGCCCAAAAGGTTTTGTTAACTTTGGAAGAGAAGAAAATACCTTATGAGATGCATTTGATCAATCTTGACGAGAAGCCCCAATGGTAAATGCCTAAATTCGACTGATTATAGGGATGGTTAATTATTCTGGTTTCTTCTTATTCATTTGTTTTTTCTTTTTTTTGTTCATTCAAATTTTTTTGGGGTTTTAGGTTTTTGGAAGTGAACCCTGAAGGGAAAGTGCCTGTGATAAAATTTGATGATAAGTGGATTGCTGATTCTGATGTGATTGTTGGTGAAATTGAAGAGAAATACCCGAGCCCTTCCCTCTCACCTCCTCCTGAAGTTTCATCACTGTATGAATTCTTAACTTTTTCTCCATCATGTTTATATATATGTTCATATAATAGGTGTGCCAAAAGCTTGGCTAGCTCTTGTTTATGGATTGAAATAGTGATTTTGAATTTGATTATTTCTAGCTAATTACTTGTTTCATGTTTATGGTTGGAGGCAGTGATTTATGGGTAGATCAATGTGTGATTGCTTTTTCTTGTGATATGTTTTAAAATCTGTAGAAAATATGCTAGTTGATTATTGTTTCAAATCGTTTTTGGGTTATACGTTTCTGTGTATTTTAATAAATTTTTGTCTTCTGTAGGGGCTCTAAATTGTTGCCTACTTTTGTCAAATTCTTGAAGAGCAAGGATCCCAGTGATGGATCAGAACAAGCTCTGGTTGATGAATTGAAGACATTGGATGAACACCTGAAAAATAAGGTGTTAACTTCTTTTCTTAGAGTAGATTAATTTAAAGTAGAATTATAAACGGAATAAGGTGTTCATAATCTGTATTATTCGTCTTTCTGATGAAGTTTCTTTCCGTGTATATGATCAGGGACCATATGTCAATGGAGGTAACATTTGTGCTGTTGATTTGAGTTTGGCACCAAAGCTTTACCATATTGATGTGGCCCTTGGCCATTTTAAGGGATGGGGTATACCCGAAAGCTTGACTCACCTCCATGTCTACAAGAAGGTATCTTGATATAGTCGACTCTAGGAACAATTAGAGTTACATCACATTATTATGCAGGCTCAAAGTTCTCCCATTTCTCCTAATAGTCTCCTGAATTATAGATGAACTTCAAACATAGTGCAGATCATGAACTACATATTTTTCCACAGTTCGTGAAATTTGACAGCTACCTCCTAATAAAATTACTTGCACTAACAACTCAAAACCTGAAAAATTACTCGTGACAACTTTCTCCCCTGTTCAAATTCATAATATATATCTAACTTTGAACACGTCTTCATCTTTCTTTCATTTGTAAAGCTGTATGGGGTGTGTGGTCAGAAGATGATGTACATGTTATATATTTGGTAGAAGATTTTAAATGACGCACACAAGTGGGACGAAAATTTGGATATTTATTTTCTCGAGATATTCATGTGGGAATGACAAATTCAATTACGAAGTCAAATGCAGTTTAAACCCATGGTTTGGTTTAGTAATTCCATGAAAATTAGTTGCAACATCTTCCCCACTAAGAGTTCATTTTATCTGTACTGGGGCCAATTTCAATAATCAAGTTTCCTGATGCCTTCTAGATTTTCTCATGTAATAGAAGCATCATCTTGTGAAAGTTGTGGCTAATCCCTTAAAACAAGTTGTTTTGATTCATACTGGTTTTCTTAAATATGTAGACTTTATTTCGCATATTCTGCTATTTACCAGTGATGGAGGTTTTGTTTGGTGCTAAAACTTCATCAAGAATATTGTCATTATGTGTGGCATATAGTATGTCATGCATCAAGTTAAATAGCACATCATGCATATTTGCGTTGATATTGGGTCCCTGGTCCTCCTTTTCTTTTATTTTTTTGGTAAAATTGAGTTATCGTACTTCCATTTGCATTGAAATTAGGTCTCATGTCCAAATTGGGCAGAAACTTGTGTAAGACCGTCTCACCATGGCCCGTGCGACCAATATCACCTTTTAGTAGAAAAGTTAACACTTTTTAAGAGAAAGTGTATCATTTTTCAAAATTTTACCTTAAAATGATACATTTAGATACCTTTTTTGAAAAAGTTATACACTTTAAATAAAAAATGATAACATTTCTTGTGAAAAATGATATTGGTCACACGGTGAGATGGTCTCAGCCAAGATCATATTTTATAATACAACACTCAATTCTAATGTGAGTGAAAGTACAACGACTCGATGTTTACAAACAAATGAACAATAATAGTCTGCCAAATTTGACTCCTTCATATTTTGTATACTATTTATCATAATGCAGCAAAGCAATGTGCCAAAAAAAAAAAAATTTCACCACATTTTTGCTGAGAAACACTATTGAAATGTGCAAGATAATGAATTTATGGTCAAAATCTATAACCAATTTGGCTAATGAGTTGGTCCTTTTCTTCCTTGTTCACAGTTGCTCTTTTCTTTGGAGTCTTTCCAGAAAACAAAAGCTGCGAAGGAATATTTGATTGCAGGTTGGGCGCCCAAAGTTAATGCTTGATCATGTTCATAACCAACCTAGTTCTGTTGCTATAAAAGATTATGCAAAAATAGTTCTAGGTATGATGATGTACTTCGTTATATGGTTTGATAAAGCATTTATGAAATGTGTCTGTTGGTGGGGTGTAAATGTAATGGATGCTATAGGAATGTGTCTATCGTGTTATGTCGTCGTGATATGATATTGTGGTCGAAATAAGAGTGAGGCACTATCTTGCTTTGTAGTCCCATCAAAAGTATTACAAAAATTTGTATGAGTATCATGGTCTCGTGTAAGTTTTAGTTAAAGAGTGTATTCTAAAATTTGATGTTTGGATGTGCCATTTATCATAAGTATGACTGTACGAGCAGAAGCGGAATATATTTTCATTTTGGTTGCACCAAAGATAAGGTTATTCTTTTAAGGCGAAGTATCGTATCTGGTGTTTGCCACATTTTAATTAAAGTTGGTGTCACATTTCAGTCAAATCTAGTGTCACGTTTTAAGTTGAATCTAGTGTTACGTTTTCAGTCAAATTTACTGTCGGACTCAGTTATATTAGATTAGGACAAAGATGCAGTTGTGGTGATGAAATCAACAGATCAACTTAAGCAGTTGTGGTATTAGTTTACGTTCACGTTTTGAGTTCGAATCCCGCTCCATCCCTATTATATTGTCTATCTATTTGAATAGAATTGAGCCGAGTGTACGATCACAAGTGAGTAAAGAGTGATAAAAGAATAATATAAACTAATTAATTTTAATTTTTGTAAATTTGAATTTTTGTGATTGAAATTTATAATTTTTCGTGATGAATTCAACGGGAAGGGATAACAAAAAAGAGGATCAAAAAATTCCATAACATTACTTATTTTATTCTATCTCGTTAAGGCTCTGTAAATTGTAAACACAGATGTATTTAAATTTTATATAAATATAGAGTTTATCCGTTTTATTAATTGTATTTTAAGGATCAAATTTTAGTTTTTGCAGGATAAATATAGAATTTTAAAACTTACTGTAAAAAAATGACTTAGGCTAAATTCAATAACAAAAATAAAAAATTATTATTTAAAAAAATCAATTTCTTAATATCATTGTTATAAATGAAAATTATTATTGTTTTGCATAAAAATTATCACTATTATGCAAAAAAAAAAATTATTTAAAAAATACTTTACATATTATTGAACAGTGAAATTTTTTGTGCAAAATAGTGATAATTTTTGCACATAACAATTATAGAATTGTACTCCCTCTATTTCTATTTAGATATCGTTTTAGCCTTTTGAAATATTTTTATAATAGATGTCGTTCTGGGATTTTATCTTCCATAATCTCATATTTACCCTTAACATGATAATTTCAAATTTTCTATAAATGTGTTATGTCTATATTTTTTTAGCCAATAGTTTTTATTGTTAAGAATATTTAAATAATATTAATTAAGGTTAATTTTGGAAAAAAAGTATATCCTTAATTTGTCTTAAAAACCTCAGAATGGCATCTATTAAAAAATAGAGGGAATATGTAACAGTGGACAAAAACTTGTGTAGACTGGTTCATACTATGAACCCGGGTCATACCAAACCCATACACACAAAATGGGTCATATATAAACAACCCAAACCCATTTCAATCAATTTCTTTTCACGTCATTTTCCTTTCTCCTCTTTCCCACCCACGGCCGTGCGAAACCATTCCATGTAACTGCTTTGAAAATCTTCATGCGATGGCAACGGTGACTCCCCTGCGACGTGAGAGGACGACGATGACTCCACGACGGAACTCGACGGTTTTTTATCGATCTACGACGGAGCGTGGTGTTTCAGCGGTAGAGGAACCATAGTTGATTGGGATTGTACGTGTGGTGGTTGGCCGCGACGTTGGCGGAAGTTGCGTAAGAGTGACGGAGTGGTGTGGTGATGGGTGGCATTGGAGACTAACAATGTGAAGAGGGAAAAGATGGTGAAGAATTAATTGGTTTTTGAATAATAGTGAGAGTTTTTTTGAATAAGAGTGAGAGTTTTTTTGAATAAGAGTGAGAGTTTTATAGAATAACAGTAATAGTTTAATAACATGATAGTGAGAATTTTATAGAGTGATAATTTTATAGCGTAATAGTGAGAGTTTTATAGAATAACGGTGATAATTTTTTTGAATAATAGTAAGAGTTTTATAGAGTGATAGTTTTATAGCGTAACAGGGAGAATTTTTTTTAATAACAATGAGAGTTTTTCTGAATAACAGTGAGAGTTTTTCTGACTAAAACTTAGAGTTTTTCGCAATCGCGCTATTGTCTCTTACACCTTCATCTTCATTGCGTGGATTACTGAGTGCACGACGGCGCGAAGCAAGAGAGATGATTGAGTGCACGACGTGCGCGCGAGAAAGATGAGATGATTGAGAGTGCGACGGCGCGAGAGAGAGAGATCGACGTGATAGACTCCAATCGAACTGAAACCCACTTTAAATGAATCATATTGAATTAGGGTTTATAGTGTGAACCTGGTTCACACGAGTGTTACTCATAACAGTGATAATTTTTACACATAATAATGATAAAGTTTATATATACACTTGGTTCATAGGAGTGTTGCTCTGGACAAAATAAGATGATTTTTTTGTCAATTCACATGAAATTGTCTTGTTTATATATTTGCTCGAGATTTCTTTTTTCAATAATTTAAAAAATACGGTTTCTATTTTTTAAAAGTTGTAAATTTTGAAAGTTAAGGTTGTGCTTGCTTGTGGGATTTTTTTTTTCATTTTCCTTCTCAATTTTCAAATTTTTTAAAAAATCTCTCAATTCTCAATACTATTCATTCTTACTTTTCATTACTATCCACTCCATTTTTTAATACTATTCACTCAACATTTTCTCTACTATTCAATATTAATTCTCACACTCTCAATACTATTCACCTCAAAATCTCAACACTATTCCAATATGATATTAATACTAAATGTATTTTTATATTAATAATATTATTTATTAACTATATAAAAATATTACTAGTATTATACTAATATGAATAATATTTAAGATACTAAAATAATTATAACATTTTTGACCTACATGTAGAATAAATATTTAAAATATAATTACTAATATAATATAAATTTTTGTATTAAATATTATTATATATCAATATAGTATATTAATATTCAATTTTTTTTTTAATTGGACAAATGATGACTCGAACTCATAACCTCACGGTATGGATAGTTATGCTCTAACCGCTTGAGCTACTCCACTTCATCAGTATTAATATTCAATTAAACTATTATAATACTATTTTTAATACTATTATTATAATAATTAATTTTATTCTTTATATTATTATTAATGTTAATAAAATAATATTATTATAAAATAATACAATTAATATTATACTAACATTTTAAAATACTAAACACTATTATAATATAGTATTTTTAATATACTAAAAATGTTATATTATTTATATTTTCTTAATATTAAATATTGACAAAAACTCATAGAGACGGGGTACAACTTAGCATAAACCACACTCACCCATTTCAAAGTGTTAAAGCAACAATGCACAACTTATGCCTGTCTCACCGTAAGACCGTCTCATACAAGTGTGCCTCTTAAATATTATATAATGTAATAATGTAAAATTAAATAATAATATAATATTAATATTAATATAACTTGAATATTTGTATTAAATATAATTATATAAATATTTATGTTAAATAACTTAATATTCTTAACATTATTGTACTATCAATATTAATTATTAAATTTTAATAATATTGAATTATTATTTTATTAATTTTTAAATTAAAAAAATTATTATATTAACATTATAATAATAATGTTTTAAATGTTGAAATATATTAATTAATATTTTATTCTCAATATATTGACAATATCTTTTAATACAATACAAATATAATTATATTACTTTGAGACACATTTGCGTGAAACCGTCTCATAGTGAAACGGAGCATAATTTAGGCATGATGTTTTAACATTTTGAAAGAGATGGATGTTGATTGTGTTAGTATGTATCCCGCCTCATACGAATTTTTGTCATTAATAATTATTATTATAATATTAATATGATACTCCCTCTGTTCCAATCTTCGTGGGATTGTGACTGTTCATAACCATTTAGTGTAATAGCGATAAAGTGATAAAGTGGTGGAGTAAGAAGAGTTGTTTATTAATATTTTATATGATAAAGTGATAAAATGTTAAGTAATTGGGGTAGAAAGTGTTGTTTATTAATATTTTATGTGATAAAGTGATAAAATAATAAAGTGTATAAATAACTTTACCATAAAGATTGAGACAAAAAAAGTGGGTACTTTACCATAAAGATTGGTATGGAGACTCACGATAAAATACTATTGTAATATATATTCATATTAAATATTATTAGAATATTTTTCTTAATATTATTATTATAATATTAATATCATTATGTTTAATAGTATTTTGTAATAATACTATTTTAAAAAATTATTATTAATATTAACATTATTACTATTTAAAATACTACTCCCTTCATCCCGAATTAACTTGCACAATATGGTGAACACATAAAATAAGAAAGTGGAGTAATGAGTACGATTTTAATGGATAATTTTACAAACATTTATGTATAAATTAAATAAATGGGTTGGGTTGTGTATATTATTATGGAACGTTCGAATAAGGAAAATGTGAAAGTTATTATGGGGTGGAGGGAGTAAAAATATATTTTTCTGAATATATTTTTAATTTTAAAATTATTAATATCAATATTATTATAAATATAAAATATTAATATTAAACATATTGAAAAAAAATATTTTATTAAACAACACAACAAAAATTAAAATTTCATCATATTAACTATTCAGATGAAAAAAAAAATCACATCCAATCACACTCTATTTTTCAATAGACATATCACATCAACTATAATCATTACATTTTTTTCACATTCAATCACACTCTCATTTTCCATAACTATTCATCCAAAATATTTTTTTTCCATAAAATTGAAAAATGGAAAAATGAAACTACATCCAAGCACAACCTTAATAAAGAAATGCTATCTTGTATATTAATTTATCTGATTTTTTATTTGGAATTGGTCCACATGAGTACATTACTTTTTATTGACATAAAGAAAGGCTCTATCAGAAATTTGCAATTATAATAATAATATGATTTGTACTATACAAATGTCATATTTTGTTGAGCTGGCAAAGAATCGTGCAAATGTGTCGCAGGTGTCACATCATAGTGAACATAGACGTTTTAGTGTCCACATACATTATGAGTCCACTATTGCGTTTCTATAATAAGGAGTGACGTTTTCGCAGCTCCTAATATTTATCAACGTCTTTCTATTTTTGCACGTTTAATTATTTTATTTATATATTTATTCTTTGTGTGTATGCTGTATGGTATCAAATTAATTCTGAATAATCAAGATTTAGTCTAACAGTTAAATTAGATATTGTTCATAAAACAGAATATGAATCCTCTACATTTAGTTTTCTTAAATTTCTTGTAAGTTTCGAAGAGAGAAAGACACAGAAAAAATTAATATAAAAAAATATAAAATATGAACCCCTGTATTGTGTCTTTCTCTCTCCAAAATTTACAAGAAATTTACACAAGAAAATGGAAATGATCCAAATCCCATAAAACATGAGTAACTGTGCGTAGACTTAATCAGAATAAGTTAAACTCGATGAACTCAAATATTATATGTATTGTGCACGTATAATGAATTTTAAAATCGTGTAATTTATTTATACTGAAATGTGTAATTATTTTTTAATATTAATAATTGTACAATTTATTATAAATAAATTGTATATTTCAATATAATAAATTACATGATTCTAAAATTCACTATGAGTGGACGATGCGTCGTGATGCGCACGAGACTCACCTCAAATCTTTTTTCTTTTTGGTAACAAACAACACAAAGACAATGTGTATTAATTTCTTTTAATAATCAATTGAAAAAGAATGGAAGAAAATGTATAAATAATATGTTCGACCGGTCTGCAATTGGCTTATGCTTAGAAATTAGAATATTATAAATTTCTCTTTCTATTAAAAAATAATAAATTGCTTTATAATTATATTTCATGATTTTCTTAAAGAAATGACAACTACGTGGCAAAAACTAAATTGAATTGCCCAATTTTAAGAGGATTTACTAGTCAAATCTTGAGAGATGTATTTGTCAAATTTGATCGATGAAAAATCAACAACTCAACAATATTTGTTTGCGTGTGCCCATAAAAAAGTCGACTTAAAAACTAAAATATGCCAAACCTAAATAAGTTGATTTAATAAATATATTCATTTTACTCTAATTTTTGCAAACTTTGTTTAATTTACAAGCTGAAATTAGTTATTCCTTAAAAAGTTCAGAAGGGATAACATTTTTAAATTACAAATGAGGTGATTAGCCAAAATAACATTTAAATTGAATAGAAGTGATAACATATTTTAGCATTTTTTACGTCCGAAAAAATGTATTTATAGCATGAAATTAATACCATTATATTTATAAAAATTAATATTATAACACTTATCAATTGATATTATTATACTTATAAATTGTATAAATATTATGATATTAATTTATAAGTGTGAATGAATATTATATTATTAGCATGAATTCAATTTTATACGATGAATAAAATTTATAAGGGAGTCTGTAAATCGCGTAAATTCTTGCGAATGAAATAAATTATTCTAAAATTAATATTTTATTTTATATTTTATAATATAAATGAATGACATATTTATTCTATTTAGATCCATATATAAAAAATTAAATAGGGTGAAATATAAAATGAAATACAAAAAGTCGAAGCGAAAAATGAATACGAATCTCTAAGTTCATTATTTAGTACCAATGAGAATATGATTTGCATATCACAAATACCATTGGCTCATGTTTCTTTTCCGCCAATAGCAAGTCGCAACAAAAATTTCACTCAAAAACACGTGATTCCCCACGCGCGATTTCCGGCGGCGGCGCCTCCGTCATGAAGGGGATTAACCACTCTTCGCCCAGTTCCGGCGACCTACCTTTGTTCGCAGCGTCGGCCCGGCCCGTCAAAATCATCCAGCTTCAGCACCCAAGCACCGCCGCCGCCGCCTCCACCAGCGCACCGTCTTCGAATTTTATCGGAAAATGGAAGGCGAAGATGAAGCGGATGAGTTCGACGGAGTGGATTGAGCTCTTTCTTCCGTGCTACCGTTGGATTCGCACCTATAAATGGCGCGAATTTCTGCAACCTGACCTCATGGCTGGAATCACCGTCGGCGTCATGCTTGTTCCTCAGGTATAATATAGGAGAAGAATTAAATTCTATCGAAATTCAAAATTCCAGTATGGTGGTGATGTGAATTTTTTCGAATCATGTGACGATAGCCGCAATTAATAGCTTTGAAGATCGTTACTGACTAATTAAAGGCTTACTAATTCGTCACAAATTCGTTAAATAAGAAGACCTCTTAAAAGCAATCTTCTTCTAAAATTACTCCAAAGCTTGAATTATGGAATCCGGTATTTTTTAATTCTGAAATGTGTGAATCCGTTTTTGGTGACATTTTCGATTTCTGTATCTTTATTTCCACGTGTTATTGATTATAACTTGTTTGCTCTGGTTTTTTTGATGTGCAAAACCAGTCAATGTCTTATGCTAAGCTAGCAGGGCTTCACCCCATATATGGACTTTGTAAGTTTCCTTCCTTGATTTCAATCACTACTGCTCCTTTTCTTATTCGAATTAGTCTTTGTTAGATTTTATCAAGTTTAGGTATAGATACACTCTTCTTGGTGTTCAAGATTGGTGAATGCAATCGGATATTACTAGTTTTCTCTTTACTTTTGCCGAGTCCTTGGCAATTTCTATCTTCCTTACGAGTAGCTAGAGTTGTAATATCTTGAGAGTTATACAATCTTGCTTTATTATATCATGTACGGCCATGTAGATACACTGACTTGTGTGTACTTTTGTATTCAGACTCCGGTTTTGTGCCTATATTTGTGTATGCCATTTTTGGATCATCTCGTCAGCTTGCTATTGGCCCCGTTGCATTAACGTCCCTCTTGGTGTCTAATGTGTTGGGGAGCATAGTAAACTCTTCAGAACAGTTGTACACTGAGCTTGCGATACTATTAGCATTGATGGTTGGCGTTTTTGAATGCATTATGGGGCTTTTAAGGTACTAATCTCCCTGTTCTTTCTTCTAAATTGGGTTTCAAAGTTATACACCATTTAATGTGAAGTTGTGAACCCTTTTGCATCAATAGTTTTACTTGTTTTACTTTTGCTTGTGAAAAAGCTTATTTGCTGATTTATTGATATTTTTGGCATTTGCATATTTTAGGTAAACTTAACATATATATAGTTTTTAATGATGTAGGACTCATTGGACAGAATTTAGAGCTTTATAGAATTTTAGCTTTTTGAAATGAAATCTATAGACTGATCAAAGCATTAAAAAGGTTGCTATGCAGTAGGGCAAACATCTGTTTCCATTGTTCAAAGGACTATTCAGCAAGTGATAATCTGGGATCTGTTCCCTTGTGCGAGCTATTTTCTATAATAATTCCAATGCAACTGAGCAACTGCTATAATGTTCCAGCATTGGTGTACCATCAAGCCTACTCTGCTAGTTTGCCTTTTGCTTACAATTTTAACTTTTTCTACACATCTCACCATTCAATTAAGCAGAGAAAGTTCTTATATTGATTTTCTTTATATCTAGGCTTGGATGGCTTCTTCGATTCATCAGCCATTCTGTGATTTCTGGTTTTACTACTGCTTCAGCCATTATAATTGCCTTGTCTCAGGCAAAAGATTTCTTGGGCTATAGTGTTGTTCGTAGCAGTGAAATTATTCCACTGGTGAAGAGCATTATTCTAGGAGCAGATAAGGTATGTTTCTGGTGAGAACTCAAAACTGCTGCTGGAAGAATTAAGTTCCTCTGTCTTTTCATCCAAGCAAAACTTCTCTAATAAATTACTTTAATATTAATAGCGTGCTTAAAATTATCTTGTTCAGTTTTAAACTATTAGGAAATCATTCCATGTTTATATGATTCGTGATATGAAGATGAAGCAGACCTTCAGCATTATAACCATATGCACATATATGCTACATCACATGTGCTCGAAAGTAATCATTATTAGATATATTTTTATAAGCTGCCCTTATCAGCCAACTGCTCTTGCTCTGTTCCATCTACTTCATAAGTAGAGACGATATCTCTGATATTGGAAATCAGGAAGGGTCATTTTAGGCCTATGTATTAGTATATGAACTTTTGTTACTGAGACCTGATAAACCAGCATAAAAGATGATGATTTACCATATGAAATATACTATGAATAATGATGAACCTTAATAATCATAGATAAAACTTTAGCAGCATTCATCCCTAGTTTCATGTCTATTTCATTGTGACTAAATGCTAACTTTAGTGCCGGTTGCGGTATGAAGTTACTGCTATATGTAATTCCTGCTTCGTCAAGATTGTCATTAGTGGTTCATCTATGGTTACTTTAAATTTGAGATCCATTAGCCTCTTGCCTAATCTCATTGGTAGCTTCATGCATTCTTTGGCACAAGAAAATTAAATTTAATTGCCACAATGCCTTCTCAGTTGAAGATGCTCTTTCAAACTATTCATAGCTTCTGGTGAGAGGATAGGAGAAATTGTGGCTTGTGATTTTTGTATATCAGAATGCACTTGAACTATACTCCAGTTTCTTCAGGGAAATTCTATGCAAGTCTCTGAATCTTTTTAGTTTTTTGGGCTGCATTTAGCAAATGCTCAAAATGGTTTTGTAAACTCGGGGGCCGACAGGTAGTGTGGGAGAAAAAAATACCAATAAAACTGTAAAGTCGATAATGCAGTTGTAGCCTTCACGTAATCTAAATAATTTAATCGTGTAAACAATAGCCACAAGGTCCCCTTGTATGACGGCTCTATATCCTCGATGAAAGTAGGAGTAACATTTATGCTGAACTGTTAAATTCTTTTCTCAGTATCATTTTATAAATATGTGCCTTGAATTTTACTTCGCTTCATTGCTGTACATGCTGGTGTTCTATTCTAACCATGATTTAAATTACTGTTCTTTTGTTTCTTTGTTCCTCTTTAGTTCTCGTGGCCACCTTTCGTCATGGGCTCCATTACATTAGCTGTTCTTCTACTCATGAAGCAGTCGGTATGAATTAGTTCTTTCAAACAAGTGTTTAGTTTCAACCATTGTACCTCTTTACACTAACTTTGTTTTTTTACAGGGTAAAACCAGGAAATCTCTGCGTTTTCTTCGAGCATCTGGTCCCCTTACAGCTGTTGTTCTGAGTACAGCTTTTGCAAAAATATTTCATCCATCTGCAATTTCTTTGGTGAGGACTCCATTAATTGAATTACTAACCCTGTGAATGTTAACTTCGGTGAACAATGTTAACTATATGCAATGTTTTTGGCTGCTGTTCTAGGTAGGTGAAATACCTCAGGGGCTGCCAAGCTTTTCCGTCCCAAAGAAATTTGAGTATGCAAAATCTTTGATTCCTACAACAGTTCTCATTACTGGCGTGGCTATTTTGGTAATAGAAATATTGATCATATATCTCTCCAGTATTATGTTTGTCTTCTCATACCTTTTGCTATCATGTTTGTTAATTGCATTTGATTTAATGTTCATTTTGTACGTATAGGAATCTGTGGGGATTGCAAAAGCGCTTGCAGCAAAGAATGGTTATGAGCTAGATTCCAATCAAGAGGTTCTCATTGATCTTATCTCTATTTTGCTTATAATGGATGCATTTTCAAATTCCATCAAAGACAAAGGAAAATGAGTTGTTACAATGCCGTGCATTGTTATATCCATTTGTGATCTCATTATGGATGCATATGTATTGTTTTTTGTTGGCAGTTATTTGGTCTTGGTGTCGCAAATATCGTTGGTTCTTTCTTTTCAGTGTACCCTACAACTGGTGAGTGTCTCTTCATCTAATAACTTGGTTTCGCTTATGGCCTATCAGATTATATCTTTAATTTAATAGAATATTCATAAGCATGATCCCTAATACAATCAACAATATTTTGTATGCAGGATCATTTTCTAGGTCGGCAGTGAATCATGAAAGTGGAGCCAAAACGGGCTTATCTGGATTAATTATGGGAATTATTATGGGCTGTGCACTTCAATTCCTAACGCCGTTGTTTGAATACATACCACAGGTTGATTAGAAGAAATTGTTAGCTACTCTACTTGACTTTATTCACTATGAAATCAGAAATTTATTTTCATCATCCCAATGATTTGGTTTGGGCTTTTATTGGCACTTGTGGCTAAGTTTTCACTCTGACACATACAACTCTATAATTGTGTTAATCCATCTTAGTATGTCAGGATGCTTAAAACTGCATTTTCTGAAATCACATAAAGAAAGCATTGTTTGGAATAGAGATAACAGTGGAGCAGAGCTTTATCTGTTTTTAGTTTCGAATTTTTAACCTAATATGTTTTGTTGCTAATAATTCCATTATCCATAATTGTGTGTCTTTCTGCAGTGTGCTTTGGCTGCCATTGTCATTTCTGCTGTTATTGGACTGGTGAGTTGTTCATTTGCAAAGTATACAAAGTTAGAGTAATTTGTGTATTCATGATAATTGATAAACAAAATATACATGAAAATGCACATGACCTTAGCTTTACAACTATAGCAGGAGAATCCACCTTTGAATATGGTTCATGTTCATGCAAATTCTTCATACTTCAAAAAAACTTAATTGCTGCAAAAGACAATGCAAGAATTACGGCTTCTTTAGTCTTCGATTTGTTTTTATGATGTTAAAAGAGTAGAACATTAACTATATATTTTACTTTTGTATACAAACCTTGGTTGAAAGTTTGCTAGTGCATGAATTAGTTTGATTTTCAAATAATATTTTTGATAAATCCCAAGGTATTTACTGCTAATTTACATCACAGTCTTTCTTCTTCCTAGCTCAATATTTGTTCTAATTTGGTATGGAACTAAGTCAGGTTTGTTATGAGCCCACACTTATGAATAGACATGTCTTTACAGCCTATCTAATGTTCACAAGTTGACTAATGAAATGTTCTATTTTACATCTTTTGTGTAATGCTCTTCAATAAACCATATATGCAAATAGATGGAAGGGAACTGTGGATTGTTTTAGTTTCTTCAAATTGCTATAGAATCTGTAATTTTACACTTCACTATTTCAGGTGGATTATGATGAGGCTGTTTTCTTATGGCGGGTGGATAAAAGAGACTTTCTCCTCTGGACCATCACTTTCATCTTCACCTTGTTCCTTGGCATAGAGATTGGTGTCCTTGTTGGAGTAAGTATAGTTTTATATGGTGTTTTTCCAGGAAAAAAATGAAGGATAGTTTTATTTTTCTTTCCATTTACTGTTTTTAGTGGTTTACCTTTTGCTTTTCTCATTCTGTTTTCTTCATTAAAGGTATTGCCTTAAAAAAGACCGAATTATTGGTGGAAGAAGAGTTGAAATACATGGTAGATGAGATAACTTATACATATGTAGATACATGAATTGAAAGTTTATTCCCTAGATTTAGGACCAAAAGGTAAGTGGGACTGTGGAAACTAGATTGTACATCAAAAACCAGGCCTTATTGTATTTGAACTCCATAAGATAAATTTAATGTACGAGAATTCCAATTGAAAAAAATATTTATCTTAGAAAATAGATACATGTAAACTGCTGGATGGAGAGCCATATATCTATCTTGGTCTCAGGTTTTATTTTCAAGCTATTGTTGTGGTTATTAGCCTAAATTATCATTATCTGTCTTAGTATCAGATTTTATACCATAATGAACTGATCTTAGTGTGAAGATCCAGTCATGTCATTCCGTTTAAGCGAATGGCACTTGTTAAAATTTTGCTGTAGCAATGAATCATGTTTATTCAATCTAAGGCTCCATTTGATGGATGGATTTGAAAATCCATAGATTTTACACATAAATCATACTCTCCAATGGATTTACAAATACTTAGATGTGAGTTTGGGGAAGAGGGTGAAGGGGAAGAGGGGGAAGGGGTGGAGATGAGGAGATTTCACAAATGACTAGGTTTTGATGAGAATTTGAAATTCCTTTATTTTGAACTAGCTTCTCAAATCTAAGTATTTATAAATCCATTGGAGAGTGATGATTTGTGTGTGAAATCCATGAATTTCAAATCCATCCATCCAAATGGAGCCTAAGATTTTTCGTACTTGGAGTAACAAAACCTCTGTAATTTGCTTTATTTTTTAAGTTTGAAAAGTTATTAGTTCTTGAAGTGACTTCGAACTATTCTTTTTCTTGTCCAAATATTTTCATACTTCGATTATATCTTCACTTCTAGTGTGCATTTATGTGATTTTGAATTGCATTCCATTAAATAATCACTCATGCAGTCCTCGTTGCTTTTGTATATTGGATCAAGCTCATCTAATTGACGTCAATGTTCTATGCGTTTCTCTCATTGCTTTCCTTTATTGGTATTTAGGTTGGTGTTTCACTTGCTTTTGTCATCCATGAATCAGCGAACCCACACATCGGTAAGTGTGCTTTATTTTTTATTTTTTTAAATCCATGCCCAAAATAAATGAAAATGGTGCGCCTAAATAGTGTATACAATCACTTAATACATGAAGTATACCTTCCATCCTATTCTTTTGCTCCTTATTTTTTCACACATGATTTTATTTTCAAATTAAGTTCTCATTTTTTTCTTCTCTAGTAAGTTTCAGGGTTTTAAAATTTTTTTTTCTGCAGCTGTCTTGGGTCGTTTACCTGGAACTACTGTATATAGAAACATCGAGCAGTATCCAGAAGCATATACATACAATGGAATAGTGATTGTTCGGGTTGATGCTCCAATATATTTTGCAAATATAAGTTACATCAAAGACAGGTAAGGAAATCAGTTCTCTTTGTAGTTAAATTGCATTAATTTGTACTTCTTAAATTGTTTCATCATTTCATGTCCTATATTTATAACTTCATGTTCCTATTTTCTTTCACTAGGCTCCGAGAATATGAAATTGAAGGCGACGGATCTATAAAACGTGGCCCTGAAGTAACAAGAGTTCATTACGTCATTCTTGAGATGGCTCGTGAGTCTCAATAAAAAACTTGTAGATTGTTTATTCAAGTATTTATCTCAAAATAGAAATCATTTTTGGCCCCTAAAGACTATCTTTTTCCATATTTGGTCTCTCTCTTTCATTAATAATCAAATTTGGTTCTTGAAGTACGCTTTTACTGGGACCAAATGCGCGAGTAAAAGTGTACTTTCCAGACCATGTTTAAAAGTTAGTGAAAAAGAGGAACAAACTGGAAAAATGTAAACCTTTAGGAGCAATAAATGATGTTATATTATTCCTTCAAAATGACTTGATTTTTCTGTTTGAACGTCGGATTATATAACTTGTGAAGCTGAAAACATGGATCATTTCTTTCAGCCATCACTTACATAGACTCTAGTGCTGTTCAAGCTTTAAAGGACTTATATCACGAATACAAGTCAAGAAACATCCAGGTACATGCCAAGAATTCACAGAGTCAATTAACATGTATCATTCATGATGAGTGAATTTCATTTACTACAACAATTCTTTTACTTGCAATTTCAGATTGCCATCTCTAACCCAAACCGCGATGTCTTGCTGACGCTAACAAGATCGGGGGTCGTTGATCTGATAGGCAGAGAATGGTACTTTGTGCGAGTGCATGATGCAGTCCAAGTTTGCCTGCAACATGTTCAGAGCTTAACCGATAGCCCTAGGAAACAGCCTTCGTATCTGGAGAGCAAAACGAGCCTTTTCCAACGACTATTGAAGCAGAGACCGGAGGATCTGTCTCAGTTGGAGTCGGGAATCAGAAACCAGAAAGACGAAAGCAGTCATTTGGAGCCACTTCTGTCAAAGAAGCCCTGAGGAAATTAGCAATGGTGCTTTTTCTCTTTTTTTTTTAGGAGTGGTTTTGTATCTATGTAATATTGTGTGTACATTCTATTCTTTTCATTCTCTGATATTTTGGTTCATTTCTTTCAACACTTCAACCGTTCATAATGGAGCTTTGTTCTGGCTTGAAGTGGGGTTCATGCTAATGGACGGTAGGTTTTGATCCCGTCGGCTTCTGGGCCGGATACCGATTTATTTGTAATCACGTTGAACGTTCATTTGTTTTATGCAATTGAGATGTATAAATAAAATACAAGTTATAGTGTCATGCATGTTGGGTTAAAATTTAGAAGTAATTTTAATCATGCGTGTCAATAAATGTGTGACTTAACCATAGTTAACAAGGGTGATGCTAAATGGGCTATATATTATGGACATTCATGAAAAAAAAAGTGAATTAATTTTCAAAAACATTAAATGTTTTCTAAATCTGTAAAATTACTATATAACCCCTTAAACAATTGAGGCTCGTTACTATTTTGTGATTATTAATTTCTGCAACCCAGTGGTCTCTTTTTTTAGTTTTGAAAGAATAATAGTGTTAATCTCTCTTTTAGCACCATCATTTCTGTGCCAATACAAAGTTTTATTTAATGTTACGATGAAATAATTGAGTTTATTAATTAATGAATACTACGATAGATTGAAATCATCTCACAGCCCGTACAGTCGTACACATTATATTGTCCCACGTAAAGTTATCAAATTAAAAATTAAAAAGAGAAATAGAGAATACACGTAAAGTTGTCAAATTAAAAATTAAAAAGAGAATTAGAGAATACACGTGAGAGTAAATTAACTTCAAAAGCATATATACCCATAAATGTGGGAGTTGAATTTAAATAATATTAAATGGTAACAATAAATGTTTCTAGCAACTTGAATTAATTAATTATTTTAAAAGGAAAAACGCCTTCACATGCAGCAGGTGCTTAGTTAGAATACGAAAACCTTAGTTTCTCCCCACTACATTCTACACTTACTTTTCCTTGCCACTCTAATAATGTATATCCATGATTAAAAGTCACCTTTTCCGGTGCATCTCCCCTCAATTTTGATTCCCTCTCCCGCTCAACAAACCGGCCATCAGATTTGCAATCATGGCTTGATTTGTTCGAGAAATCCTCCGCCTCGGATCTGCTCCGATTCTTTCGTCAGCCCACAAATACTATTTACTCTAGGGATATTATTACTTGGATCTTCCAAGTTCACCCGCGCCGCCCAGCGTGCTTCTCTTTTTCGGCAAGCCCGAGGGATTTTACGCCCAACGGAGCGCCGGTTCGCCTCCTTCTGCAACAACAATGATGACATTTTACACTATTTATTACACGGTGAATCTTCTTATCCCAACACAACAATCAGCCCTCGGAATTACTCCGATCTCCCTGCTTATACAGTTTCACCTCCCTCCATCATCGGCAAATTTCGCCTCTCGTTCTTTGTCTTCACAGGCTCAACACCCATGGATAGTGAAATGTTGGCAATGTGGGACAAGTTAACCATCTTTGATGAAGTAAAAACTCTCATAACAATCAAACCCGAAAATCTCGCTACCCCAATCAACGCTCTAATCGGCAAACTAGCCATGAAAAAATTCATCGGAATCCATGATCTTCAGGCTAGCCTCCCTAAGATTTGGGACCTTAAACTCCCGTTGGACATAAAACCATTGGGTGCAGGTCTATACATCTTCGAGTTTGTCCACCGGAGTGAATGTGACAAGGTTTACAACCGCCAACCATGGAACTTCAGGGGAGCAGCCCTGTTGCTGACAATGATGAAAGGAGATGAGCGCCCCTCGGACATCTTTCTCACCGCTGTTCCCTTCTGGATTCAGGTCCAGGGACTCCAAATTCGGGCCATGACGAGAGGGGCAGCCGGGGATCTCACTAGCTTGCTTGGAGAAATACTTGATGTGAAAAGTGATTATGATGGTGTAGCCTTGGGAGAATGCGTCCGGGTCCGTACTATGATCGATGTCCGACGACCCCTACATCGCTGGGCACCTATCAACATTGAGGATTCCATGTGCAGGGTTATTTTCCGATATGAAAAGCTTTCGGACTTTTTCTACTATTGTGGTCGTCTCAACCATCAAGACAAAGCTTGTGAGTTTATTCGGCCGGATGGGAAGAAGCATTTCGGACCGTGGATGAGAGCAAATGGGCAGAGTTCGGTGTCTCTCGAGACGATCATTGCGGAGCTTGAGAAGTTGAATGTCAGAATGTCGTCCCTACAGCTGAGCCATTCCCCTAAGACTCATAAGAAGCCGTCGCGATCATCCACCCCTGATTCCCTCCCGGAATGGTCGGCCACCAAACTGAACCGCCTAGCCCAGCCCCCCAATCACCTGATCGAAGCCAAAAAGATGGATTCTCAAAATCTGAAGCCAACAAATAACACCCCCAGTTCGGCCACCCCGGATTGGAAGCGACTCATCCCTAAGCATAATCCCACCCCTGTTCCCAGCCCTATCCCCATCCAATCCCTGGTGAAAGGCGGATCGCCCCCCCCCTCTCGATAGATGGTTCGAACCGATGGCAAATGATCTGGCCTCAGACCATCTGACCCAAAGCATCACCCGCTGCAGCTCGCTCACTCCGCCCCTCTTCCTCACTTCGCCCTCCTCCCAGATAAACCGCCTGGACAACCCAAACAACGCTCTCCCCCTTTCCGCCGCGGAAGCGGAATTAGTCCCCACTAACGAATTGTTAGCCATGTTTGCAGGTATGAACGAGGAACCATTCACCTTCGAGGCCCACCCGATTCATAAGGCTGACCCCATGGACAAGATGAAGAGAATGAAGGGTAAGATGAAGCTCAACATGGCAACAGAGGACTCCGGGGAACCAAAAGCTAACCCAAAGATTGGGTCCAAGAGGGGAAGCAAGCTGGAGACCGCTCAACCTCGTCCCAAAAAACAGAGAAAAGAGACGACCGTGAAGGAGAATTCAATGCAGATTCTCAGCGATGTTTCGGCGGAGGTTGACTCGACTCAACCCCTCCATCAGCCATGAATTGTTTATGCTGGAATGCCCGCGGCCTCGGGGGACAACGGACATTCAAAAATCTCCAAAAATTAATCACTGACCAATCCCCGATGTGGTTTTCGTGTCTGAAACTAAGTTATCCAATGATGTTATTTTGAAATTTCGTTGTAAGCTTATTTTTTATGGATGTTTTTGTGTCGAACCTTGTGGCAAGAGTGGAGGTCTTGCCCTATTTTGGAATGAAAACTCTATCGTTTCGGTTTTGTCTTACTCTCAAGGATATATTGATTGTTCTATTTCTCTTGATGATAAAAGTTGGTACTTTACCGGCTTTTATGGCAACCCGAATCATAATCTCCGACATCTCTCTTGGGATTTACTCCATAAAATTGCTAAATCTCACCTAAATCCTTTAGATAGTTGGATTGTCGGGGGCGATTTCAATGAAATTTGTTATGATAAAGAAAAACAAGGTGGCAAACCACGTTCCTTAACCCATATAGATGCCTTCCATAATTCTCTCCTTCAAAATGATCTGCATGAGTTAAAAACTAGTGGCCCGAATTTTACATGGAATAACATGAGATCGGGTAATCAGAACATTTTGGCTCGATTAGATCGCTTCTTGGCGAACAACTCTTGGCTTAACACCTTTTTAGACGCTATGTCTGTGAATCTCGATTTCTATGGTTCGGACCATCACCCGATACTGTTAAGAGTCCGAAGTGATCATCACCTCTCACCAACTCCTACATACTATTCCTTTAAATTTGAACATAAATGGCTTCTAGAAGAGGAGTATAAGGAGATTGTGAGTAACATCTGGAACAAGTCTTCTACCATGGATGCTCTTGATAAAAGATTACAGATAGTGGCCGATTCCCTTAAGATGTGGTCGAAAAAATCACTGGGCAATTTGGGGAGACAAATCAAACAAACTCGTGCTCTCCTAAATTCACACCTTAATTTCGAAGACCGCTCTTTTGACCGTAAGAGCATCTACGCTATTGAGAGCAGACTGGAGAAACTTCTCTATAAAGAAGAGATCCACTGGAAATAGAGATCCAGGGTGACCTGGCTCAATTCAGGGGACCGAAACACGTCATTTTTTCATAAGACAGCCTCTGAGCGAAGGAAGAAAAATTCTATCCGGGCTATCCTCAACGATGGGGGTATCCTTTACACTGATCAGGAAAATATTGAGAAAATTATTGAAAATTATTATCTTCACCTCTTCAAATCATAAAACCCATCCGACGAAGAGGTGGAAAGAGTTACTAACTGCATCAGTGCCTCTGTAACGGAGGAGATGAACCATTACCTAACTAAACCCTTTACCGGGGATGAAGTTAGAAAAGCACTGTTTGACCCTAATCCCTCTAAAGCTCCGGGCCCTGACGGCTTTTCGGCACTCTTCTTTCAAGATTCTTGGGAGGATATTGGTGATGACATTACCAGGGAGTGTCTAAGGGTCTTAAATACCGAACACAGTTTGAAAAATCAAAATTCTACCAATATCACCCTCATTCCAAAGGTCAAAAATCCCAAGACTCTGAAAGACTACAAACCAATCAGCCTCTGTAATGTTTCATACAAGATAGTTGCCAAAACAATCACTAATCGTTTTAGGAATGTTCTTGGGCAAATTATTGACCCCAACCAGAGTGCTTTCATCCCAGGACGGCTGATTTCGAACAATATTATTCTTGGCTACGAATGCATGCATTGACTAAGAAATAACAAAAGCAAGCAAGGTTATGCTTCTCTCAAGCTCGATATGAGCAAAGCTTATGACCGGGTCGAATGGGGATACCTGGAAAAGGTTATGACTAAAATGGGCTTTCATGCCAAATGGGTTAAGCTAATCATGGAATGCGTCACAACACCTTCATACTCCTTCCGTGTGAATAACAACATCTCGGGATGGGTAATACCGTCCAGAGGACTCTGACAAGGAGATCTGCTATCCCCCTTTCTGTTTGTGGTCATGTTTGTCCCAGTGAAAAACCCATGAAATGAGGAAAAATCATGAAATGCATATAAAACAGGGGTGAAGGAATGGTGATTCCAAAATTTTTCATTGTTAAAGTCCATGTGTTGTTTTTTGATTATAACCAAATGCATATGATAAGATAAGAACATAAAGCAATAAAGAACACAACAAAGTATAGTGGTTCGTAGACTCAAGCTCCTACATCCACTCTCCCATGTTCCTAGGGAAATTCCTTTAAACTGGACTTATCACCCTTCACGGGATCACCTACAAGCTTTCAGGCTAACTCACTGTAGCTTACTCACTTCTTCTACATTTGAGTTTTTTGGTTGACTACTCTGCAGCTTACTTACTCAACACACACACAAGCTTTCTGACTATCCAAGATAGTTTACCCACTTCTTCTCTAGAGTTTTCTGGCTGACTTCTGTGCAGCTTACTAACTCTTTACAACTCCAACAATCACACAAACTACCTAACAATAAGGTTTGGGTTTGGGTTGGTGTCTCCAACTAGGTTGAGATTTTCATTTACATTTATTTAGCCTCAATGCTAAGGTTGAGAAAATCTCTCTAAGCTTAGGATATATCTTGGGTTGCTTAGATTGGGTTTTAGAACACTCTTGAATATATTTGTATATCTACAGACTTGTGTTCTATGGTGGGAATGCTTGAGTATATGGCTCTTGGCTCTGTGGCATCTTTTTCCACATTCTCCACACTCTCCACACTTTCCACACTTTAGAATGATGAAAGACCTTGTATTTATAGTGTGGATTTGAATGTTACCGTTGGAGAGAATCACATTCAAATCCATACTATTCTGTAAGTTCTGCAACTTCTTCAAGCTGGTTGTCTTCCTCTCATTGGTCCACGTCAGCTGAATCTAACGGCTATATTCTTCAGGATCTTCTGAGTCTTTAGGGTTTTCTGAGTCTTCAGGTTTGTCTGAGTCTTCAGGATTCTTCTGAATCTTCAGGTTTGTCTGAGTCTTTAGGATTCTTCTGAGTCTTCAGGTTTCTCTGAGTCTTCAGATTCTCCGTCTCTCGAGTTTCTCTCTGATTCTCATCTTAAAGGTCTCGAGTTTCTCAAGTCTCATCTTCTGAGTCTCAGGTTTCTCGATTCAAAAACTTCTCTTGGCGGACCTTATGCGATCAAGCATCACTTGACACTCGGGCTTCTTGAGTTCAACTCTTATGACCGGACATCCCGACCCTCGAGTCACTTTTTACTTCTTGACCCTCGAGTCACTTGACTCGAGCTATCGATTTCTTCTTGCCTGATCGATCGGCTCGTGATCGACGATCAACACATCTTCAGGTCAACATATCAGGATAGCATCAGGTTAGCATATCAGGTTATCATATCTAATCTTGATCACGTCTGATCTTGATCAGTCTCATCTGCTCCTCTTTTGATCTGCAACCTTCTCTTCGATCTTACGGTTAGTTTTTTTCGATCACGTCACTCGTCTTCTTCTTGATCACCGATTAGCTCGTATATTCTTCCGATCATCCGATTAGCTCGTCGTCGTTTCGGTCATCCGATCACCGTGACTCTTATCTTCCGATTTCTTTGGCTTAGCTTTTTCTTCTCATCTAATTTGCACAAAACTCATCGCTTAACTCGAACTTCGTCTAACTCATTTCTCGATCTCTATCTCGTCGTCTCGCCTCGTCGATCTCGATCATCTTCTTCTGGATTTCGTGAGTTCCCCCTCAACTTGTTCTCTCGTTCCCCTCAACTTGTTATCTGTAAATTAGCTTCAATAACACAAGTTGATAATGTTTTGACATAATTCATCAAAACTAAAATATCCCAACAATCATAAATTTTCTATAATGACGGGATTATATTAAAATATATGCATTTTTTGTATAATCGAAAACCAATTTTCGTTTTTTACTTTAAAAAAATTGTTTATCCTTGATCACTTTAAATATTATCTTTTGTTAACATATATTTAATGCACAATTGTTCAATAAGTCATGAAATTACATTGTAATTAATTTAAATGATATAAATCACGAAAGATTAAATTAATGGTGATTCCAGATTTTAATTTTTAAATCCATGTGTATTCACGCTTAAATGGAAATGAACAACCCATAAGAACATAAAGGTTGAAACACAACAAAGTATAGTTGGTTGTCTTGACCAAAGATTACACTAGTGCATGGTGATCGATGCAAATAGGACCTAGGAGGATAAATTCTTCAGACTGAACAAGGAAGAATTAGACCTCGCCCGTTCGTTATTTCTTAATCTTCACCCTCCAATAGGATCACAAGGATTGGTAACTATTGCTTTGACTTATCATGGGTAGCTTTCAACGAGATTCAATATTTTTTTTATCTTGGGCAATATTATTAGTCACATGTGATTGCTAAGATTTAATCCAACAATCAATCACAAAACTACATAACAATATTCGGTTTGTTTTGGTTGGGAGGTTCCAACTTTTATCATACCAAATTTTGCAAGTGGAATTTGTTTCGCCTCAATGGATAATAATGTTGAACCGCTCTCTAAAGGATAAAATATATTAATTAATGGAAAGCTATTTCAGGGTTTGAATTAATTAATTGATATCTATAATCTTAAACTATGGAAAATAATGACCGGGAGCCATCTTTTGCCACATTCTCCACACTTAAGATGTATAGTGCAATATTAATTATGTAAGATTAATTAATATTTATGGGCTTGAATTATATTGTGGCTCAATATTAGATATTCAAATCCCATTAGAAGGTCCAATCATAATTCTCCTAAAGGCCCCCTAAGTAGCCACGCAACATATAGTCCATTAACTATAAAGTCTTTAAAATAAAATAAATATTGTTGCTTATTTTTTCCATGAAAATTTCAAAAATTATAGATATGTTGGGAGAAAGATTTTCTTTGAATTTTGTTATGGAATGAAGATATGTATTCTTGGAATACAAGATTATCTCATTAAATTCAAGAAATCTCCCACTAGGTTATCTATGAGATGATTTTCGAAAATTAGAAAATATAGGGCAAGAAAGATTTTCTTGATTTTCTTGAAAAGATATTGTGGAAGATATGTATTTCTTGAAATACAAGAATATCTCATAAATTCAAGAAGATCCAAATCTTGGAATCTTGGACCTCATTATTTTCGAAAAATTCCATAAAGAAATAGAGAGGTGGGATTTTGTGGAATATTATAATTATGGGAAAAAAGAATATATGAGATATATTCAAGATTTCTTGAAGATCAAGAAAAGATTTTTCCACATTATTTTAGACCTAAATTCGACCACCTTGGCCTCTATAAATAGGGGATGATTCTTTCATTCTCAAGTACAATTCCATGTGCTGGAAAAATTAGTAAATCCACAAAGGTGGTGCAACATAATTTATTTTCCTTTTGTTAAATCGTTCACAAGAATCCTTCCACCAGATAGTCGAACGAGGGCTAAGGGAATACTTGGGAAGTCCTTTTTCCTAGTCTATTCACCACACCGTTGCCATCCCATCCGGTCTCGTTCACATCTAACGAACTCATCCGAATCTCGATCATCTTCTTTTACGTTTGAATTATTATATGCATGATATGTTGTAGGATTATTATTTGAATTAATATAGATTAATTCATGCTAGTAATAATTAAAGAATTAAATTTGTATTTAAATATTCATCAAAATAAAATATCCCAAACCTATTTCCCAACACTATCCTCGATCATTAATGCTAAAGCAGTTGATGGCTCTTTCATCGGAATTAGAATAGTCAGGGGGAGTCCTATGATCACCCACCTCTTCTTTGCTGATGACAACCTTATCTTTTTCAAAGCCACAAGGAGGGATGTTATAGCTATCAAGGAATGCCTGAAGGATTATGAAAAAACATCCGACCAAATGATCAATTTTGAAAAATCGGCAATCACCTTCAGCAAGAATGTGCCCCTCAGCAACATTGAGGTGTTTAAAGCCGGTCTACACATCCAGATATGCCAAGGGCATGATCTTTATCTTGGGCTCCCTACCTTCTCTATTCGTAGCAAAATAGAATTCAATTCGGTTATTTATGGGATAAAATAGCTAATAAGCTAAGCAGTTGGAAAAACAAGTTTTTTACAGAAGGGGGTCAGGAGATTCTCATTAAGTCCATCATCCAAGCAATCCCGACCTATGCTATGTCATGCTTTAAAATACCCACAACCCTCTGTGGTGAAATTGAATCTATGTGCGCTAGATTTTGGTGGGGAGGTAGTTCAGATGATAAGAAAATCCATTGGAAAGACTGGAAGACGCTCACCACCAGTAAAAAGGAAGGAGGGATGGGTTTTAGGGATCTGGTCACGTTCAACAAAGCATTATTAGCTAAGCAAATTTGGAGAATTATTATGTACTCGGACTCTCTTATAGCCAAAGTTCTTAAAGCCAGATACTTTAAACACACTGATGTGATGGAGGCCACCCTAGGGTCAAACCCATCTTACATCTGGCGCTCATTAATGTGGAGCAAACCAACCTTATCTGGGGGTCTATACTGGAAAATCCATGACGGTAAATCGGTAAATGTCAGGAAAAACCGTTGGATCCCTTGCCTCCTCCGAAAGATCACCTCTCTCATCGCCTATAATCACAATACTAAAGTTGAAGAGCTCATTACACCCTCCCGGGAGTGGGATCTACCTAAGCTCTCCAGCCTCTTCCTTGAACATGAGAGAGAAGCCATTAAGAAAATCCCGATTGATCATCAGGGCCCTTCCGATTCTCGCTTTTGGAGTTTCAATAAAAAGGGCGTACTGGAACGCTAACTGTGAAGCACTTAGTAAAGACAATAGGGGAGAGGCCTCCTCAAGCACGGTGCCCCTCCCATTGGCTCAAAATTTGGAACCTCGACATTCCCTCGAAGATCAAAATCTTCCTATGGAAAACAGCCCACAACGCTATCGCAAATGAGGCTAATCTGTCAGCTCACCACGTCCCGGGCTACCCAAAGTGTTGCCTCTGCGGACACCATAATGCTAGTACTAACCATGTTCTCTTTTTTTGTCAGGGGGTCAAAGACGCTTGGCGAAATACAATGTGGTGGCCTCTTATCAAGACTGCGAAACGAGCTGAAAATGATAGTTTGGCCATCCACCTGATCTTAACTAAGGAAGACTCCAAAATGGAACATATAGCCACTAAAATGTGGGGGGTCTGGAAGGAAAGATGTGACATCCTGCACAAGAAAACCGAGACCATCTCAAGATGTAAGGTTCTGGCTAACTGGACTGAGGCCTTCCTAGAACAATTCCACTTCGAGAAGAATAAGTTGTCTCTCACTACAAGGCAGAAGGCCGACTCAAGAACCACTTTCCGAATCGAGAAATTTAACAACAAATACGTTATGAAGGTGGATTCAGCCTACAAAGAATCCTCGATGTCTTATGCGATAGGTTTCTTCATCCTTGATAAGAATCATAAACCTATGGCGACGGGATTTCATAAAATCAACCCACCGGGATCGATTCTGGCCGCCGAAGTGACCGCAATTATGGAGGGTCTGGCCTTTTGGAAAATCTATTAGGAGACCCTATTGTCATCCTCTCTGACTCCAGGGAGGCCATTAAATCCATCTCCACGGATAACCCATACAAAAGCTACGAAGAAAACTTGATCCTCAAGGCCCGGGGAATCGTCCGGAAGTCCCAAGTGTTGAGAATTCACTACTGTCCGCGCAAGCACAATACGAAAGCTCATAATATGGCTAAACTGACTACTAAATCTATCCACCCTCAAGCTTGGGTTGGAGAAGATATACCCCGACATATTTTGTCACTTGCTCAGGAACATCACTAGTCTTTTATCTTTTGAGCCTTCAAAAAAAAAAAAAAAAAATACGAAAACCTTTTTTCAAAAAAGTTTACGAAGAATTATATATTAGAGCCTTTTAGAAGATATAAATATAATGAAAACTTTCTTACTTAGACCATTAACTATCCTACATTTCTAACAATATAGGATTGCACATTTTGTAAATAAATTAGTTTATAGGGTTAATTACAAATCACAACATGAACTATTGCACTTTTTACAAATGACAATATGTACTATTTTTTAAAATAAAATGCATGTATTAATAAAAAGTGACTGATTTCAATCCCGATTCATTTTTTTGTGAAACTTTTCGATTAGATATAGCCTACAAATGATATATTATACCTATTAAAATGTCAAAAAGTATTTTAACAAATATCAAATTGAAGAAATTCGATTAAAAAAACTCAAAAAAATGAGTCAGAGTTTAAATTTATTGATTTTTATTAATACATGTTGGAATTCGTAAAAAAAGGCAATAGCGCTGCAATTTGTTATTAACCCATTAGTATATCCAATTACCACAATTGAATTAAGGGAAAAAAAACTTTCTACTACAAAGACACCAAAAACATTACAATCATGTATAAAAGTGCAGAAAATTTCCGCACTTTGTATTTTGTATTGTTATTTGTACTCAAATCTTATATTTAGTTGAAAATTAATAACAATATCATGTCAAATCAAGTGAGAGGTTTGATGACATAATAGCAACGTGGACTATTATTGCACCCATATACACGTGAAGATAACTTGAAATATTGTAAAGTTAGATTGGTTTGCACACATGAATAACGTGGACTATTATTGTAAATATTGCACACATAAATTTAATGAAAATTAATTGTATACTCACTAAATAATTTGATCTACCTTCTCTTATTCTAACTAAGGTGAAATAATTTTACAAGGACAAAAATTTAGGTACACCGGATTCATTAATTTTCTCTCTCCTCCTCACTTGTGGATAAAATTTTCAACTCCATCACATGAAGAAAATTCAATGAGCAGACAATTTAATGTGTGAAGTTGCTTTCAGTGAAATTCGAACCCAACACATGGACATGAATTTTTTGGCTCTGATACTATTAAAAAAAATCATCTTATTCAAAAGTATAAACTTATAGAGAGATGTAGATCAGTTAATATTCAAATTAACTAATACACTAAGAAAAAATAATAGTATGTCTATTTAACACATAACTAATATATTTCATCAAATGAACTAATACATTTCAAGAAAAAAATAAGTTCATTATGTGGTATGATTGTTTAGCCTATGCGCTACACACTCAAACTCGTCACTCAACTACAATTAAGATTCCCGCATTCAAAAAGGTAAATACGTGTGCTCCATTTGCATCAATTTAAAAAGGGTGCAATTGGATTTTTTTTAAAAAATTCAGTTCAATTTTTTTCTTTTCCCGGTCCGGACCCAACCCTACCCGACCCGATCCGAATTCGATTCGAGTGGTTTATGGTTCATCCGATCTGAATGATTCATGGTTCACTCGACCCGAATAGTTCATGATTTATGGTATTGGGTTCATGGTTCATCCAAAATTAAAATTGAATCAAATTGTAAAAATTGCACCTTGTACATTAGTGCACACAATAATTACTCATTCAAAAATATGTGAAACAAGTTCACACACGTGTTACTTTTTCAGATAAGGGTACATATCTTTAATACGGGAATGCACCGTATCTAAAAAGAAAATGTTAAAATGAAAAAAAAAAGAAAAAAGTGCATGGTTGAAACCACACAATTCCAATTTCATGAATCCTTAGTTCTCACAAATACAAATCCAAACACAGTCCCACTCAAAAACAAATTATCCAAATCAAAATAAAAACATCATACTCATAAATCAAAGATGACCAAAATCAATGAGCTATCATTAACTATTATAATCAACATTAGCAAATTTGCAATCTCCAAGTCTAATGAAGCTCAAATGCTCATCATTGATCCATCCATACTTCTCCTTGAAGGGGTTTAGAGTTGTTTTTGGTGGGTACCTACCAATGCAATCTTCCCACACATTAGCATCATCCATGTCTTTCAGGACTTCCCACAAACAGTTGTTGCACTTAAAACCAGCTCCAAAACTGATCATCAATATTTTGTCCCCCTTTTTTAGCCTTTTTTTTGCCTCCATGTATCCCAGCACGTACCACAGCCCTCCGGCCGACGTGTTTCCGAATCGGTGGAGGGCCATTCGTGCTGGCTCCAGGTCTTCGTCGGTCAGCCCTAGACTTTTCCCGACTCCGTCGATCACGGCCCTGGAGAAACGGGATTCCGTGTTGTGAAATACAAGATGAAACACAACTTTGAAATATAATCTTTTTTTTCACTTATTATTCAAAATAAAAATATCTAGGAGTTAATATCAAGAATCATCATGTAACTTAGGCTCATGTTCAATTTTAACCCTATATATTATTATTATTTTTTCGATATAGTTCTTTTGAATCAAAATTGACATTAAAAACTAAAATTGAAAAAAGTAAAAATATAAGGACTAAAATTGGAACATAAAAAAAGATCAAAATTGACTCCAAAGTAACCCATTGATACCAAGAGGATCAAATTAAAAATGTAAAAATAAATAGGACTAAATTTGGACACAGCCTAAATAGTTGTGTAACGATTCTTGATATTAACTCTGAAAACCTATGGAATGCAGATCATGACCTAAATTCTTTGTCTCCGGAATCCACTACATTTAGAGAGAAAAAAAACTCATCTTGGTCAATACTAACATTAAATTGCCTTTAATGACGTAATGAATTCTTTCCTACTCAACTTCTGGATTTAAAAAATCTAGTAAGGTGTATGCCAGGTTGAATTTAATTTAATTTACTAATAGTGTAAGCCAGATTGAGTTTAGTTTAATTTACTAATAGTGTAGGCCAGAGTGAATTTAATTTACTATTAAAATTTAGAGTTTCTATATGACTCATGGATCCATATAAAAGGAAAAGAAAAACACATATATTGCTTTATAATGATATGAAGGTTTTTAGAGTATTAATATAAATGAATTAATTTTTATATTTGTCTACATGTTCGAACTTTTAGATGAAATTGATTTTGTTTATGGTATCAGAACTTTGGATCACGCTCACTTTCTGAGTTAAAATCCCGTAAAAAGCAACTCCGCTCATATATATAAGCAAACAAATTTCGTGGGAGAAAAAAAAAGGCAAATAGATTATGGGAATAATATTTTTTTAGGACAGTAATTTAGAGGGATTGTGTTTTAAGGACAATAATTTTACTGGTTTGAAAATATAGGACAATATGTTTTAAAATTTATAAATGTAGGATAACATGTTTGATATTTGTAAATATAGGACAATATGTTAAAAAATGTAGGACAATCGACCCCAAACAAACCCAAATCTCACATGACATTTCAGCCCAATTTGGGCTTATTCAGGCTCGATTGTCCTACATTTACAGATTTTCAAACATATTGTCTTATATTTACATATTTTAAAACATATTGTCCTACATTTTCAAGTTCGCAAAATTATTACATTTTAAAAGTTACTGTCCTAAAAAAATATTTTTCCCCGGATTTGCGTACCTGCCGCCAGGGTGTATGCAGAAGTGATCAACACCCGACTTAAGATTCAAACCTTTGCCCACACCTTCAAGTAATGGGCTCTTCTCTTTTCCCCACCTCACGGAAACTGATATGTATCTTATTATCTCCCATGGGGGCAATATTTTAGGCAGCAAAACCCTATAATTTGTGATGAAAGATTTAGCGGAAGCTTTGGTGAGTTTCTTGGTGAGTCGAAAACCCCTGTAACCCTCATCATCTTCAACCTGTATGCAACATTCGTAGGCTTCGTCGTCGGACCCCACGTGCGTTCTCACCATGTGATTCAGCTTCATGATCGCGCGGTCGCGGAATTTGGGGTTGTTGGTGAAGAGCATGGAGCAACCGCCCGATCGGAACAGCGTGTTGGACAGCATCATGGATTTTTCGCTCCCGCAGTACCTGTGGAACCAATTTTACCGTGCAATTAGTTTGTATTTTGCGTTTATTTTTAAGAAATTACTTTTTCAATTTTGGTCCTTTTTTTGTGTCCTATTTTAGTCTAGTGTGTTTTTATGCTTTCAATTTTAATAAAAAAGAACCAAAGTTGTAAAAATAAGATAAAGGACTAAAATTGGACACATCCTAATTTATAAGATGGCCGTTGAATTTAACTCATGCTTCTTGATATTAGTTTATAGGCAAAGTGTTATGTAAACCAATTTTAGCCAATTAGTTTGCATTTTGTTTGTATTTTTTGACAGTATTGGTTGTTTCAATAAAAGGTATTGGTTGGTAGTATTTTGTGTTTCATTTAAAAAAGAGCACTCCCTCCGTCCCGTAGTTATTTGTACATTTACTGTAGGCGCAGTATTTAATTGTGAATTGTTTAGAGTAGTATTTAAGGTGACAAGTGTTAGAGTATAAATGACAATTCTATTTTATTGATGAAGAGTAGAATATTAATATTTATTAGAGGTGTAATGAGTTGAGGCATGATTGAGTGGTATATGGTAAATATCTTATACTTCCTCCGTCCCAGATGAAGCTTCACACTTTGACTTGCACGCATTTTAAGAAAAATTGGTTTTGTTGATTTTTTTAAAGGGGATGGAGGGTGGAGATTGTGTGATGGAGATTGTAAGATTTTTTTTCCATATAATTGGGGTGTGCAACTTAAAATGGGACGGACCGAAATGAAAAGTGTGAAGGATCAAATGGGACGGAGGGAGTAATATATAACTTCTATTAACTTGATTCACAGAAGCTTATTGGTGAACTCAGTATCACTATCTAGCACGAAGTAATACGGTTTAGCATATGAAATATCATATTATTCATCATTGATTTTAAGAAAAATAACACAAAAACTCAAGCATATCTTAAAACAGTAACGATACTTCGCACAGTACTAAAAGGTGGGGATAGAATTCAAAATTATCTCATAATTTTTTATAATTTTTAAAATGGTTCCAAAAAAATTTAATGTATGAATTTGGTATCTAACTTTAGCGAACTGTACCATTTTCGTCCCAAATTTGTCGAAATATATATGAAACGACATCATTTTTGTTCATGCATGGAAATCTCCAAATTGAATGCTCACATGTAAGGTGCATGACCAAAAACGATGTCGTTCCGACAATTCCAGCAAATTTGGGACGAAAACGGTACAATATAATTCGCGTAAAATTGATACCAGTTTCGCACCTCAAATTTTTTGGGGATCATCTTAAAAAAACTTCAAAAGTTATGGAATTATTTTGGTTTCCATCCCCTAAAAGGTGATGATACTTACCAGTTAGGCCCGAGAGACTCGGTGCTGACAACCAATGCAAACACATTCCTCCGACTCCTAAAAACCTGCCTCTAAAGATCAATCGCCACAAGGCTAGCACTACAACCCATCCCAGCCAAATTATAGGTCTTCACATCCTCCCTCATCTTGTACCGGTTCACGATCCTCGAGGAGAGGGACGGGGCCGGCGAGAGGAGCGAAACGTTCACGACGAGCACGTCGATTTCGCCCGGAGAAACCCCCGATTTGGCGAAAACGCGGTCGAGCGTCTGGAAGAAGATGTCGTCGAGCTCGTCGAGGGCGTCGGGGAGGCTAGGGTTTTGCTCGTTGGCGGCGATGACGTTGGCGGGGCAGTAGGTTTCCTCGCCGAGGCCGGAGCTGACGATGGTTTTTAAGAGGAACTTGTAGTGCTCCCACCCTAGGTTTTTGTTGCGGAGGACGACACGGCATGAGGCCGCCGTGTCGAGTTTTCGAGCGGCGGCGTCCGAGGGTTTGTAGCATTCGTAGTTGAGCATGTAGCAATGGTGGTTGTGTTTTTTTTGGAGAAGAAGGAGGAGGATGGGGAGGAGAGAGAGGAGGAGGATGAGTTCCATGACGAGAGAGAGGGGGAGAGTTGAGTTTGGATGGATGAAATACTAGTTCATAAGTATGTGTTATATATATTACATATATAGGAGTTAATTTCAAGTGTCATGTGTCAAATTTTAGTCATGTATTTTATTAATTTTGTGATTGCGGTTCTTTTGATGTCAATTTTGGTTCAGTATAATTTTGTTATCCTTTTTGTATTGGTTTTGCTTCGTTAAAATATAGATCGGCGACACGTGGAATAATAAAAAATATCTAACGAACCATCATATTTTGGGTCTATGTGGTAAAAATTCAACAGGGTGAAACATCAATAGAATACGAAAAGTGGAATAGGGGAATCAAGGCGCCTTTTTTGTGTCCAATTTTAATTATGCATATTTTTCGTTCCTATTAAATTCTACATAATTACAGTGTAATTCCTAACCACATGGTGCAGTACCTGTTGTACAAGAGACCTACTCAATCTATATATAAGAGGTAATATAAAAAATCGTGCTGTAAATTTAGGCCGTGCCTAATTTTTAGTCTTGTATTCTATTATCTTTTTCAATTTTGATCATTTTGGATTAAAATTGACAACAAAGGGACTCAAATTGTAAAATAAGAAAAAATAACACAGATTTATTGATTCAGTTCATCAAGAATGACTACTTCTGGCCATTATCAAGCTAAGAGATTTACTAATTTTTCAGTGATAATGAATACAATGAATCAAAGGCCTATTTATACCAAAAAATTGGATTGTTGCCCTAAAAGCTCATTCAACTCGAATATTGCTTTAAAAGCCCAAAAAATCAGTTAGATCGTCGTGATCGTGGGATGTGAAGCAATCGATTAGGCTTCATAACCAAACATATGCAACTCAACTGTATTTTTAATTCATGGTTACTAATTATTTTAGAAATGCACATGGTGACTTTGTCATATGAATTAGTTATAGCTTTATAGGTTGATTAAGGTGAGTCATTTTCGAACAAGATTCACAATTATAATGTCATCTTATGTCGATATCACCATACTCATGATGATATGTACGTGTATGAGTAGGTGAATTGAAGGACGGCTAGATTAATTACTTGCTACATTTAAATGGTGTACCCTGTCCCTACTTTTGGAGGGGCCTATAGGGACGTGTTTAAGTGAGCATGCAAGTTTGGCAAATTATTATTAATTTAATTTCAATTAGGGGTCTATTATTTTCATGCTTTTGTAGTGATAAGTATATTATATGGAAGGGATTCTTGGTAATAAACTTCCTCTCACTGCTGTTTGTAGCAATGACTTTGCCATTATTACTTCCCACCTTCCATCTAAATAATTAATGATTAACTAAATAGCTTTAAATCATAAAGTTTTGCTTTTAAAACTAATTAAGAGTACCTCTGACTTTTTATCTTCTAGGAAATTGTAATTGAGAGATGTAATGATTTCAAGGCAGAGGGTAATTAATTGTATGATATAGGTCAAACAATATTATTGTTTTGTATAAAATGTATTTTTTTTCTATGATTTTATTAAGCAAAGTTATTATAAGTCCTATTGAAAGGGTAATTGCAAATGAATTCACAACACTTTCGATTTTTTGCAGTTTTATCAAATTTCTAATCATTACTACAATGCTAAGATGCATCACTTTCACATATTTTTGCAATTCAAATTGAGGGGAAAAAAAATTAAGATATTGTATCTGGCATTGCGATCAAGTGATCATTTTGCTTTGGTAAGAATTATAAATGTATAGGGAATTGTGTAGAGGGCTCATAAATAATTAATATCTTTGGTGGTTGGTTCAATTTTGGGTGAGCTCTAAAAGCCAGATAACATGAAAAAATTTCATTTCATCATAGAGATATATTTTATATTATTTATCGAAATTCATTCGATGAGATGGTCTCACATAATTTTTTTTGACTTTCACTATCGTCGTTTAACAAATTAAAGATTATTCTATTATGTAATAACTTTTTCTCTGCAAGATCTGGAAATTATGCAAAGAAATGAGTGTAAGGCAAAGCTTCTTAGGGATCTCAAGTGGAAGGATAGCATGATGTTTCAGAAATCAAGATGCAAATGGATACAGGAGGGCGACTTAAACTCAAAGTTTTTTCACGGGTACATCAATAGGAAGGGAAAGAGAAATGAGATCCTGGGTTTACAGATTAACGGTGAATGGGTTGAAGAGGTGGCTGACGTCAAGGCTGGAATTTTCGATCACTTCCGTAGTCATTTCCAAAAGCAACAATGGCACAGACTGATCCTCGATCAGAATTTTATGAGAAAGAAAATTTCAACCCAAGACAATGATATGTTGATTTATCCCTTTAATGAGGAGGAAATTAGGGAAGCGGTGTGCTCGTGTGAAAGCTCAAAAGGTGATCTATGAAGAAAAAGACTATACTACGCACACTTATTATCTAGCGGAAAAACGATTACAACATCACACAAGGGTTGAGATAGAGAAAAATATTATAATATTATCCGGTGGGTCAATTCTGGAGGGACGACAAAGCTGAGAGACTTGTAGGTAACTAAGACATTTCCGAAATGGGAATATAATAGGAAAACGGAGACCCGAGTCAAAAGTTATGGCCAAAACAGTTTTCACCATCCAATGGCCAAAACCCCAATCGCCGTTTCCAGATCCTCCGTCCGATATCGCCCATCCTTGCGATCAAAATTACAACAAGAACAAGCAAAGAACTACTACTACAGTGATATATGAAAAAAAAATGCCTATACTTCCCACACTTATTATCTGGTGGGAAAAACGATTACAACATCACACAAGTGTTGCGATAGAGATAAATATTATAATATTATCCCGAAGAAAGAGGTAGCCTCTGAATTGAATGATTTCAGGCCCATATCTCTGATTGGCGGGATTTACAAGATCATATCCAAGCTACTTGCAAACAGACTAAGTAGAGTTCTTGATTCTATTATTTCGGAGAATCAAAGTGCTTTTATTGGCAAGAGGAAAATTTTGGATAGTGTCGTGATTTTGAATGAGGCATTGGATGAGGCAAAAAAGAGAAACATCGAGGGAGATTTTTTTAAGATCGACTTTGCTAAGGCCTATGACTCGGTTGAGTGGAATTTCATTGATCAAATGATGGATAATTTTGGCTTCAATCACAAATGGTGTAAGTGGATCATGGAATGTATTTCGACTGTTACAGCCTCCGAATTGGCTTCAATCTCAAATGGGTTTAATTTTGGTTTCTTCAAAAAATTCTGGCACCTCATCAAAGACGATTTAATAAGGACATTAGAGGACTTTCATAAGCATGGAAAGTTGGTCAACTACAGCCCTACGAATGAGTTCAAGCTGGAACATGATCTTAGACAAGGGGACCCGTTATCACCTTTCCTCTTCCTCCTTGCTGTTGAAGGTCTAAGCACCCTTATGTCAAGAGCAACTGAGATGGGCCTTTTCGAAGCAGCAAAGATTGGACGAAATGCCATATGCATCTCACATCTCCAATTTGCGGATGACACCATATTTATTGGAGACGCTAACACATTAAATGCACGAACAATGAAGCGGGTGCTGAAAATCATGGAACTTGTCTCGGGGCTCAGAGTAAACTTTGAGAAATGTGGGCTTTTTGGTGTGAATGTTGAGGTGGGCATTAGAGTTGGGATAAATCAGTGTAGGGCTGGCGAATGGGCTTGTGTTACACAAAAAATAAAAAATAGATTAAGGCGCTGGGAGGCCAAGAAGATCTCAATTGGAGGCCGAATCACCTTGCTAACCTCGGTGCTATCATCCTTACCTACTTACTATCTTTCGTTTTACTGTATTTCTAAAAAAGCCTTGAGAGAAATTGTGTGTTTGCAAAGAAATTTCCTTTGGGGGGGGGGGAGAGCTCGAAAAAAAATCGCTTGGATCGAGTGGAAAACCATTTGTAAGTCTAAGAGTGAGGGGGGTCTTGGGGTGAGGGATGTGGAGATGTTTAATAAAGCTCTTGTGGGGAAGTGGATGTGGCGGTTCTTGAATGAGAGAGAGAGTTTGTGGGTGAGAGTGGTGCAGTCTAAATATGGGAGGGAATGGGGTAGTGGGTAGGGGTAGGAATAGGCCGAGCCGAGCTAGGCCTCACATAAAAAAGTCTGGGCTTGGTATTTAATTTTGGGCTCAAGTCTAGCCTGTTATCTATCATAAACTTTCTAAAGAGCCTAGGCCTGACCTATTTATTAAATAGGCCGGGCCCGAAAGCATTTTAAAAGCTTATATAAAAGATATAGTTTTTTTACAACCTTATTATGACTACTATTCATTATAAAAAATTCAAAATCGCACTTATAAAAATTTTAAGTGTTCAAATAACAATACTAAGTGCTTCATCAAATCATCAAAAATAATAACAAAATTATTGTAAAAGTGAATAGTTGCTAAAATATTTAAAGCATTATTAAAGTTAATAATTGCAGTGTTGTGTTACTTGCATTTGCTAGATATATACTGCTACTATTTATTAGTATTAAATATTATCTATTTTATTAATATATTATTTACAATTATATAATTATATATATATATAGTTAAATAGGCCGGCTTGTTGAGCTTAAAAGACCTACGAAAAAACTCAAGCCTGGCCTATTTACTTAAATAGACTTTCAAAAATGTCTGAGTCTGGCTTGATTATTAAACGAGTCGAGCCGAGTCGAGCTTTAATAGTCCGGGCCGTAGGCCCCTGTCGGGTAGTCTGGCCTATTCCCACCCCTAGTAGTGGAGGGAGTTAGGAGGAGATGGACAAATTGGTGGAAATACATTGTGAGTGTTACTCAAGGGGTGGAGGGTGAGTGGTTCTGGGGGAGAGTGTCGAGGGTGATAGGTGAGGGAGAGGATATACTTTTTTTGGAGGATGGGTGGGCTGGGGAGGAACCGTTGAGGCTGAAATTCCCGAGAATTTTTCAGCTTAGTAAGGAAAAGAGGTAGAGGGTCAACTCGATGGGGGCCTGGGAGGGTGATAAATGGGAGTGGAGGTGGAGATGGAGAAGAACTCTTTTTGATCGTGAATATGATACTTTTAACACTTTCATTGATTGGATTAACATGTACCCCTTAAGAAGAGGCCATAGAGACTCATGGACATGGGACGGCGATCCGAGTGGCCATTACTCAACAAAGTCAGCCTACACTACCTTGTCTTCTTTACAACAGAACTCTCATCTTAACACGAAGTTGGCAGAAGGATTTAAGCTCATTTGGAATAAATTCACGCCGGTGAAGGTCATTGCACATGCTTGGAGAGCGCTATGGGACAGACTTCCAACGAAACTCAGCCTACAAAGGAGGAACATCATACCACAAGACGGAGATGTGAGCTGCCCCCTTTGCAAATCTAAGGCGGGAGATGGAAGCCATATATTCTTCGGTTGCGACCTCACTTAATTTGGATGGAATGCTTTAAATGGCTCGGTACACCGATGGTTCTTCATCACAAACCCATTCACAATCTTATCGGTCATTGTCGAATCATGAAAGGAAAAAGAGGTAAATAATTTGTTGTTTCTATCTGGTTATGTGTGCTATGGGCGATTTGGAAAGGAAGAAATGAACTTTTATTCAAGAGTGTGGAATTCTCAATTTCTAGAATAGTTGAAGATATTAAAGCTAAACTTTGGAGTTGGTTCTATGTGAAGGGCTTGATATGCTCTAATTTTTTGTACCGTGATTGGTTAGCTAATCCTAGAATGATTCTTGAGTGTTGAATTTTTGTAATTACTGCCTTATACCCTGTTATAATAAAATTTTCATTTTGTTGTTAAAAAAAAAACTTTTCTGTAGTGATTAGTACTACAAATTTAGAGAATGCATTTATATATTTTGTAATTTCTGGGAATGTAAATGAAGATAGGATAATAGGAGGAAGAAGATTGAGGAAGGAGAGAGAAATTGAAGAGGGAGGTAGTTAGAATATTGTTCTACATAATTTTCTCAGAGTACGAATTCCCCCATATAACAACTAGCAAGGGGACCACCACAAAGTTCAGCAATATTTAAAACTAATGTGTCACACAGGACTTAATTCTAATTTAAGGGACTAAGATGCAATATTAAATAAGATACTCCTTGACCAACGAGATATCAGCAAGTGTATGGTGCGATTTCCTCAATCTCTTTGCCTTCTTTCAACAAATGAATGCCACGCACTTCACCATTTTCATTCGGACCAAACCCCAATTCCCGTTTCTCTCTCTCATCCCTCTCCACAACATCTAGATCTAAAATGCCCTCTTTCAGCCCTATTTCTCCAAAAACGTTACAATCTTTCGTGATTTCCTCCATTGTCGATGTTTTGCTCATAACAATATCCCCGGGTGCACCAGATCCTTGTCCCCAAGGATAATAAATGGGAAATTTTGATTTTACAAAACTTTCAGCTACCCATGTAGTGACATTCCATGCTCTGTTAATCGAAACAACATTAACCTCGATTTGTTCTTTTGCAGGAGTAGTAATGCGGCGGCACCCGAGTAATTTCACAAAAAAACGAGAAAGGACCCCTCCGAATCAACCGGTGGTAGATATGAAACAAGTATGTGTCGCTTACCCAGATGTTTCTTAAGTAAAGAGACATAAAATACGGGATGAACCCGAGAACCTGTACGTAACTCCAGTTTGTAGGCTACAGTACCCACCCGTTCTAAAATCTTGTAGGGACCAAAGTACTTAGCCGAAAGCTTCAAATTCTTTCGTAGGGAGACCGTGTTCTGCCTAAAAGGTTGGAGTTTAAGAAAAACCCAATCACCCACCTCGAAAACCCTATCATGTCTCTTTTTATCTGCAAAAAACTTCATTCTGCTCTGAGCAAGATGAAGATTATCCCTGATTTTCTGAACAAATTCCTGGCGTTGTTGTAAGAAAGTATGAGCATCATTAGGTGTAGATGAATCCAAATAGGGAGTTAGGGATAGGGATGGAGGGGCAAAACCATATAGAGCCTGAAAAGGAGTGAATTTGAGACTGGTATGATAATTAATGTTATACCAATACTCAGCTAAGGGCAACCATTTGAGCCATTGTCTTGGTGCATCTTGAACCATGCATCTAAGGTAATGCTCTAAACACTGGTTGACTCTTTCAGTTTGACCATCAGATTGAGGATGGTAGGAGGAACTCATGTTGAGTTGAGTCCCCAACAACTTGAAAAGTTCTTTCCAGAAAGAACTAGTGAAGACTTTATCTCTGTCAGTAACAATGCTTACTGGTAGGCCATGCAGCTTGCAAATGATATCCAGGAATAGTTTAGCTATAGTTTGGGCAGTAAATGGGTGGGCTAAGGCAATGAAATGGGCATATTTAATGAACCTATCCACCACCACTAAGATAACATTCTTACCCCAAGACTTAGGCAATCCCTCAATAAAATCCATGGAAATATGACTCCAGGCTTGAGTAGGGATAGGGAGAGGTTGTAGTAAACCAGGATACAACCCCTGAGAAGATTTGTTCCTAGCACAAATATCACAATCTCTGGCCCAAGCCTCAATGTCACCCTTCAAATTAGGCCAATAAAAGACCCTCTTCAGCCTAAGATAAATTAACACCCGAGTGACCACCATAGGGGGAGTTATGGACTTCAGAAAATAGGAGTCTCCTCAACTCCAAGGAATTGCCCATAGCCAGCCTTCCCTTGAATCTGATTAACCCATCAACCACCTGAAAATTAGGATAGTCAGTAGGTTGAACTTGTTTAGCAGCTAAGATTTTCTTAAAAAAATCATCTTCAGTATAACTCTGAAGAATTTGAGAGATCCAAGAGGAAGTGATGGTTGTAAGGGCAGAACAACCCAAGGAATCATCCTCCCTTCTTGATAGAGCATCAGCAACACTGTTTTTAGAACCCCTTTTGTACTGTATATCATAAGTAAGGCCCCATAACTTGTTAATCCACCTTTGTTGCAAAGGTGTAACCACTTTCTGATCTAGCAAAAACCTTAAGGATTGTTGATCAGTCCTTATGATGAACTTTTGCCCCCGTAAGTAGTGTTTCCACTTCTGCGCAGCCAATAGCACAACTAGAAACTCTCTTTCATAAATAGATAGGGCCTGATTCCTAGGACACAAAACCTTGCTCAAGAAAGCCAGTGGCCTCCCATCCTACATTAAGACTGCCCCCACACCTTTGCCACTAGCATCAGTCTCCACCACAAAAGGCTTAGTATAGTCAAGAAGGGCCAAAACAGGAGCAGTAGTCATAGCCAACTTCAGCTTGTGAAAAACATCCTCAGCCTCAGGATTCCAAACAAAATTATCTTTTTTTAAGAAGGGTAGTCAATGGTTTGCTGATTAAGCCATACCCTTTAATGAATTTCCTATAGTACCCTGTTAAACCTAAAAAACCCCTTAGTTGTTTAAGGGTTTTAGGTTTAGGCCAGTTAGTCATGCAAGAGATCTTCTCAGGATCAGTGGCAACACCATCTTGAGAAATGATGTGGCCCAAGTACTCAATGTGAGTCTGGCCAAAGTGGCACTTGCTGCTCTTAACATATAGTTTATGTTGTCTGGGTAGCAACAAAACTGACTCCAAATGTTGTAGATGATCATCCCAATTCTGGCAATAGATGAGTATATCATCAAAGAACACTAGAACAAACTTTCTTAAGAATTCCCTGAAAACTTTGTTCATCAAAGATTGGAATGTAGCAGGGGTATTACAAAGTCCAAAGGGCATGACCAAGAACTCATAATGGCCATTATGAGATCTAAATGCAGTCAAATATCTGTGCTCAGGGTACATAAGAATTTGGAAGTACCCAGACCTTAGGTTAATCTTAGAAAAATATTCAGCCCCTTTAAGTTCATCCAACAACTCATCAATGATAGGTATTGGATAATTGTGTTTGATTGTAAGGTCATTAAGGTACTATAATCAACACAAAGCCTCCAAGTACTATCATTCTTCTTTACCAAGATAACAGGGGATGCAAAAGGGCTTTTGCTATCTTGAATGACTCCAGATTTGAGGAGTTCTTGAACAATTGATTCAATGTCCTCCTTGTGAGCATGAGAGGTCCTATAGGGAAACTGATGCTTAGGGACACTCCCAGGCTTCAATAAAATTTGGTGCTCCACTCCCCTAGAAGGTGGAAGGGAAGTAGGTTCCTCAAACACATCTTGAAAGGAATCCAAAAGGGCCTTCAAGTGAGGATTGCATGCACTGTGGGCAGACACAATAAGCCTCCACAATCTCTTCCACATCAGTATAAAGAAGTTGATGTAGATCCTGAGTAGTAATGAATTGGCAGCCAGTAGAAGTAATAGCTTGGAGTCTGACTCTTTTTCCAGCAATAGTGACTGTAATAGTCATAGAATTGTAGTCCAATTCAATAGGAGTACTGGCCTTAAGCCAATCCCCTCCCAAAATAAGATCACAACCTTCATTCTCTAAGAGTCTGAAGGAATAAGTAAAAGCCTGAGATTGCATTTGCCAACAGAAGTAGAAACCTGGTGAGAGCTCACCATTTTCTGGCCATTAGCTACCCTGACCAAAACAGGAGTAACAGGGGTCAAGGGGCAGCCCAATCTGTTAGTTGTACTGGCTTTGATGAAGCTAATAGTACTTCCAGAATCTACCAACACATGTAGCTGTTGTTGGTTAAATTCCCCTACCAATCTCATAGTAGTCAATCCCCCAGCACCAGATAGAGAATTAAAAGTCATTTTCACCTCCTCCATAAATGTAGGAACCCCAAATAAGTCATAATCAGAATCAGGAACAGAAGAATCACCCTGGCCAGAAACATCATCCTCAGCCAAAATCATATAAGAAATTTTATGTTTACACTTATGCCCATAGGTGTAAGGTTCATCACAGTTGTAGCAAAGCCCTTTTTCCCTCCTAGCAGCCATTTCAGTAGGGGTGAGTACTTTGAAAGGGGTTTTGGAGGGTAGATTTTGTGATTTGACAGAATTAGGAGGTGAATCGGATTTCTTCCAAAAAGTTAGGATTAGGGTTAGGGTTAAGGTTAGGGTTAGAAGAATAGTTAGAACCCCTTGAAAAGGGCCTGAACTTCTTAGACCAGGCAGCAAGGGTAAGATCCTGAGATTTGCCAAGATGAAAAGTATGTTTAAGTGTAGTAGGCTCAAACATAGTGACAAAGAACCTAAGCTCATCACACAAACCACTTATAAAGCTAGCAACATAATAGGATTCAGGAAAAATATCCCCAGTCACCAGAATGAGACAAGCCTTCAATTCTTCAAACTTATCAATATAATCCTCAAGGGAACTAATTTGTTTAAGTTTGTTAAATTCAGAGACAACAGTAGTTTCCTTTAAATCATCAAATCTAGCTGAAACTATCTCAAGAAATTAGGCCCAAGTGAGATCAACATTTTTAGTAGATAGATTTTGTACCCAAGAAGCAGCACGACCCTCAAAATTGATAGAAGCTAGATTTACCTTTTGGGAATCAGTAAGGGATGGGATGAGTTTGAAATACCCAGTACACCTTAGATCCAAGAACGAGGGTGAGAGCCATCAAATTTAGGGAAATCCACCTTAGGAATAGGGCTGTGAATAGCTATTGGCTTAGGATTAGCCATTATCCGATTTGCAGGGGAGTCAGCATTGAGAGTATATCTATAAGCACTGGAAGAACCCGAGTGTGGGTCACCCAGAATAGAATCACCCTCATTGGTTGGTTTCCCTTTGTCCAAGTTGAATAGCTGGAGCTGTATAGCGGCAAAGCCTGCGATAGTTGATCAAACATAGATCCCTGATCAGAAACCGTATAAGAAACACCCTGAAGTGCTTCCTTCAATTGAGCTTCAGTAGCTTCACGCTTTAAATTTTCTTTGAGAAACAATTGTTCTAATGCTTTGTGTTGCTCCTGCAGGTCTTTGAAACGGGTGCCCTCCGCTATTGAAAACAAGATCGTCAGACTCGATGATACCAATTATAGTGATTAGTACTACAAATTTAGAGAATGCATTTATATATTTTGTAATTTCTGGGAATGTAAATGAAGATAAGATAATAGGAGGAAGAAGATTGAGGAAGGAGAGAGAAATTGAAGGGGGAGGTAGTTAGAATATTGCTCTGCATAATTTTCTCAGAGTACGAATTCCCCCATATAACAACTAGCAAGGGGACCACCACAAAGTTCAGCAATATATAAAACTAATGTGTCACACAGGACTTAATTCTAATTTAAGGGACTAAGATGCAATATTAAATAAGATACTCATCGACCAACGAGATATCAGCAAGTGTATGGTGCGGTTTCCTCAATCTCTTTGCCTTCTTTCAACAAATGAATGCCACGCACTTCACCACTTTCATTCGGACCAAACCCCAGTTCCCGTTTCTCTCTCTCATCCCTCTCCACAACATCTAGATCTAAAACGCCTTCTTTCAGCCCCATTTCTCCAAAAACGTTGCAATCTTCCGTGATTTCCTCCATTGTCGATATTTTGCTCATAACATTTTCCTCTGCAGTTTACCTATTTAAAATTTAATTTTGTTGTTATTAATTAGTCTTATTATGGTTCATAAACTTTACATTAATCAGTTTTTTTGGAAATTATTTAAACCAGTATCATGTTTTATGATTTTTTTTCCGAACACATGTTTTATGATGTTTTTAAGTACCATTATTTTAATCAAACACTACAAAAAAGACACGTTTTAACTACTGACATTAGCGATGGTTAACCAGACCGTCTCTAATAGCGACGGTTTTACCGACGGTTTTAGTCAAACCGTCAAAATTAGAACAGTTAGCGACGGATTGTAAACCCGTCGGCGTCAGCGACGGTTTACCGACGGTCCATCGACGGAGAGTCCGAATCGACATTATTAGCGACGGTATTCACAAAACCGTCGCTATACTTTGCAGAAAATGAAGAGATCCGCCCGTTGGGAGGAGATCCGCCCATTGGGAGGTGGTGTCATTAATTTTGATAGACTTTAGCGACGGACTTAGCGACGGTTTTTTGAAAACCGTTGCTAAATACACGGCCAGCCTGCCCATTTGTTTCATCAACCAAATCAGAAAGCAATACAAACAAGCCTCGTTCATCTGTATTCTTCGATATTCACGGTACTACTTTAATTATTTTATTGTATATTTATTTATATTTATATTTAATTTTATTTTATATAATATAATTAATATATATGAATTTTATATTTTATTTAGATGGCTGACGTTCCTGCTTCATCCAAAAGGCCTACTTTGTTAATCAATATTGTTAATGGAGCGTAAGTGTTGTTGTTTTATACGATAATAATTGTATAATTAATTAATTTAGTACAATAATTATTAATTTTGTATTTATTTTTTAATGTGTTATAGTATTGTACCTGGTCACGAGGCTTCCTGTATAGCCAACAACGTCATTATGCGGTTGGGAATTGCTGTCAACGCTGATCGTTGGAAAAATGTGTCAACTGATCAGCGTCAATTGTATTTTGAGGAGTTTAAGGTATAAGATGTACTTAAAATATTTTATTTTAATATATATTGTTAAAATTAATTTAATTAATTATTGTATTATTTTCGAAATATAGAAACAAACTATGTGGAGTCTCGAGCTTGAGACTGATCAAGTTTACAAGGCATTTTGTAAAGTTGTCGACCGCGTTACCAAGACATAATGTACAGGTGGCGTACACAGTGGAGGGAAGACGGAGTGAATTTATCAGAAGAAATTGGGCATGAAGTTTGGGAGTCACTTATAGCTGTTTGGAGGGCAATTCCCTAGGATGTTATTTTAATTATGTTATGTACAATTTTTAATTTATGTTTTTATTTTTAATTTTTAATTATCATTGAACAATTTTAATTTATATATATTTTTTTAAAATCGTGTATTTAGCGGCGATTATTTAAAATTCCGTCGCTAAACCGTCGCTATTAACGGCGGATGTATCCGTCGCTTGACCGTCGCTAAAATTTAAGAAAAACCAGGCAGCTCAGTCTGCAGAAATGTCGAAAACAAACAAAAACTTTCGAAAACCAACACCAAATTTTGTGTAGATAGAGGCGAAAATCATTTTTTGAAGTGCATATTGTGTAGAGGAAAAATATCTACTCCTCGAGGACGATTTTACGGTACGTTTTCACATTTCTACCATGTAAAAATATATATAGTGTAATGTAAATAAATAATTGATAAGTTTGGTATTGACATATATTTTATTGATAGTTTATGTTAAATGAATGTTGTGATCATAGCTAGATGAATATTGAGTAGATAGTTTATGTTAAATGAATGTATTTGATGTTATTTGATAGAAGAATATATTTGGATATTAACATATACAAACGAAACTCTGTCAAATTTTTTGTATGTTATTTGATAGAAGAATATATTTGGATATTTACATATACAGACGAAACTCTGTCAATTTTTTTAAAATTAACATGTTGATAATGATTTGAAACAGATGGAATATCCGAATCGACAGTGGATGTATTCGACTCCTCGACTTATCAACGGAAGTATAAATATGGAGTTCTTGAATGAAGTTAATAACTTCATTCAATTTGCAATTAATCATGGTGCAACAAATTCAAAAGGTCGTATAAGATGTCCGTGTGTGCAAAAAAATGTCAAAACAAGTCATACAGAGAGACTGTGGATGTTCAGACACATATCATCATGAATGGTTTTGTTCCATATTACTACAATTGGACACGTCATGGTGAAGAGCGGTGGAATGTTGATTTCAATGACCTTGAAGTGTATTATAATACACACGATGATCATGGATTCGATGATCCTGGAGTACAGTTCGAGCCACCTATAGTGGATACACCAGATATGTATCATACGATGATCAAGGAAGCTGGTGGGATTCAAGATGAGGCTATGGAGGAGGAACCAAATGAAGAAGCAGCTAATTTTTACAGAATACTCAAAGCAGCTGACGAAGATCTGTATGATGGATGTCAAACTCACTTTCTGTTGTCATTCAATGCTCGACTCATGGCTATCAAGGCTGAGAACAAACTTTCTCAAAGAGCCTATAACCAGATTAGTAAGTTGATCAATGAGATATGTCCTCCCGGTAATAAGGTGCCTATTACAGAATATCAAGCCAAAAATATGTTGAAGAGTATGGGTCTACCAGTAGAGAGTATTGATTGTTGTATCAATAACTGCATGTTATTCTGGGGTAACGAAGAAGATACGAATCTAGATAAGTGCAGATTTTGTGGGCACTCTCGGTACAAAGTACCGTGACGGAACTGGACTGACGGTCGAGGGAAGCAGAAAACGAAGAAGAAAGTGGCAAATAAAATAATGTATTACCTCCCGATCATTCCTCGTCTTCAGAGACTGTATCAATCTAGTGCCACAGCCAAAGATATGACATGGCATCATACAGAGACTGATCCTCATACCTTAGAGATGAGACACCCTGCTGACTCGATGGCCTGGAAACATCTTGACGAGGTATTTCCTATTTTTTCTGACGAACCTAGGAACATTCGGTTAGGTCTCAGCACTGATGGTTTTTGTCCATTTGGAATGCACGGTAAGCAATATTCGTTATGGCCGATTATATTGACTCCTTATAATCTACCTCCGTGGATGTGCATGAAGCCCTAAACGATGTTTCTCACGGTATTGGTACCTGGTCCAAAGAATTCAAATGACAAACTAGATATTTTCCTTCAGCCTCTGATAAGAGACTTAATACATTTGTGGGATAATGAAGTGCTGACATACGATGTATCGAGAAAGCAAAACTTCACGATGAGGGCTGCGCTGCTCTGGACGATCAGCGACTATCCTGCGTACTCCATGTTGTCCGGATGGAGGACGGCTGGGAAACAAGCATGTCCTTACTGCATGGAGGATTCTGACGCTTTCAGTCTCCCGCTTAGCAGAAAAGTTTCATGGTTTGATACCATCGAAAGTTTTTACCAGAAGATCATCATTTTCGAAAGAATAAAAAGGATTTTATCAAGAACACAGTCGTTAAAAAAAGGGTTTGAAAAAGAGATCAGGTATTTTTATATTAGTTGTTTTAAATTAATTAATATATTTCTATCTACATATGATAAATTAATTAACTTATACCTCTTTGCATTCATGCAGGTAAAACGCTGTTAAATCAAATTAATCAGAAGGGATTGAGGAAAACAACAGAAGAACATGCGGAGGAGCATAATAAAATGGTACCGGGTGGTTGGAAGAAGAAGAGCATTTTCTGGGACTTGCCCTACTGGAGCTCACTTTTGATTCGGCACAACTTAGATGTGATGCACATCGAAAAGAATGTGTTCGATAACTTGTTCCACACAATCATGAACACAGAGGGCAAGACAAAAGACACTGCAAAGTCGCGTGATGAGCTGAACGAGATATGCAAACATGATCACTTGAAGAGGGATGAACGTACCGAAAGGTATCCCCAAGCCAATTACACACTTGATAAGAGACAGAAAGTGGCTTTGTGTAATTGGATTGAAGATCTGAGATTTCCAGATGACTATGTCTCCAATCTGAGTCGTTGTGTAAACACATCAAACGGGAAGGTGTCCGGGATGAAAAGCCACGATTGTCACGTGTTTATGCAACGACTGTTGCCCCTCGCATTTCGGGAATTCCTACCGAATAATATCTGGAGGGCTGTAACTGAGTTGAGTTTATTCTTCAAAAATTTAACGTCTACAATGATTACGTGGGACTGTTGGGATTATACTGGAAAGTATGATTTTTACTTTGTATAATCAAAACTGAATTTTCAGACTTATTTACTGAAATAAATTGTTTATCACTGATGCTTTAAATATTATTGAATGTTACATATATTTACTGCATAACTGTTCAATATTTCGTACGTGTTATATTGTAATTAATTTAGTGATACCAGATCACAGAAGATTAAATTAACAGTCCCTTGTAACTAAAAGTACTCCATTCACGACCTAGATGGAAATGAACAACCCATCGCGAAAGGTTGAGGTGTAAGGCTCATATTGGTTTGTCTTGACCAAGAGATTACACTAGTGCATGACTGATGCACTTAATAGGACCTACAGGAGGATAAATTCTTCAGAACTGAACAAGGAAGAATTAGACCTCAGTGGTTCGTTGTTTCTTAATCTTCGTCCCTTAAATAGGATCACGTGGGATTGGTAACTATTGCTTTGACTTATCATGGGTAGCGAATCAAAGAGATTCAATACTTTTTATCTTGGGCAATATTATTGGTCACATGTGATTGCTAAGATTTAATACGAAGAATCGTGTGCAAGCACACTTGTTTGATTTGCCCCTTGGGAGGTTCATAAGCTTTATCATACCAAATCTTGCAAGTGGAATTAGTTTCCGGTATGGATAATAATTTTGAACCGTTCCTTGACCAAGGACAAAAGATATTAATTAACGGAAAGCTATTTCAGTGGCTTGAATTAATTAATGGGCTAGATAATCTTAGACACGAGAAATAATGATCGGGAGCCATATTGACTGTAATATGGGTTAAGATGGATAGTGCAATATTAATTATGTAGTGGGATTAATTAATATTTATGGGCTTGAATTATATTGTGGCTCAATATTAGATATTCAAGGTCCATTAGAAGGTCCAATCTTAATTCTCCTAAAGGCCCCCTGAGTAGCCCAACAAATAGTCCAATAACTGAAAAAGGTGATTAAAATAAAATAAATATTGTTGCTTATTTTTCCTCTAAATTTTCGAAAATTATGAATAAGTTGGGAGAAAGATTTTCTTTGAATTTTGTTATGGAATGAAGATATGTATTCTTGGAATACAAGATTATCTCATTAAATTCAAGAAATCTCCCACTTGGTTATTTCATAAGAGAATTTCGAAAATTTTGAAATATAGTGGGCAAGAAAGATTTTCTTAATTTTCTTGAAAAGATATTATGGAAGATATGTATTTCTTGAAATACAAGAATATCTCATAAATTCAAGAAGATCCAAATCTTGGATTCTTGCATCATTAATTTTCAAAAATCCATAATTAGAGGAGGTGGGATTTTTGTGGAATATTTTAATTCTGGGAAAAAGAATATAGGAGATATATTCAAGATTTCTTGGTGATCAAGAAAAGTCTTTTCCCACATTGGTTTTCTACTGAGAAAATCGACCACCTCTCTCCTATAAATAGGGGATGATTCTTTCATTCCCAAGTACAATTCCATGTGCTGGAAAAATTAGCAAATCCACATAAGTGGTGCAACAAAGTTTATTTTTTCCTTTTGTTAATTGTTCGACAAGTGTCCTTCCACAAGATAGTTGAGCAAGGGCTAAGGGAATACTTGGGAAGTCCTTTTGGTTAGTCCGTCCAACCGAATTCACTGCCATCCCGAGAGGTACGTTCACGTAAACCCGTAGATTCCGCATGCGTAGGTTTTACGTGGCTTATTATATGCATGATATGTTGTTGCAATTATTATTTGAATTACTATAGGATTAATTCTTTCTAGTAATAATTAATTTGTATTTAAATATTCACCCCGAATAGATCTGTGCAACCTATTTCCCAACAGGGACGACATGGTCCGTTTGGAGAAAGACATTCCAGTTATTTTATGCAAGTTGGAGCGCATTTTCCCTCCAAGCTTCTTTGATTCGATAGAGCACTTGCTGGTGCACTTAGCATATGAAGCCAAAATTGCCAGTCCGGTGCAATACAGGTGGATGTATCCATTTGAGAGGTAAACCTTCACTTCACAACTATTTATACAAATATTAATATATTTATGTTTTGATCTTATAATTGTTTTTTTATTATATATCTATAGGTATCTACGTAACTTGAAGTTCAATGCTAAACAAAAGGCAAAAGTTGAAGCATCAATTGTTAATGCCTACTTGTGTGAGGAGGTTACAACATTTTGTTCTTACTATTTCAAGGATCATGTTTGAACAAGGTTGAGAAACGAGCCTCGTAATTACGACGGTAGAGGCACAGGCAATGTTGCTGATGATATTGAGGGTATATTGTCCGTGTTTAAGTTTCCAGGTCGATGTTTGGGTAAGACAAATGAACGACCATGGTTGAACCGACAAGAGATTGAAGCTGCACATAAATATGTGTTATTCAATTGTGAGGAAGTCCAACCGTACATTGAGTAAGTATTTCATTTACGTATCATTTACATAATTAGAATATTAATTTATTATATAATAGTTGATTAATATAATATATTGCTTTCAATTAGGATCTTTACTAAAGAGCTACACCATATAGATCCAAACATCTCAGATGCACAAGTAGGTGAATATATTACCCGTGGTTTTGCAGAGTGGTTCTAAACCGTTGTTTATTAATAAATTCATATTAAATGTTTACAATTATATATTTAACCTCAAATCATCGCGTCATAGGGCTATAATGGTGGAATTGTGAACCCATTCATGCGGGATCTCAGTAGAGGACCACTACGTGTGGTCGACACGTACCAAGGATACTATGTAAATGGTTACAAATTTCATACAGTGGATTATCGACCAAATCTACTGTGAACAGTGGTGTTTGCATTAACAGTGCAATGTTCGATGGAGAAAGCCGTGACTACTTCGGACACTTGCAAGAAGTCGTTGAAGTAGGATATCCGGGGTTCCCTGAGAAGACTGTTGTGTTGTTCAAGTGTGATTGGTATGATCCATCTGCTTCAGGAACAAGGATTCATCCCGAATACAAACTGGTCGATGTTCATAGAAGAAGAAGATATCCAGGGTATGATCCGTTTGTGTTTGCTACTCAGGTATCCCAAGTATACTACTGCACGTATCCAGGTTCGAGAGCAAATAATGAATGGATGGTTGTTTGCAAAGTAAAGGCGAGATCACTGGTGCAAGTTCCTAAACCGGATTCAACTGCCGTAGTTGACGACGCTCCGTTCCAAACAGAAACAGTTGCCACTCAAACTGAAGTGCATACAGGAGATTTCAATCTTTTCGTAGACTTAACAGCTGCAAATCCAGATTTGATAGAGATTGACAGCGGTGGGGAAGGGAATGAAGATGGTGAGGAAGAGGAGAATGAAGATGGTGAGGAGGACGAGGAGAAGGACGAGGAGGAGGACGAGGAGGAGAAGGATGAGGATGAGGAGGAGGAGGAGGAGGAGGATAATACAGATGGGGCAACGATGAGGATGACGAATAATAATTATATTGTATTTCATTTGTAATATTTCACGTTGACGACGTTCTATTATGATATTACTAGTTATTTTATAATTTTGTTCTAAACATAATTTATTTTTTGGTAATTATCCAATATAAATTTAAAAAACTATATTAAAATGTAATTGAATCATTAATTAATTAAGATAATTGAAAAAAATTTAATTGTAAATTAATATAGAATTAATTTTTTTAAAAATAAGTTAAAAAAATACGATTTTAATTTTATTAATTTAATTATAAATTAAAAATTAAAAATATAAATTATTCTATTAAAATGTAATTGAATTATTAAATAAGATAATTGAAATAAAAAAATTTAAAAAAATTAATTGTAAATTAATATAGAATTAATTTTATTAAAAATAAGTTAAAAAAATTCGATTTTAATTTAATTAATTTAATTATAAGTTATAAATAAAAAATATAAATTATTATATTAAAAATATAATTGAATTATTAAATAAGATAATTGAAATAAAGAATTTTTAAAAAAAATTGAAAAAAATGAATTTTAGGACATATACAATTAAATTCATGAAATAAACGCAAAGAAGCAAGTGCCCGAGCGGAATTGATCCCCGCTCGGGCGCCCAAGGTCTTGTGTTCGGTCCCCCACGGGAGTGAATATATGCCTCATTTAATTGGGAGGTTTGGTGGCTTATATATGAGATGCTTGGTGGTTAGGTTTGAGATGAGCCGTGGCTCGGGTGGTTTGGTGCCCACCTGGTGCCCTCCGGGCCCGGGTTCGAACCACCGTGAGCCATTTTTTTTTCTGGAAATTCCCTATTTAGCGACGGTATTAGAGACGACAATTACCGTCCCTAAGACCGACGGAGAATTACCATCGCAAATGTCGACGGTATAAACCGTCGCTAATAACGACGGATTTTTGTCGTTGTTTGCGACGGAGTTATGATGTCATAACCGTCGACAATATAGCGACGCTTTTTCCGCCCGGAATCCGGGTCCACTTTTCCGTCGAGAAAACCGTCGCTATATTGCGACGGTTAATAATCGTCGCTATATTGCGACGGTTAATAATCGTCGATAAGTAGAGACGGATTTACTACCGTCGTTAGTAACGACGGTCTTGGAAAAAACCGTCGCTATATTTTAGCAACCCTCGTTTCTCCGACGGTCAAAAAATCGTCGCTGAAACCGTCGCTACAGTATGTAGCGACGGTTTATTCCGTCGCTAAAACCGTCGTAAATCACCGTCTTTTTTGTAGTGAACTAAATATAAAAATAGAAGTTGAATATGCTAATAGGTAAAAGTATCAAATAAACATTGTAAATGAGCGGTTGTTAGAAGAATGGCGAAGGTTTCTTTATCGGCACAAGTTGCAATATACTAATTTAGTGCAAATATGACACTTTTGTGTGTGTGTGTGAATAACAATATTAATGTAAGAAAGAATAATAAATTATTAATTAAGGGAGGGTCATGTCTTTTGTGCACTAGGTCCACCATATATAAATACTACAAGAAAATAAAGAATTAGCTATGAAATTCTTTAAATGGCTATGAAGTTTTTCAACAAAAATAATTCGGTACTTAAAATATACTGAGAATTGTCTACGATTTGTCTATGAATTTTTAGAATTTCAGAAGACAGACAAATGACCTACACTTTTATAATTTGTATAGGTAAACAAATTACCTATACAAATCATTCTCTAGGCAATTATATTTGTAATTAAAAAAAATATTTATATGATTAGAAAATTGTGTAGGCAAGTTATTGACAATCATCACTATTTAAGAATATAACTATTTTTATTGAAAATTTTGTATGCAAGTCTCTAGTTTCTTGCAATGCAACTCAAATGCATTTTTAAACGTGTAATTTGTTTCATTGAAACGTTCAACTTTTTTACACTAAAACATATAACTTGTTCAATATAAAATAAGTTGAACGTTTTAGTATAAATAAATTGAACGTTTAAAAAAAATTATATGTTTCAAAAATGCACTTAAATTGCACGTTCAGATTTAGAAATTGAATATACAGGTTTTCCAACTACCGTTTAGTTGGTTAGGTAGATTTGTATAAGCTTTTGATAATAATAATTAATAGGCATTTTTTAAGATTGTAGAGGCGGAGCCACCCTTGGTAAAGTAGGTAATTATTTTTATCCAGCCAATTTATGTTCCTATAGTTGGGATGTATTTATATGTTATTAACTTGATTTGATTTGATTTGCCTTATAAGTTGTAGAATAGGTAAAGTAGGTCTTTTTTTTTCCAGGCAATTTATGTTGGAATTTTAAAGTGTGTTAAATGTATTTTTGATGAACGTACTCGAACATACTTTTATAATTCCTAAAATCATAGAGTGGTGCAATTTTCCATCAGAGTAATTAATGTCTTTTATTACTTTTATAAATGTAACTTTAGAAATTTATTTTTATTGTTTGTATATTGATGTTTCTTTATTTTGCGATTAGTTAATTTCACACCCCAATTTGATGCCTTTCAAACCTTGTGTGTTCCTATTTGACCTTATATTGTCGAAAGACATGAATTGAGTTTATGGCTAAAACTTAAATGACAAAAACTTGAATAGACATGGGTGTTATTATGAATCTTATTTTTAATTACTGGCATTTGAGCATTTTCAGGGTATGATACATGTCAAATTTAATGGATTAGAGAAATGAGTTTAAATTTGTAAAATTGATCAAATAATACAAATTTATAGCATAGACCTGATTCATGGAAACCAACTTCATTTAAATGCATACATGACAAAATAAAACAAGACTTGAAGCCCAATTCAACATTTCTGGTCTCACAAGGGCCTTTTACATTTTTCTATTATCAAAAGTGTTGGTCTCATGTAAAACAATTTTACTGAACTAATTCGCAACGATCACATTATAATAGTAACAAATAAAGTATTAATTTTACTGAACTAATTCGCAACGATCACATTAAAATGCACATACAATACAAATCTATTGCACGGCGAAACTGATTTACATTAAACTTCGACTTATTGGAAATTTGGAGTCTAGGAATAATTTAGCTAATTATGTTATTGCAGTGATATTCATTCTTCTACTTTTGAAAAGAAAAAAACCAATCTGCTAAACTAAGTTGCAAAATCTTCATCGCTGTTCACTTGTTGATCTTGGGCACTTGTTTGACCCTGCACCACATTGCTCCCCTTTCTACCAAGTTTTCCGGAATACTTTGCAAATGCGGCCTTCAGGGCAGATTTTACACTTACTTCTTTTTCTTCTTTTTCTTTCTTTTGGCGTTTGCTTGCATCTTGAATTTCCTCAACATCTTCGTTTCTTTCGCTTTGGCCAGCATTGGTAGGGACAGGTGCTTGGCTGGGAACCGAACGCTTGAATGGCTCATGGAAAGTATCATGCAAGCGTTTTACCTGCCATACTTTCATTACTCATGACAAAATAATGATGCCTAATATAGAGTAGGAGTTAATATCAATTTACGCCCAGTACAGTTTTAGTCTCAGAGTGTACAGTTTCAATCCTAGACAAGCGATTTCCAGTCGCTTGTGAATTTTTCCACTAAAAATTACTAAAATTGGACAAAAAAAGACTGAAATTTGGCACATGGGCAGTGATTGGAGTTGGAAACTCGAGGACTAAAATTGATAAAGTAGAAAGAAAACCGATTTATAGTGGACCACCCTAAATTACAGGAAGTAAATTGATATGAACTCTATATAGAATAAAACATTGGATATGCTCAGCAAACCAAAATCAACACTACAGTACAACGTTCTCACAAGAGAGAACAGTTCAGAGAATGATATTCGAGTTACACATCCTTCCAGCATATCCAGTTTCAATTATTCACACAGCAATCTCAGGAAAGCGCAAATATTTGCAAAATTGGGACGAGGAATCGATATTCATTCCTCTATACTTAATCTGAAATCCCACTTTATGGGAATGCACCAAACCTTCCACAAATGGTACGAAATCAAATTTATGGGATACCATTCCACACTACTATCAACCCATTCCTCTTCATGTTCCCTTTAAATTGCCAAACACCCCTTTGGTACTTTTAAAATTGTTTAATAAAGAGACAATATATTAAAAGTAAAGTTACCTTTCTTTCTCCTATCCCAGGGCATCGAGCAAGATCTTCCATCGATGCATCCATGATATTAGAAAGAGACTGAAATTGGTAAGTATTTGTATTTAGTACAAAAGAAGAGTAATACCAACCATTATCATCAACTGTATAGCGGAAATTACAAACTCACCCCAAATGTAGACCCGAGAGTAACAACATCTGTCTTGTTAACATGCCGCACTGATGTGAGTGCATTATTCAACTATTACAGAAGAAGAAACTAAATTTGATTACATCATTCTAATCAGCAGATTATATCTTGCCAAATCTTATTAGGTTATTAATCTATTTGATACCCTTGAGATGTAGTCCATATCCATTTGGCCTTGAATAAGATCGGCAGATTTATTTTCATAAACTTTAATGGTCTCCAGGTACCGACCGCATTCTTCCAAGCTAAATAAAGAGGTCAAAAACAAGGTATAAAAGAATTAATAATATCAACTGGATGACAGTAAAGGAAAGAAGAAAAATGAAGTTTATCATTGTAAATTTTCCACACTTGTGTAGACAGAGAGAAGTATTTTTCTCCAAGACTTTTCCAAGAATGCCTGGCCCTCCACGTTCCAAAAAAACATATGAACCTGGAGAAAGTTTTTAAAAACTAATGTCTTTAATAATACATTTTTCCTTTTAACTCCCAAAATTTAATTTGAATTGCTGCTGGTATATCTGGACTTTGCCCCAAAGGCAATTTTTATTAAAACATAAACTAAATAAAAGCATTGACCCAAGATTTTTTTCCAATGTATTGATTCTGGTACTTAAAAAAACTCTGTAGGACTCATAACATCTGAAGAGGCTAGGAGTCAGAGAGAGACACACACCAAAATTGTTATGTATTTTTGCTTCCCAGCAAAACTAGAGAGAAGAGATACATTATGGAGCACAGAATGACTAATACTAGTCATACAGATACATACCTCCAACCACATAAAAGAGTGCAGTCATGGAGTAGAGCTGTTTTTGTGACTTCAAGTAGAGGCTTAATAACATCTTCCTGGTTACAACAGGGAGAAATCAGAGAACCTAAGTCATAACTTGTAAAGCTGATAATCTCAAAGACTTACCACATCAACATGGCATAATACGACACGAAGCTTGAAATTCTTCTGCAGTTCCCTTATCCGGAAATACAGGTAATCTGGATGCAGAAGATGATAGCGCAGACTGCACAGAAAAAGGCAATGTATCTTTAGGGCGTCACTAACTTCCAAATTAAATATAATGAATCCTGTAAGAGGGTCACTTCACTAATAAACAATGGAAAGTTATGTCAACTTATAGGCTTGACTGTAACAAGCTGTAATACACGGCATTTGTATATTTCACCAGGATACGTTAATTGACACTAGCTAATACAGAATTCAAAATTGATTCACAAGGTGACCACTGGGCATGTGAGTGTTAATGGTCAACTGCAAATTACAGTAAGAGGTAAGGCTTAAGAGTATGATTGGCATAAACCACAAAGGTTGAGGTTACAACATTGATTTTGAAATCAAATAAATAATATGTAATGCAGTGTATGAAATACACACTTCACAATTGTTATTTTACTTCCCAAATGAAAAAATATAATGTATACAGGGAACTGAAAATTAAGATCCCAGAATCTTCATCTCATGCCTGAAATTGATTTTTTCATGCAACATTCTTAAGGTTCTTCTAATGATAACTCTTACCATGTTATGCCACAAGTATAAAAAGATATGTGGTCTTTAATTATATAATTGTGCTACAAAATAAGAAACCCTCAAAGTATACTTTTAAATATACATCAAACCCGTCAAGGATACTGAAAGAATTATTATAACGAAGAGTATTTCATTTTCTCCATTTCTTACTCCAGACAGTTGCAAAAAAAAAAGTAGAATTAACAAAATTGTCTAAAGATTCTTATCTCAAGATCCACTGCAGAAACAGTTGATGAGCAAAATAAAGGACATGTCTCTATGATCACGGTAGTGGCTAAGTAACCGGAATATGCATATTGTTATGCGACCAGAAGTTTGATTCCAAATATTAAACATTCCATAATTGGTGGCCTGAGTCAATGTAATTAACAAAACCAAACTACAAACCTCAAGTATAGAGCGCAAGAGGTTTGGCCCACTAAAAAATCACAAACAATATCAGCAAATACCCAACGCACGTTCCTTATATGCTTTAGTAAAGGGTTCCCTTTCTGCAAAACAAGTCAAAAGAAGAATACTTTAGAATCTTATCATCAAATTTATGGGACCTGCATCATTTCAAGTTAGGGGAAGACAAGGTCAATGATAAACTCATATGGACGTTCCAATAAACTACAATGCCTATATCCTCAAATTTAAAAGCCACCAACAGAAGCATAGAATAGATCACGCAACATGTCTAATAACATACAAGTAACTAATGGTATCCAAAATTTACAGTCAGATATACACCTTTTTAACACAATTTCATCACCGCAACATCTTCGTGACAACGAAGAGTACTAACATACTTGGAACATAATAGTTCACCAATATATTGGAATATAAACATTGGACTCAACATAATGGCACCAGTATGCAGTAATTCACCTGTCTATTGCTAACAAGGATGGCATTACGATTAGCACCAGCTGACGAAACTGAAGTAGACGGAGCATCAGGCTGAACAAATTGCCTACAACACAATAATAATAACCCTTGATGTAACCACAATCCTAAATCCTATAGAAATCACTCTCTATGTACACAGATATAAAGAGAAAGGACCTCGTATGCGTTCCATGGGAATGTGATGGCTGAGGCGGCGGTGCAGGTGGCGGAGTTGAGTAGAATTCGGAGTTTTTCACGAAATTGAAGGCCTGCGAAAACGAGGGGGAAGGATCGAAGAGCGATTGTGGCTTAGGTTGAGAGCCCTCAACTACCTCTTCATATGACGGTATTTTTACAACAAATGGCGTCTCCTTTTGCTTCTGATTCTCGGAGTCGCTTCTATTTTCCATTTTCACAACTTCGCTATGTTCAATCCTCCAGTACTGCTTTGCTCAATTAGCAATTCTATATTTCAACAAATATACAAAATTTCAGAAATTTGCAGCATACTGTACCTAAATTGAAAGACGATTGATCAGAGAACATGCAAAATTCATAAATTTCAGCAAATTTACATCATTTCAGAGTGGTATAGCATATTATACCTAATTTAAAGAAGGTTCGGGCATCGAATGGAAGAACAGAAGTTGTCGTCGGAATAGTTGCCGGAATGCTGAATTTGAACTGTAATGCGCCGGAAGAGTTTCCAATCGGCGAGGGATTTAGAGGGGTTCGGCGAAGAACGCGAGCAAGGAGAAGATATGAATGGTGAAACATAAAATCAAGGAAATAAATTACGTTAATATTTACACTTTAATTTTTATTTTATTTTTAAAGTACACTTTCATATTTAAACTTAACTCTAAAATTTAATTCGGATCGAATCATAAATTTACGGGTCGTATAAATATATAATGAGAAAATGTTTCGGGTATTAATAATTTTTATTTTATTTTTAAAGAACATTTTATTATTTAAATTTAACTCTAAAATTTAATTCGGATCGAATCATAAATTTGCGGGTCGTATAAATATATAATGAGAAAACGTTTCGCGTATTAATTGATCTCGTAAAAGTTTCATATATCAATAAAATTTTAAAAAAATTTAAAATATACAATATTTATTAAAATGGATTACTACTGTGAAGTCATTATTTCGAATCACCATTTAACCGATCAAAAAATAATTTACAATTTTAATTTGTGTGTTTCAAATCTACCTTAATATTTGTTTCACTTTTAGTTAAAATTTACAATTGAATTGGTTCTGATTTAAGAATTAATTTTTACTTTTATTTGATTTAAAATATTTTAATCTACCTTAATGTTTGTTTCACTTTTAGTTAAAATTTACAATTGAATTGATTCTGATTTAAGAATTAATTTTTACTTTTACTTGATTTGAAATATTTATTAAAATATTAGTACAAAATTATGAGAAATAGGTTTTCTTGCTTATAAGACTCGAACTCATGATCACTTGGATATAAATAATGATGTTATAACTATTTGAGCTATATAAATAAATCTCGTAATTAGAAAAGAGGTACTCAATCCGTCCCAATCTTAAGGGAAGTCTTACTGTAGACACTAAAATTAAGAATGTGTGATAAAGTGATAAAAAGTGTTGGGGGTAGAAATAATTATTTATTAATATTTTATATGATAATTTAATAAATTGTTGGGGGTAGAAAACGTTGTTTATTAATATTTTATGTGATGAAGTGAGTATTTATATTTTTAAAAAATATTAGTATTTTATGTGATAAAATGATAAAGTGAGTATTTTCATTTTAAAAAATGTTACATTAAGATTGAGACAAATAATATAGAAAGAGTTACATTAAAATTGAGACGGAGGGAGTATTGATTTATATGTTTTAATAGTATAACTACTCATGTATTTCATAACTATCGTCACATATCGTATGCACACATCACTTTTATCTCAATCGAAAACCCATAATAAAAGAGAAAAAATGGAGAGAAAATAAAATTGTTCAGAATTGCTTCACAAGCCGTGATTTAGGGTGTGTTTTAAAACACTTAAAATAGCTTACAGAAGCACTTATTTTTAAAAGTTGTGAGAGAAAATTTTGAAAATAAGTGTTTTGGGAAGTTGTTTTAAGTGTTTCAAAACACGCCCTTAGTGTCTATTTATAAACTCAAATGAAAGGGTAGAAATAATTTTTTTTTTTAAATAAAAATTAAATTGAGTCTAACATGTAGTATCTTTTGAAAAAAAAAAAAAAATTTTTACTTAATTTTGTTGAGTTTGCAAATGGACACGCGATTTTTCTCATATCAACGTATGATATATAATACATTTAGGATCAAACTTGCATTAATCTGTTTTTGAACTTTCTTCTAATGATCTCTTCCTCTCCTCTAATTGGATGTGCGGCATATTTTAATTTTTAAACCCAACAACCACTTATCTTCAGTGTAATTAAATAAATGTCTTGACAAATTCAACCAAAATTTCAAATTTATAATGCATCACTAACTATAGCTACTTAATTATTAATTAACTAAATTGATCGAGTCTACGATAGAATCACTACAACTATAAATTAATGTTAAAAGAAGTCAGAATTTATTCACTATTCGAGTGGAATAATTTATTAATTAATAGATAAAACCTGATTAAAATTTGACCCAATAAAAAAAATAAACAAAGTTTTTTGTGCCTGTGATTTATTCCAATTTCACGTGAGTGAGACTAGTTGTGGTTAAGGTTTGAATTTTCTAAAATGACGAATATAAGCAAGATGCATGACAGAGAACTGGATTTTTCTGGTCAAAACTTGAGATTTTTAGGATCAAATTTTTAGAGTTAAATAAAACTACGTAGTATCTTTCAAGATGCGAAAGTTTTAAAATTCATACTTGTTGTGTTCGATATAATAATCTATGATTAATCGAACACGTAAGAGCGACACGTGTAATATTTATTAAAATAATCATGCCCAATGGACAAGACATCGCTACTCGGATCGAGAAAGAGGAATTAAATGAGCCAAGTCAAAAAAAGACTCGAGACGGCCAAAAAAGGCTCGGATATCCCGAGGGTCAAGATATCTTCGCGATTCGAGATATCCCGAAAGGCTCGAGCATCCCGAAGGGTCGAGATGATCAAGAAAGACAACATTCGAAGACTTCGGGCATCCTGAAGGGTCGAGTGCTCGATACTCGATATATCCCAAGACCCGAACATCCCGAGGGCTCGGTGTTTCGAGGAGGACAAGATTTCGAAGATAAACCGACATGGTTAAAGGGGCGAACAAAACATCCAACCGAAAGCAAAAGATTAATGTGGACGACCAAAAGAGTGCCTTTATAGACAAGCAAGCTCCAAGATCAATTTAGAAGATGAAGTTGGGAACGTGGCAATATCACTGGATTCTTGCATGATCCAAGTCTCCAAATTCATGCTTGCCAACCCAAATTTCATGCTTGTCGAGTGCTTATAAAAGAAAGAAAAAAGAAGAAGAAAAAGGTTCAGAAAAATTTCCCAGAAACAGTGACACCCACACAAGAAATTCCCTTGAGAGGCGAGGTACAGAAAAATTCGAGAGATGATCCGCTTACATAAAAACCCTAGCACTCATATGCTAACTCTCCAAATTATCTACATCTGTAACGATTCATCTTCATAAGATGTATCAAATATTATGCGTGTAAAAGTGGTAATAACACATCCTGACTTGGTATGCCCCCAGAGTAGTCATTTCTTGACGAACTGGGTCAACAAATTCATCTTATTTACAATTTATTTTACACGTACATGTTTTGTTTGTGAGTCATTCCCAAATTAGCCGCATAATACTCTTTGTAAAAAACGACTCGCGACAACTGGCGCTAGAAGGAGGGTACTTCACCAAAAAACCAACCCATACACAAACCCTTAGTGAGCCAAGGCAAAAAAAAGAAATATAATGCCTCAATCTAGAAACACACAAACAAATGAGGTCGAGGCAAAGTCGACCTCATGACCGGAAAAGAGGCTCGGCCACCTCATAAAAGATCGGGGGAGTGGAGATTACCAATCTCGAGGATATTGCAAATGACCCGGCGGCCACAACAAGGGCCATCACTTTCTTGCTGCGAGCGCCGAAAGAGAGGGCTGAAAAAGAGTTGGACAAGTTAGAAACTCAAGAACATGAAGAGCGACGCTCGCGTACACCTGATAGCGAGCAAGTTAAAAAGAAAATTGCGAAGCGGGCCAGTAAAAAAGCGGATGACACGCCGATGACGAAACGACCTCAAGGGGTCTAGACCATCGGCGTTTGACGTTTGAGGCTCTCCGCCAAAGACCCGAATCGGCAATAATAATAGCGAGGATCCGTGAAAGGAACAACCAATAAAAATGCCTGCACATTCAGATCTTCATGATCATCCGCAGGCCGAACAAAAATCGGCGGGAACAAAATTGTCTATCCATCATCGATTGGGTAGTCAAGCACGAACTTGGAAAGGGGGATTGTCCCATCACGAGCATGAGCCACTGGGTCCTCATGATGGGAAACAGCCCCAATCTAAGTCTGTCAGTTCCACAAAATTTGCGGAAATGCAAAAAGCCATCGAGGGTTTACAGACTGACCTGGCCACGACCAAGGGCCACCCTCGAGCGAGCACAATACCCTGCTCGCCATTGTCACCAGCTATCATGGCGGCTAAAATACAAGAGAAAGTGGCGAAGTCCCGACCACCAATTCCCATATTCGATGCTGAGTCTGACCCTCATGTCCATCTCAGCAAATACCAGTGCCGATCATTCCCCATGACTTTGGGTGATCGGGCACATAGATGGTTTTCTACTTTGCCTGCTGCGTCTATCACATCTTTCGCCCAATTGGGACAACAGTTTTACATCCCACTTTTCATCCATCCATGTCTTGGCCAGTAATAAAAAAAAAGGTTGGCACATTTTTCCCAACTAAAAGGTGAGTCTGATCGAGCATACATAGAAAGATTTGATAAATGTTTGTATGATGGAGCCCTAGTCGAAGAGGATGCCAAGATCCTCGCGGTGGTCGGGGGTCTGACCCTGAATACTGACATGTGGAAGGCCATGCACCAAGACTGGCCGAACACATACTCAGAATTCCGAGAGCGAGCGGCTAAAATTATAGCCATGCAAGATTTGCTCGCCCAATCACGATTGGGTCAGGAACCTACAACTAGGAAAGTTGTCGGGAAGAAAGTGATGAATGAAGGGGGGTACAAACCCCCAGGTTCATTCAAACCATTCGAAGAAAGATCAGAAGCAAACGCCCTACGAAGTCTTTTGGGCGTTTCAACGAAAACAATTTTTAATCAAATCAGAGATCGGGACATGTTGGAAAGGCTAAGAAGAATCATAATGGACAAACATCGGCTTAATGCTTCCAAATATTGTAACTACCATGAGTACATTGGGCACAATACAGAAAATTATCGTGATTTACTCTGCCAACTTTGGAAGCTATACGAAGAAAATCGTCTTACCCAGTTCTTAAAAAAGTCGGTGAGCAGAGACTCCCGAACTGAAAAAATAGAAGATCGAAGAGGTAAGCGAAAAGCCGAACAAACATCTGACAGTGATCCCGAAGAATCACGTAAGAGGTCTGAGTTACCTAAAAGAGGGCCTCCTACTGTGGGACGAGGTCGAGAAAGTCAAGATATTCACATGATACGTCCTGAATATGGTCCAGTTGGTGGATGTTACCAGGAACCAACATTATCGAACAGACAAAAAAAGATGGAGATGCGTGCCATGCAAAGCATCCATCAAGTGAAGGTGGCGAGCACATCAGCTAGCACACCACCCTCTCACCAAATTATATTTTCAGAAGACAATCTCGACGGAATCATAACTCCCACAATGACTCCTTAACCATCAGTGCTCGACTCCTCGGGTTGAAGGTGCACCGTCTCCTGGTTGACACCGGAGCTTATGCGAACATTTTGTTCGTCAACACCCTTCACCAGATGGAAAAACAAGTTGGAAACTTGAGCAGTTATATTGAACCATGTGATCATACCATAATGGGTTTTGGGGAATCTGTAACCCGACCCTATGGCATGATTAGGTTAGGAGTCGAGTTAGAATCAACTCTGAATCCGGACATCCGACGAACTAGAATGCTAGATTTTGTAATCATCGATGCTCCGTCAACTTATAACGGGTATCTAGGTCGCCCGTTTATTCAGGAATTTAAAGCGGCCTGTTCTACGTATTACTACTGTGTTAAATTTCCAACACAAGATGGAACAGGAAGCGTAAAATGAGATCAGAAGAAAGCTCGAGATTGTTTGCTATCATGTGCACCAGAAAAACAAAATATTGTCAACATGATGGAGCAAACATGGGAGATTGGTGAGTCAAGCCAGCGAGCAAATGCCTCGCCTCAATATCTTCCGACGAACATAAGTTTGACGAGCACAACTCCTCGCGCGAACGCAGAATGCGCGAACACAGAATCCGGGGTGGCAACTCATGCCCCAGATCTCCAAGATAAAATGAATATTGATCCCCCCGAACAAGCAAACAGACCTAGAACCTCGCATAGGTTTTGAACCCATGGAGGTTGAAGACGACCACCGGGGGTCCATTCAAGATCCTCGGTGGAAGCAAAAAAGAAAGCAAGCGACGCCTGTCGAACAACTGGAGCCTAACAACATCGACCCGAACAGACCTGAGTTAGAAGTGTTCATTGGATCAGAATTACCTGAACCAATTAGAACAGAAATGATTGCTTACCTTCGAGCAAACTTAGATGTGTTCGCATGGTCGCACGAGGACATGGTTGGAATTGATCCAAAATATCCACGCCACTCCCTCAACCCTAATCCAATGCAAACTCCAGTTATCCAGAAGCGCATAAAGTTTAGTCCGGAAAAGTATGCGGCAATGAATAGTGAAATCAAAAAGTTGCTAGACAAGAAACTGATTCGAGAAGTGAAATACCCAAGATGGCTCGCGAACCCCCCGGCTCGCTTCGCAAAGTCCAATGGATCTTGGAGACTATGTATTGATTTCACTGATTTAAACAAGGCATGTCAGAAAGATAACTTCCCGATGCCGCATATCGATTATTTGGTCGATAATACAGCAGGCCATGAACTCATGACTTTCATGGATGCATTTGCTGGTTATCACCAAATACCCATGCACCCGGACGATCAAAAGAATACGGCATTCTGTAGTGAAAAGAATATGTACTGTTGGCAACGCATGCCGTTCGGATTAAAGAATGCCGGAGCAACATATCAACGTTTGGCGAACCCAACAAAGATTCAAGCCATGCTCGATATGCAGGCCCCCAGGAGTGTAAAAGAGGTCCAAAAGTTAACCGGACGTTTAGCTTGATGGCGGTTTATATCACGAAACGGAGATTAAATGCAAACCTTTCTTTGATACATTAAAGAAAGGGAAATTCGATGGACCGAGCATTGCCAAAATGCATTAGAATCATTGAAGCGAGACCTTGCGGATACTCGGACACCTTGTCTAAGCTTTCCCCCAAAGAACAACTCTATCAGATCATCTTTGCATCCAACATGCAATTAGTGTTGTGCTCTTACAAGCAGAAGGGACCATACACTTGCCCATTTACTATGTAAGCCAAGTGCTTAAGGAAGCCGAGCTCCGGTACCCACCATTAGAAAAATTAGCATATGCTCTCGTCATGAGTGTTCGAAAATTACGACTATATTTTTTCGATTACTCAGTCGAGGTACTGACCACCTTCCCATTGCGCCAAGTCCTTCACCGACCAGATACTGCAGGCAGATTACTCAAATTGGCGGTGGAGTTAGACACCAGATACGTTACCTCCGCTGAACAAAGAATGAAAAGCCAAGCTATGGCCGATTTCATGGTCTAGTTGACATATCCACAAATGCCCGAAAAGGCTATCGACCAACCATGGCATATGTATGTTGATGGCTCATCAACAAGTTCAAGAGCCGGAGCAGGCGTAGTTCTCATCAAATTTCAACCAGCAAACATTCACAACAACCATCCGTTTTGATTTCCCAGCTACAAATAATGAAGCTGAATATGAAGCTTTGATCGCTGGACTACAGATGGCAATGACAATGGGAATTCAGAGGCTGATGATTTATAGCGATTCACAGATAATCGTTTATCAAGTGACAGGCGAGTACGAGGCCCGAGGCGAACAGATGGCTCGATGACGACCTTTAGCAAAAGAGTTACTCGAGCATTTCGAACAAGTTTTCATAGAACAATTACCACGATTGGGTAATTCGCTCATCGATGCATTGTACGCTTTGTAAAGCAGAAGGAGTGAAGAACACAATGACATATTGTGGTCGTCACAACTTGTTCGCCATCGCCCCGTGAGCTATGATCGCTCAAGTGACAAGCGAACAAGAAACTTGGATGACTCCAATCCTAAGTTACTTACAAAAGGGACTTCTCCCTGAAAATAAGGCCCAAGCTACTCGCCTCATATTACAATCTGCTCGTTATACTATCATAGATGAGCATTTGTATAAAAGAAGCTTCTCACTTCCACTGTTGAAATGTATTACTCCCCGAAGAGGGTCGGTATTACGAACAAATCCATGAAGGAGTATGCGTAAAATCATACAATGGGGCTCGCCCTGGGCGCACAAAATAATCGACAAGGTTATTATTGGCCAACCCTAAAAAGATTCGCCACAGTATGCTCATGGCGATGCCCACAAGTGCTAGGTACATGCTCCACTTATTCATAGCCCACCTGAAGAATTAGTGTCAGTTTATAGCCCATGGCCATTTGCTAAATGGGGGATCGATTTGATCGGCCCATTTCCTACTGGCACGTCGGGAGTAAAATATGTTGTGGTTGCCGTTGATTATTATACTAAATGGGCCGAAGCCGAAGCCATTGTTAAAATTACCGAATAAAGAATGTGAAATTTTGTTTGGAAAAATATCATCTGTCGTTTTGGACTTCCCCAATCATTAGTAATCGATAACGACAAAACGATTCGATGGAAGTGAATTCGAATGAATCAGCTTCATTTGGGGCATAAAAAAACATTACTCAACTCCGTATTATCCCCAGTCAAACGGGCAAGTTGAAGCCGTTAATAAAATTATCAAGCATACCCTCAAGGCCAGACTTGATAATTCCAAGGGGGGTGGATGGGCTGAAGAGTTGCCTGAAATATTATGGGCCTATCGAACAACTTTCAGAACATCAACTGCGGAGACCCCGTTTGCCTTGGCATTTGGTGCGCGAAGCGATTATACCCGCAGAAATCAAGATTCCAAGTCATCGAACAATGACTTTTGGAGAGCACATCAATGACCAGGCGCTCGCCCTGAGTGCAGACCTGTTAGAAGAAAGAAGGACGGAGGCTGATTTCAAGAATGCTATGTATAAAAAGAGATCAGAGAAGTTCTACAACTCCAAAGTCCGAACACGCAGGTTCAATGTGGGCGAGCTGGTTTTAAGGCGGGCAACGGGGGTATCAAGTGGTGTGTTCGGCCTAACATGGGAAGGTCCGCTTCGAGTTCTGAGAATGTTTGCTAAATCGGGCCTATGACTTGGAAGACCTGAATGGAGTCCCATTGTCCTACTCGTGGAATGCGTCAAATTTGAAAAAATACTATCAATAATAGCGAGCATAGTCGGCCGAACAAAGTCGTCCTCACACTTGAAGTGATCATTGTTGGCCGAACATAATGGCCGATGTAGCTGAAACGAACACAAATGGATGAACATAATCAGCCATTCAGTTCAAACGAGTAGGACAATCCTGAAAGAAGAACACATTATGTTCGATACATATTTTCAGGAAAGAAATGCTGACCAGCACTATCGAAAGACAGAAGATACGTGTCAGAACGAGTTGTCAACAGAAGATACGTATCAGAACGAGTTGACAAGTGGTGGCAGCCAAGCAGGGACGAGTCAATCCTTAAGCAAGAGCTATCAAAAAGCTGAACAGATGTCAAAAGGGGGAGCAAAAGTAAGAGAGCCAGCACCAGCTAGCTATGCCAGCACTAGCTTGGGATAGTTCTATAAATAGGGGCATATTGATAGCTGAAAAAAGCAGAGAAAAAACATATGAGGAAGAAAAAAGGAAAAATATTACAATTCCCAGAAGAAGGTTGGTTTAGTATGCCCCCAGACGTAGAAGAATCCATCTCTCGATTCAGCAATCATTCAGCTGAATCGAGCATCTGTTCTGATACGAGTCTTTTATCCCATATACATCACGAGCATAGGTTGAAGCTCATTACCGGACTCAAGATGCTCGGCAAAGTCATGGTTGCCACTCCACGTTACTCACTGCTTATGCAGTAGTAAGTCATTAGTCCCCTATGCATCCCCAAAATCTCCTCCGAAGGGGAGGGATGTCATAGTGTTCGCCCAAACCAACAGGCGGACGCTGATGCTCAGGCATCTATTGAAGGGGACAGAATGGTGCGAGCTGAACATTTTGCTCGCACTTGATATAGGCGAGCAGGCATGCTCGCCACATGCTCATGTCTGCAGCTGCCCGCATAATCACAGCTTGTCCAGGAGGGACAAAAGCTTATGCTGCTGCTGCTGGAGCATGTTATTGAAGAAGGGTAGACAGGATGATGTGCCACATCCTTGTCAACATCAATTCCGCGGACAAGGTGAGGCCAGTTCGTGTCTACTCAAGACAAGGTTCAAATTCAAAACCCTAGTCTGATATCTATAGTTGTGTAATAGATTAGTCTTCTTCAAATATGAAGGTTGTAATAGAATACAAAGTGTTGCAAAAAGAAAAAGAAAAATATATGTACTTTTGTTCGCTAAGATTTTCTAGTTCAAGCCTATTTGAGGTCGCACCTAAGCCGGACGGCCCGAACAAAGACGAACGAGCCCAAGTCTATGTTCACCTGACGAACGAGTTCGTACTCGGATTCCCACAGCAAAAAGCGAGTAATGGGTACGCAGTCGCAAAAGACGACTCGTACTTACAGATACCCGTAGTTAAAGCGGGTGATGAGTGCGGGGTCACAGCTAAATAAGACGGCCCTAGTACGAAGTGATCGCACCTAAATAAGACGACCACGCACCAAGAAAGGGGGGTTCATAAAGTAACCCATTTGGTCGCACCTAAATGAGACGATCAACTGATTGTAACGTTAATAAGACAATCAAAACCGAAAAAAGTCAGGAGCGGGCATAGGCAAACCCAATGTTCGAATTCATTCAGAAGAAAAGGGGCAAAAAACTGGAAAGCAACAAAGCGAACACAAAGCAACAAAGCAAACATCAAGCAACACAAGTATCAATTTTCATCCTCAACAATCATCAATAATCAGGTTAGAGGAGACAGTTCAAATATGTAATTCATCCATTCAGTTGTAAATGTGTTCGAACAAAAGAGAAGCAGTCAGCAAAAAATTACAAGTGTTGAAGACATTGTTCGAACAAAAGGTGAAGAAGACAAAAAAATTACACGACATATGTTTGACAAAACAAAAATAACATCAAGGAGCAAATTCATAGTTGGGGGTGGACGGAGAGAGATGTCGAACAAATCGTGCTCAGCCCCCTCAGCAACAACTCCTTCAGTATGGTCAGGTACCAAATGCTCGCCAGAAGGTACATTTGCTCGGTCACAGGAGGTCCCCTTTGCTCGGCGCACTTTTGTCGGTCCCGAACTCGGTTTGAGATTTTGGCCAAAGAACACCAAAGAAGATTCACGCGTCGAGCCATCTTCCTCATCCAGAATAGGATCATCAACTTTGATCCCCTCAGGAAGAATGGAGAAATCACACAGATCGTTCAAATCTGACATTGGAAGGTTGCGATCCGGTGGGTTGTCGATCAGGTACTGCTGAAAACTGGATATAAGAGGGGCAATTTGTTCGTCGTTGGATGCATGGCGAATGCATGACCGGATAAAGATCGGCGAAGGTACAAATGTAGGAGAAGTTGGACATAGAATCAACATACTCATCATCGCAGCGCGACTTTGAATTTTCGAGACCCAAACGAGTGTTGGTCTCCTCAAAGAATGATGAGTTTGTTGGCGAAGCGTCCTCTCCCTCTCACTTTCCATGGCCTCGACGCCACTTCGAGTCTACGGCTCAACATTCATTTCCTCCCCGAGCTCTTCAGATATCTCGCCACCTCCTCTTGAGAGTGAATCGCCCTCCTCCGTCTTCGGGCGAGCATCTTCCCGAGCCAAAGGAAAGCATCTTCCCGAACTCGGCGATCAAGCTTCGAGATTCAACGGAGTCCATGATCGGGGTCCAACAGGAGGTGGAGAAGATGTGTCAACCTCCATTTCAACGATTTGTGAAACTGGACCGACCACGGAAGCGGCCGCTCGACGCTTTCAGCCAGTCCGAGTCACCTTATGCGCAGATCAATGCCTCATCTCGAGCACGTTACGATCGGCTGCGCCATCTCATCCGAGTTTGTTCGCTTCGGCCCCTCGCCGCCGATTTCCACCCTCGGTCTCTTCATGATGGAGCTTGTTCGCCAAATTTTGCTTCGGCGAACGAAAACTCTCTTTCTACTGCTCGATTCCCCAAGGCCGGACGCGGATCGGCTTACCCTGCTCGCCTCCCCTCTGCTTGTTCGCTGAGCCTCCCACTCAGCCTGAATCCGAGCAAGCTCATGTGGCCGTTTTCTCCGAGCCATCTCAGTGTGTTCGGATGTACTCACAGCAATGGTCACAGCGGGAAAAGCTATAAACAAAATAATTCATTATGCACAAAAGGATAACAGCGAGAAAAATGGCACAAAGCTTATACAAATAAAAGAGGCAATCCTTACCAACGGGATTAACAGCAACAAGATGATGAGGAGGTACGAACAGACCTCCTTTCTTCCTCTGATCGGCGGTATTCAGAGTTCTCACAGACCGTTCCGAGCGAGACTCCAGATCAATTTGCCAAACGCTGCTAAAATAGCCGTCGTTGGTCTCCTTATCCGTCGCAGCTGGAATCCCTGAAATAATGAGTGAGTTAAAATCAGTTCAAATCGAAGAACGAAAGACACAAAATCACTTACTTCGGTACACCCCAAAGTCAGTGGGGATGTCTAAACGAGCATTTGGTTCGCTTCCAGAGGCCGGGCTCTTCCAATCGCCCCCAACGAACCAAAATTTTTCCTTCCAATCACTGATTTTGTTCGGCACATCCTCAATGATTTTGCACTTGGCATTAGCTTGCATGAACAACCACCCATGTTCGCCTCTCGGACGGGTCAAGTGCACCAATCGAGCAAGTTCAGCTGCTGAGGGATAGTATCTTGGCTTCATTTTGCCGAACAAAGTCAGGAAACTTATAATCATGTGCCACCCATTCGGCTTCAGCTGCGTGATGGTAATGTTCCATTCCACGAGCAAGCGGGTGATGGTCGGATGGAGGGGAAATCGAAGGACAGCTTCCATTGTGTCTAAATTCACGGCGACACAACCCTCAGGGGGTTGGTCGGCCCTCCATCGAGACCCTAAGTGCCCGAAAAAAGACATCTTTGGGGGTTTCAGTAATTCCTATGCAAATCAGTGAGCATATTCAAGATCAATTACGCTCGCTATCTTGCTCGCTGGGTACTCATTCTCAACCCTAATCCTATGAGGTTGCTCGGGCCAATCAAAACTATAACGAGCATTATACTCGTTATATGTTGGACTATGAGGGACACCAATAGGTATATCAAGCTCAGAATTTTGCTCACCAACTACCCCTATGTTCGATTCGGTTACATTTACAGCCATCAAAATTTCCCCCCTCACAACATCGTCATTCCTATCTACATCAACATCAATTTGGGGCAAAGAATTATCACCTGAATCGTCCAAAAATCATTACGGACTAAGTCCCTATCCAATTCATTTAGGGCTACGTCGGAATCGGAGGAAAGAACGGCAAACGGTTGCCGAACTTGCTAACGAATTCCTGAACCCGAGACATTCGTCTCCGGCGCATTTGTGTCGCTACGGGGGATTCTACTGACAGAGGGGGAAGAAGAGGAACAGAGGGGGAAGAAGAGGAACTATGGTGGTTTGATTCTAGGGGGACAGTAGAGTTTGAACAAGAGGCCATAATCGCAATAAGAGAAAGAATGCAGCGATTACCTGAGTAAGTTTCTTCGCCGGAATGATGAAGCCCTCACGGAAATTTTCGATTACCTTAAAAGATTGAAAGACAGAGGCAAAAAGAAGAAGGAAGGAGAAAAGGGTTTAAGGTGGAGAAACGAGGTATATATAAATATTGGATTCGATTTCGAAAATCCAGCACAGAATACGAAACGACATCAACTATGGCCCAATAAGATTTTAACAGTCGGGCCCCCTGTTGAATACAAAGCGATCCGGCTGGGGGGTATTGTTGTGTTCGATATAATAATCCATGATTAATCGAACACGTAAGAGCGACACGTGTAATATTTATTAAAATAATCATGCCCAATGGACAAGTAATCGCTACTCAGATCAGGAAAGAGGAATTAAATGAGCCAAGTCAAAAAGACTCAGACGGCCAAAAGGCTCAGATATCCTGAGGGTCAGTATGCTCTCAGCTCAGATATCCTGAAAGGCTCAGATATCCTGAGGGTCAGTATGCTCGCAGCTCAGATATCCTGAAAGGCTCAGATATCCTGAGGGTCAGTATGCTCGCAGCTCAGATATCCTGAAAGGCTCAGATATCCCGAGGGTCAGTATGCTCGCAGCTCAGATATCCTGAAAGGCTCAGGCATCCTGAAGGGTCAGTATGCTCTCAGCACAACATTCTGAAGACTCGGGCATCCCGGCGGTCGAGTGCTCGATACTCGAGATATCCGAAGACCAACATCCCGAGGGCTCGATTATGCTTTCGAGGAGGACAAGATTCCAAAGATAAAACTGACATGGTTAAAAGGGCGAACAAAACATCCAACCGAGCAAAAGATTAATTTGGACAAGCAAAAGAGTGCCTTACAGACAAGCAAGCTCCAAGATCAATTTAGAAGATGAAGTTGGGAATACTATAATTTTCTCTTTTTACAGTAAGTAGTACAAGTTGTATTTATAGACAAGAAACTAGGGTTTACTTCTTCGTGGGCTTCCTCCAGCGGGCTCGCCAAGCTTTTCTGCCGCCCGATCTAGGGTTTCCCCGGTCAATCTCATGATTTCCGCGTCTGGATATACTTGCCTTGCTTACCCTGCGATATCCGCGCTTTCAGTTATCCATATCTTTGCCAATTATAGCCGCGACCTTCTCACTTCTTCCAAGTCGCCGTGCGACCTTCTTCGGTCCGGGGGAAGTCGTTCAACGACCTCCCAAGCCCAGTTGAAGTCGCTCTACCAGATCTTCTTATCGAGTAGGATTATTCCATGTGCAACAATTGCCCCTCAAGTCGAGGTCGCGTGCTCGCATCGGGACCTAGGCTTGATCTGTAATTGGAACGACTTGGGGAGAGTCGACCTCAGGAAGTATCCCCGAGACGCCTGGTGGATCGTGGGAAAATGGACCGTTCTGCCCGATTTGTGCGGTATTCGATGGATTTTGCCATGATGATGTTGCAGGCGGATGAGGTCATGCGTCGCAGGCTTCTCCAATCGGTGAGCGCGGTGCAGGTCACGCGTGTCCTGTGCGACTTTGTTTCCCAGAGAAGGGTTTGACTTATGTCTTTATTGCAATTCGACCCCCGCACTCTTCTATAAGAGGGCTAGGGTTCCACACCCGTTGCCATTTATCCTTCGCGCGCAGCTCCAATTTTCCCTCATACTCAAGCTTCTTTTTCTCCATGAGACTCCAGCGAGATCACACTTCCGATAATTCCCCCTTTCCCTCTTTTCCTATGGCTTTCGACTCTTTCGCGTCCGCTGTGCCGCGTCCTCCGATCTCTTCGTCTTCGGACGAGGACAACATCGCCGTAGCCCAACTCCAACAACTCACCGCCTCTCATTCCAGCAAACGGCCATGGCGGAGTCTTAAATCATGACCATCGATCGTCGTCCGTGATCTGCGAAGGATGAATGGCGTTTTCTTCAAAAGCTGGAGGATATTACTCACCTTTCTCCTTTGGACATCGGTACGCTTTGCCCGGCGCGTCGAAGGAGAAACCCAACCCTTCGTACCTCGGCTCTGGCCGGGATTATGGGAACTTTATGCAGACCTTCGACTATCAATTCTACTAAGTGAGGCCACTATATAGCGACACGCTCATCTGAGGAGAATCCCCGGTTCACTCACGAGTACATGGCCTCAAACTTGCCCGTATATAATTAAACTCTGGCCGATCGGCGTGTGTGCTCTCTCCTGCGATTATACAAAGTGCCCCGGGATGTACACTTCTATGGGGCGACCTCCAAGGAGAGTGCCGACCAAGCCAGAAATATTTATTAAAATATTAGTACAAAATTATGAGAAATAGGTTTTCTTGCTTATAAGACTCGAACTCATGATCACTTGGATATAAATAATGATGTTCTAACCATTTAAGCTATATAAATAAATCTCGTAATTAGAAAAGAGGTACTCCATCCGTCCCAATCTTAAGGGAAATCTTACTGTAGACACTAAAATTAAGAATGTGTGATAAAGTGATAAAAAGTGTTGGAGGTAGAATTAGTTGTTTATTAATATTTTATGTGATAATTTAATAAATTGTTGGGGGTAGAAAACGTTGTTTATTATTATTTTATGTGATGAAGTGAGTATTTCTATTTTTAAAAAATATTAGTATTTTATGTGATAAAATGATAAAGTGAGTATTTTCATTTAAAAAAATGTTACATTAAGATTGACACAAATAAAATAGAAAGAGTTACATTAAAATTGAGACGGAGGGAGTATTGATTTATATGTTTTAATAGTATAACTACTCATGTATTTCATAACTATCGTCACATATCGTATGCACACATCACTTTTATCTCAATCGAAAACCCATAATAAAAGAGAAAAAATGGAGAGAAAATAAAATTGTTCAGAATTGCTTCACAAGCCGTGATTTAGGGTGTGTTTTAAAACATTTAAAATAGCTTATAGAAGCACTTATTTTTAAAAGTTGTGAGAGAAAACTTTGAAAATAAGTGTTTTAAGAAGTTGTTTTAAGTGTTTCAAAACACGCCCTTAGTGTCTATTTATAAACTCAAATGAAAGGGTAGAAATACTTTTTTTTTAAATAAAAATTAAATTGAGTCTAACATGTAGTATCTTTTGAAAAAAAAAAAATACTTTTACTTAATTTTGTTGAGTTTGCAAATGGACACGCGATTTTTCTCATATCAACGTATGATATATAATACATTTAGGATCAAACTTGCATTAATCTGTTTTTGAACTTTCTTCTAATGATCTCTTCCTCTCCTCTAATTGGATGTGCGGCATATTTTAATTTTTAAACCCAACAACCACTTATCTTCAGTGTAATTAAATAAATGTCTTGACAAATTCAACCAAAATTTCAAATTTATAATGCATCACTAACTATAGCTACTTAATTATTAATTAACTAAATTGATCGAGTCTACGATAGAATCACTACAACTATAAATTAATGTTAAAAGAAGTCAGAATTTATTCACTATTCGAGTGGAATAATTTATTAATTAATAGATAAAACCTGATTAAAATTTGACCCAATAAAAAAAATAAACAAAGTTTTTTGTGCCTGTGATTTATTCCAATTTCACGTGAGTGAGACTAGTTGTGGTTAAGGTTTGAATTTTCTAAAATGACGAATATAAGCAAGATGCATGACAGAGAACTGGATTTTTCTGGTCAAAACTTGAGATTTTTAGGATCAAATTTTTAGAGTTAAATAAAACTACGTAGTATCTTTCAAGATGCGAAAGTTTTAAAATTCATACTTAACTTTAATTACAGAAAGATTTAGTAAACAAATCAAGGGATTAAGTTTTTTATAGTCCACTAATTTTTACTTAGTCTTAAAATTGGTCCCGATTTTTAATTTTTTTTTATTTTGGTCCTGTAAGTTATTAAAAAATTTGAAATTGGTCATTTAACCTGCTACAGCAGGTCACCGAACAGGTAACCGCTACATATGTAATTATTTTATTTTGAAATGACATCTAAACTTTTTTAATCCTAATAATTTTGAATCTAAAGTTTTCTGCGTATTTTTTTGGGGAGGAAGAATAACTTCTACGCATTTTAGTTTATTTTTGTATTTTTCGATCAGTTTAGACTGGTAAACCAACCCGATTAGCTTTATCTTTTAATACACAAATTGTTTTTAAACCCGCCCCAAAATCCGATCAAAATTATTATAATTAAAAAAGTTCAAATAACGCTTTAAAATTAAAAGAAAAAATAAAATAATTATCCATGTATCAGTTACCTACTTAATAACTTGATGCTTCATGTAGAATAAGTTAAATAACCAAACTCAAAAAATTTGAAAACTTATAAGAACATAATCAAAAAGTTAAAATAATCAGACCAATTTTAAAATAATATAAAATTATTGTGGACTAAAAAAAAACTTAACCCCTAAAATCAAACTATACAAGTCCAAATTGTATCTTACGTAATCACGAAAGTCATTTTATGTTAGTTGATACAACTTGTTACACTTTTATCCACACACTAGATTTATTTTCCATAATCTAGTTCTTTCACGTGACTTTATTACCAATCTCTAGTGCACGAGTCTATCTATTTATCCATATTTTGGACTACAAATAGGCATAATCCAACCTATTTTTTGATACGTATTAATTAGGTATGTTGTGACCTAGATTTTGTATTCAGGGCAACGTGATGATACGAATGGGATCAAACAAATAACAAAGAACAAGTATGAAATATGCTGCAGATTTGATTATCCAGTTCGTCTTTTGAATAAGACTACGTCTGGGGACGTCCAAGCCAGAAATGTTTTATTATATTCTCTGCCTAGAATACTAGAATTTTCTCTTTTAACAGTAAGTAGTACAAGTTGTATTTATAGACAAGAAACTAGGGTTTACTTCTTCGTGGGCTTCCTCCAGCGGGCTTGCCAAGCTTTTCTGCCGCCTGATCTAGGGTTTCCCCGGTCAATCTCGTGATTTCCGCGTCTGGATATACTTACCTTGCTTACCCCGCGATATCCGCGCTTTCAGTTATCCATATCTTTGCCAATTATAGCCGCTTGAGGTCGCTTCCGACTTGTGGCCTTTCTCAAGGTCGAATGCGACCTTCTCACTTCTTCCAAGTCGCAGTGCGACCTTCTTCGGTCCGGGGAAGTCGTTCAACGACCTCCCAAGCCCAGTTGAAGTCGCTCTACCAGATCTCCTTGTTGGGGAATGAGTTGCACATATCTATTCGGGGTGAATATTTAAATACAAATTTAATTCATTAATTATTACTAGCATGAATTAATCCTATATTAATTCAAATAATAATAGCAACAACAAATCATGCATATAAAAAACCACGTAAAACCTACGCATGCGGAATCTACGGGTTTACGTGAACGTACCTCTCGGGATGGCAGTGGCTTTGGTCGGACGGACTAACCAAAAGGACTTCCCAAGTATTCCTTAGCCCTTGCTCGACAATCCGGTGGAAGGATACTCGCGAACAATTAACAAAAGGAAAAAATAAACTTTGTTGCACCACTTATGTGGATTTGCTAATATTTCCAGCACATAGAATTGTACTTGGGAATGAACAAATCATCCCCTATTTATAGGAGAGAGGGTGGTCGAAATTTGTGTTATTTTTCAATGTGGGATAAGACTTTTCTTGGTCACCAAGAAATCTTGAATATATCCCATATATTCTCTTTCCCATAATTAAAATATTTCACAAAAATCCCACCTCCTCATATATGGATATAATTTTCGAAAATTTTGGCACAAGAATCCAAGATTTGGATCTTCTTGAATTTATGAGATATTCTTGTATTTCAAGAAATACATATCTTCCATAATATCTTTTCAAGAAAATCAAGAAAATCTTTCTTGCCCATAATATTCAAAAATTTCGAAATATGCATATAGATAATCAAGTGGGAGATTTCTTGAATTTAATGAGATAATCTTGTATTCCAAGAATACATATCTTCATTCCATAACAAAATTCAAAGAAAATCTTTCTCCCTCTTTTATCCATAAATTTCAAAAAAAATGGAGGAAATATCAAGCAACAATATTTATTTTATTTTAATCACCTTTTCAGTTATTGGACTATTTGTTGGGCTACTCAGGGGGCCTTTAGGAGAATTAAGATTTGACCTTCTAATGGATCTTGAATATCTAATATTGAGCCACAATATAATTCAAGCCCATAAATATTAATTAATCCCACTACATAATTAATATTGCACTATCCATCTTAACCCATATTACAGTCAATATGGCTCCCCGGTCATTATTTCCCCGTGTTTAAGATTATCTAGCCCATCAATTAATTCAAGCCACCTAAATAGCTTTCCGTTAATTAATATCTTTTGTCCTTGGTCGAGGAACGGTTCAACATTATTATCCATACCGGAAACTAATTCCACTTGCAAGATTTGGTATGATAAAACTTATGAACCTCCCAAGGGGGCAAATCAAACAAGCGTGCTTGCACACGATTCTTCAGATTAAATCTTAGCAATCACATGTGACCGATAATATTGCCCAAGATAAAAAAGTATTGAATCTCTCTACGATTCGCTACCCATGATAAGTCAAAGCAATAGTTACCGATCCCACGTGATCCTATTTAAGGGACGAAAGTTAAGAAACAACGAACCACCGAGGTCTAATTCTTCCTTGTTCGATTCAAAGAATTTATCCTCCTCAGAGGTCCTATTCAAATAAGATCACCATGCACTAGTGTAATCTCTTGGTCAAGACAAACCAATCTCGAGCCTTACACCTCAACCTTTCGCGATGGTTGTTCATTTCCATCTAGGTCGTGAATGGCGTACTTTTTTAGTTACAAGGATCATTAATTTAATCTTACGTGATCGGGTATCACTAAATTAACTACTGATGTAACAACACGTCATTTAATTATTGAACAATTATGCAAAGAAATATATATAACATTCAATCATATTTAAAGCATCGGTGATAAACAATTTATTTCAAGAAATAAGTCTCGAAATTCAGGTTTAGATTATACAAAAGTAAAAAGCATACTTTTCAAAGATAATCCCAACAATCTCCCACTTATACTCAAAGTCTTTTTTAAGTATACTACAACACGTCTCGAGTAGTCCGTGACATCTAATGTCACCTACACGAACCTAATAATTTCTCCCACTTATACTCAAAGTAGATTGGCAACGGTCTTGACACCCGTTCCACTCACATGTCTCTCGAATGTATTCAGAGGCAGACGCTTTGTGAATGGATCTGCTAGGCTGTCCTTAGACGCTATCTTTGCCACATCTATATCTCCTCTCTTAACGATTTCTCGTATAAGATGTCTTTCCTTTAATGTGTTTGTTTGACTCGTGGACTCTTGGTTCTCTTGAATTTGCAACTGCCCCTAGCAGATATTGCTAGACAAATTCAGAACACCATCCAAGTCCACTAAGAAGATCTAGAGCCCAATCGGTTCTTTCACTGCTTCACAAGCAGCTACTTACCCGAGTCCCATGGTTGAGTCAGTGATGCATTTCTGCTTCACACTCGTCCATTTGATGGCTACACTTCCCAAATGGAAACACACTAACTGAGGCAGATAATTTCTGGAATCTATATCTGATTGGAAATCCGAGTCCATGTAGCCGATGGGGATTGGAGTATCTGACTGATAAATCAACATTCTATCCCGAGTTCTTTTCTGATACTTCAGAATGTTTTTAACTGTCATCCAATTCGCTTTCCCTGGGTTATTCTGATATCTTGTTACAATGCTTACGGCAAAGCAGATATCCGGTCTCGTGCACAGCATTGCATACATAAGGTTTCCGACAGCCGAAGCACAAGGAATGCCTTTCATGTCATCTATCTCCTTTTGCGTCTTAGGGGACATTTTCTTGGATAGATGGATTCCAAGCCTGAAAGGTACGAATCATTTCTTGGAATCTTGCATCTTTGAATCGTTTCAAAACCAATTAATACTATGTATGAAACTTGTGATAACCCGACCATCCTTTTCTTGTGATCTTGATCCCAAGGATGTGTCCGGCTTCCCTAAGTCTTTCATATCAAACTGTTTTGAAAGCCATGCCCTTACGTCTGATCACACCTTCACATCGTTCCCGATGATCACAATGTTATCTACGTATAGTACTAAGAATACCAATGCAGTTCCGACACGCTTTTTATATACACAACTTTCAAACTCGTTTTGATCAAACCCATAAGACTTTACAACATGATCAAAACTTTGGTTCCAAGCTCTAGATGCATGTTTGAGTCCGTAAATGGACCTCTTGAGCTTACAAACTAGGTGTTCTTGGCCTGTTTCAATGAAACCTTGGTGTTGTTGCACATAGATCTCTTTATCAAGACTTCCGTTAAGGAAAGCTGTCTTGACATCTATTTGCCAGATTTCAAGGTCGAAGTGCGCAGCAATCGATAAGAGAATACAGATGGACTTAAGCATGGCTACGGGTGAAAAAGTTTCCTCATAATCGATCCCTTTCTTTCTGAGTATAACCTTTCGCCATTAGTCTTGCTTTAAAAGGTTTCAACCTTCCCGTCCGATCCTCTTTTCCTCTTATATACCCACTTGCATCCAATGAGTTTGACCCCATTAAGTGGTTCGACTAGCTCCCACACTCTATTATGAAACATAGAACCCACTTCGGCTTTCATTGTTGTTTGCCAAGAATCTGCATCCTTATCTTGGAGTGCCTCGTCATATGTCCATGGGTCTGATTCCGGGAAACAAGTTCGAGGACTCTCCTATTCACATGAATCTCTCGGGCTGTCTAACAACCCTCCCACTATGACGAGGCTCCGGTTGTGAAAGCGTATCGTTTGGTATATCATCTAGTACAGTTGGCACTGAGGTTTGCCCTCTAAGCTCATTTAAGGTAATCTCATTTCTGGGTTTTCTTTGGTTCATATAGTCTTCTTCCAAAATCTAAAGTGTGTACTGATAACCACCTTTTGATCTTCGGGACTATAGGACATACACCCTTTTGTTCCCTCGAGGTATCCTACAAACAGCCTTAATTCTGATCGAGGATCCAATTTACCGACTTTCTTGTCCAACACGTAGCGGACACCCCAAAGTTCTCATGTGTTTCATACTAGGCTTGCGCCCGGTCCACAATTCTTTGGGAGTTTTGGGAACCGATATGGATAGCACCAAGTTCAGAATGTAAGCCGCTGTTTCCAAGGCATAACCCCAGAACGACTTGGGAAGATCCGCATAACTCATCATTGATCTAACCATTTCCAAAAGAATTCTGTTGCTTCGCTCTGCAAACCCCGTTTTGTTGAGGGGTTCCGGGTGCAGTGAGCTGGGATACAATCCCTTCATCAGATAAGTAGTTCAAAAACTCATCGCTGAGGTATTCGCCTCCACGATCAGATCGTAGAGACTTGATACGTTTTTCCATATGATTCTCTGCTTGAGCCTTAAATTCGTAGAATTTCTCAAAGGTCTCAGATTCATGCTTCACAAGGAAAATGTACCTTGAGTAATCATCAATAAAATTACTCATAACCTCCCCTTGCTTTGGTTGACATTAGACTACATACATCTGTGTGAACGATCTCTAACACTTCTTTGGCCCTATTCCCCTTGGCTCCAAATGCCCTCTTGGTCATATTACCCTCCAAACATGATTCACAGGTTGGAATCGATTCAACTTGGAGACGCTCCAGTGAACCATCTTTCACCAACCTTTGGATCCTCTTTGGATTTATATGACCTAATCTTAGATGCCAAATAAGTGTCTCGTTCACGTCTGATGAACGATTTCTTTTTTTCGAAAACAGTTGATGTGTTATAGGATATATTTCGTGAGTGGTGTGCACAGTTAATTGTATAGAGATTTTCCATCAATGTCCCGTAACAGATACACTCATCATTTCAAAAATGATGTCATTCTTATTAGAAGAAACTTAGTGTCATTTAATCGAATTTTAGAAACTGAAAGTGAATTCTTTCTAAAACTGGGAACACAAAGATAATCTCAAAAAAACTTTATCTTCAAAAGATAGGTGCACTTCTCCCACTGCTTTAACTGCTACTCTTGTAGCATTGCAATGTCTGCTACTTGCGTAGTATTGCAATAATCGTTACTACCGTAACATTGCAATATCTGCCACTTACGTAACATTGCAATGTCTTCTACTTTCGTAACGTTGCCCAGTGTGATGAGGATCTCACTCCCACTACGTTGTCGGATCATTTAGAACCTGTGAAGCCAACATGATTAGTGGATCTCGTATCAACCACCCACGAATGAGAAGTATACGCGGCTAAACAAGTTTCAACAACTAGTGTGTGAAAATTACCTTTCTTTCCGTCCCTTTTGGGGTTGGAACAGGCAAAACCTCCATTGTCCTCTCTCACCGCAGCTTAAGCACTTCCTCTTTGGATTTTCCTTGACTCAACAAGCATTCCTCATCTTACCATTGCCCTTGGCAACCGTTGAGTTTTATTGCTTATGGCATGTGGTCCTCTTCTTTATCTTGCCTACCCTTGGCCTAGAAGATGAAGACAGACCACTTGCCGTCAAAGCTTGAGTTTGGTGCCTTATCATCATTTCTGCCGAGTCCAAAAGTTTGCAACAAATTAGCTAGCGAGGCCAAAATGCTCAAAAACCTTTCTGGGCAGAGAATGAAGTACCAAATTCATCTGAGTCTCTAGATCATAATCTGCACTCAGAATCTCAAGTTTGTTCAGATGGGCCATCTATTTTGAGGACGTAATCCCTTACGGGTTTTTCCTCCACCATTTTCAGCGACGACATCTCTCGCAAGGTGATCTGACGAGTCCCGCATGTTTTGACTCGTCAGTTGGCTCATCTGATTTTTGTGTGTCAAAATCCACTTGTGCTTTTGTGCAGTTAGGACAATTATAATTTTCCAATCAATATAGTTTCCATACATATTGTATTGACTTTAAGTATAATAACAGTGGATTAAAAGGTAACGACATGCTGAACTGAAATAAACAACTATATGCAATAGCATAAGTATATCACAAGGTTCGATCACATTTCATCATATTTTAAAATCTCAAAAAAAATATGAACATGCATCAGCCAACATCTCAAAACAGTTTAAAAAAGCCACGTGGGGTGGGTCATTATTTAAACACATTCAAGCAGGTTACAAACAAGTACAGTTACAAACCTTTAATATCCAGATTAATAGTTGACTCTCACTTGACCAATATAAAATTGACAGGGACTTCGGGGAAGTATATGCATATCAATTTTATACCTAAGTAATAACCATGATTAAATACAGGATTACTATTTCGCTTTAATCGAGCCTCGTGGGGAGGGTCATCGTCGCCACTAGTAATAACCCACAATCATCCGTTCGGAATTCATTCATGTAAAACCTATCTTTTGACCGTCCCGTGGGGGGAATTTCTCCAAAAGAATTCACAAATAAATAAATCATGGAGGTCAAAATTAATTCAATTTTATTATCCGGAATAAAATTATCAATTAATTATTTAAAACATACTTAGTAATTTTGAAGTTGAGATTTTTCAATTTGGCAACCCTCATGCAAACACATTTAAACAAATTAAACAAAGCATAAGATAACACAAATAAATCAAGCAAAACAGAAAAATAAACATATTGGGCACAAATTATCCAATTGTCATGGTTTGATTTTTCTTGACTTGACCTTGAAGAAACAAGTCTCGAATTTCTCCCACTCGTTCGTCTCGGAAAAATACTTCATCTCGAACCGCCACGCGGCAAACTTGGCCAGGGATGCGCCCTCATCCGGCCGGCCATTGCCACTGGGATGCCCTAAGCGACCTCGGCACCGCTTTGGCGAGCCCACGCCCGCCAGCGCCTCAGACGCCTCGGCGAGAGTCGCCCGATCCTCAGCGGACAAGCCTTCATCCCGTTATGTATATTTCGCCGCCATCGCCTTCGCCCGCGTCCTCGGCGGCCTTCGCGTCTCCCGCGCAGCGCCAGCGTCGCGGCCGCCTGTCCTCCCGGCTGGAAGCGCGCACACGCATCGTCGTCACCCCTCATCTCCCGTCGCGTGGCGCCCGACCCTGCCCCTACCCATGCGCCCATGCATGCAATACATACGCCGCCTACTCCTCAGTTACGGATTTAGGTCCTTTAATTCTTCATCTCTTGGTTCTGAGTCAGGTTTAGTTGTTACAAAAATAAATAAACACAGATCTAGACTAAGTTATTACATTGATCAAATCAAACAAATCCTAGTCTACTCGTGGATTTTCTCACGAGGCAAAAAACAATCCGAATCGAATCAAATTAAAAAACCACTTTATATGCATGCAAAATAAAACATTAAAATCCATAACAATTGGATACCGCAAAAAAGCAGATCTAACAGTTCTACTATCCAATTTCAAATTTAATGTCCACGAATTAAATTACAATTTAAAAATTCAGAGTCTTAAACAAAGGCTCGATACGGCTTGTTGGGGAATCGGTTACGCAGATCTATTCTAAGGTGAATATTTAAATACAAATTTAACTCATTAATTATTACTAGCATGAATTAATCCTATATTAATTCAAATAATAATAGCAACAACAAATCATGCATATAAAAAAACCACGTAAAACCTACGACGCGAATCTACGGGTTTACGTGAACGCATTCTCTCGGGATGGCAAAGTGGCTTTGGTCGGACGGACTAACCAAAAGGACTTCCCAAGTATTCCTTAGCCCTTGCTCGACAATCCGGTGGAAGGATACTTTCATGAACAATTAACAAAAGGAAAAAAATAAACTTTGTTGCACCACTTATGTGGATTTGCTAATATTTCGGCCACATAGAATTGTACTTGGGAATGAACAAATCATCCCCTATTTATAGGAGAGGGTGGTCGAAATTTGTGTTATTTTTCAATGTGGGATAAGACTTTTCTTGGTCACCAAGAAATCTTGAATATATCCCATATATTCTCTTTCCCATAATTAAAATATTTCACAAAAATCCCACCTCCTCATATATGGATATAATTTTCAAAAATTTTGGCACAAGAATCCAAGATTTGGATCTTCTTGAATTTATGAGATATTCTTGTATTTCAAGAAATACATATCTTCCATAATATCTTTTCAAGAAAATCAAGAAAATCTTTCTTGCCCATAATATTCAAAAATTTTCAATATGCATATAGATAATCAAGTGGGAGATTTCTTGAATTTAATGAGATAATCTTGTATTCCAAGAATACATATCTTCATTCCATAACAAAATTCAAAGAAAATCTTTCTCCCTCTTTTATCCATAAATTTCGAAAAAAATAGAGAAAATATCAAGCAACAATATTTATTTTATTTTAATCACCTTTTTTGATTTATTGGACTATTTGTTGGGCTACTTCTCGGGGGCCTTTAGGAGAATTAAGATTTGACCTTCTAATGGATCTTGAATATCTAATATTGACCCACAATATAATTCAAGCCCATAAATATTAATTAATCCCACTACATAATTAATATTGCACTATCCATCTTAACCCATATTACAGTCAATATGGCTCCCGTCATTATTTCCGTGTTTAAGATTATCTAGCCCATCAATTAATTCAAGCCACCGAAATAGCTTTCCGTTAATTAATATCTTTTGTCCTTGGTCGAGAACGGTTCAACATTATTATCCATACTTAGGAAACTAATTCCACTTGCAAGATTTGGTATGATAAAACTTATGAACCTCCCAAGGGGCAAATCAAACAAGCGTATTTTGCACATTGCGATTCTTCAGATTAAATCTTAACAATCACATGTGACCGATAATATTGCCCAAGATAAAAAGTATTGAATCCTCTCCGATTAAGCTACCCATGATAAGTCAAAGCAATAGTTACCGATCCCACGTGATCCTATTTAAGGGGACGAAAGTTAAGAAACAAATAACCAATCGAGGTCTAATTCTTCCTTGTTCGATTCAAAGAATTTATCCTCCTCAGAGGTCCTATTCAACAAGATCATGCACTAGTGTAATCTCTTGGTCAAGACAAACCAATCTGAGCCTTACACCTCAACCTTTCGCGATGGTTGTTCATTTCCATCTAGGTCGTGAATGGCGTACTTTTAGTTACAAGGGACTGTTAATTTAATCTTCTGTGATCGGGTATCACTAAATTAACTATAGTGTAACACGTACGAATTATTGAACAGTTATGCAGTAAATATATATTACATTCAATCATATTTAAAGCATCAGTGATAAACAATTTATTTCAGTAAATAAGTCTGGAAATTCAGTTTCGATTATACAAAGTAAAAAGCATACTTTTCAGTATAATCCCAACACTCCTTACCGAGTAGGATTATTCCATGTGCAACAATTGCCCCTCAAGTCGAGGTTGCGTGCTCGCATCGGGACCTAGGCTCTATCCGTAACTGGAACGACTTGGGGAGAGTCGACCTCGGGAAGTATCCCCGAGACGCCTGGTGGATCGTGGGAAAATGGACCGTTACGCCGATTTGTGCGGTATTCGATGGATTTTGCCATGATGATGTTGCAGGCGGATGAGGTCATGCGTCGCAGGTTTCTCCAATCGGTGAGCGCGGTGCACGTCACGCGTGTCCTGTGCGACTTTGTTTCCCATAGAGGGGTCTGACTTATGTCTTTATTGCAATTCGACCCCCGCTCTCTTCTATAAGAGGGCTAGGGTTCCACACCCGTTGCCATTTATCCTTCGTCGCGCAGCTCCAATTTTCCCTCATACTCAAGCTTCTTTTTCTCCGGCGAGACTCCGACGAGATCACACCCAGGTAATTCCCCCCTCTTCCACTCTTTTCCTATGGCTTCCGGCTCTTCCGCGTCCGCCGTGCCACGTCCTCCAATCTCTTCGTCTTCGGACGAGGACAACGTCGCCATAGCCCAGCTCCAACAACTCCGCGCCTCTCTCATCACCGCGCGAGCGAGGGCGGGTCTTCGTCATGACCATCCGACGGCGTCGTCCGTGATCTACCGGCGGATGGACGGGCGTTTTTGTTGGGATAAATTTAGTTTTGATTATTATGCCAAAACATCTTGTAATAGGACAAGCTAACTTGTATAGAAAGCTTGTGTTTCTAGACTTAGTTTTATTCTTCACGTGTAACAAGTTGAGGGGAACTCATCAAGAGAAGATGAAATTCGACGTAACAAAAACGAGGCCGATGAGTTCCATATAAACCGATGAGTTTGAACAAGAAGAACTATGCTAATTTGTGAAGAGAAAGTGTTGATCTGAAGGTACCGGTAATCTGATCTTGTCTAGGCCGAATCTTTGAAGCCCGTAATCGAAGCCCGTCTGTTAATCTTTGAAGCAGCTCGAATCGACCGTCTGGCGGCTTTCGACCGGCAGCTTCAATCGATTCGGCCTTTGAATCGATCTGCCCGAATCGACCCGATCTGCTGGCTTGAAACAGAACTGCGATTCTGGCCGATTTATATTGAATCGACCGCGATCCCGAATCGATCTCATTGTCTTTGAAATCGATCTGCGGATTCTTCAATCGATTTATCTTCTTGAATCGACCGCGCGCTTCAACCGACCGCCAGGGCCGAATCGATTCAGCTCAGAATCGATCACCAGGGTGAATCGATTCGCAGCTTCGAATCGACCACAGGAAACCGATGCAAGATCGACGCCGAATCGACGCAAGATTAATGTTGAACTCGATGCAAGATCGATATGCCGAATCGATCCAAAGATCGATGCTCGAATCGATGCGAAGATCTTTGTCGAATCGATCACGATCTTGATATCTTTGAATCGATCAAGATTGATCTGAATCGATCAAGATTAATGCTTGATCGATCAAGATCTTGATATCTTTGAATCGATCTGCAGACCGGACCGGACCAAAATCTGCAGACCAAATTTCAAAGAGACCCGAAATATGCATACCAGATCCGAATAATTTGATCGAGATCCATTAGACACACAAAAAAAAATTTGGACAATAAGAAGATAACAACACATATATGAATGTGACATAAAGCCGCAAACAACAAGATAGACAAAGAAAAGTTGGAAGACTATTAGTATGGATTTGAATATTACTCTCCAACGGTAATATTCAAATCCACACTATAAATACATTGCACTATCTTCAAAAGAAGATGATGGAGTTTGCTGCAAAGTGAAGATTAAAGCCAAATATTCAAGCATCTCCATTCAAGAACACAGAGCATTACATATCCAAATTTACCCAAGAGTGTTCTTCAATAGATCTAAGCACAAATGTAATATCCTAAGCTTAGAGAGATTTTCCCATCCTTAGCATTGAGGCTAAACAAATGTAAGGGAAAATCTCAACCTAGTTGGAAACCAAACAAATCTTACCAAAATCAGTTTGATAGGATAAGTTTGTAGGTGAGTGTGAACTCGGTAAATATCTAGCAATCCCGAAAGGGAGGGTAGGCAATCCCGTGAGGAAGATAAGTCCCGTTTGAGTGTGAACTCGGTAAACATCAAGCAATCCCGAAAGGGAGGGTAGGCGATCCCGTGAGGGTGATAAGTCCCGTTTGAGTGAGAACTTCGGTAAAACATCTGTTGGTTAAGTTGGTGCCCCGTGAAGGAAAAGAGTGGATGTAGGACGAGTTGTCCGAACCACTATAAAATCGTGTGTTCTTATTTGCTTTCATATTAACTGTCATACATACTTTAGCAAATCTGCATATCACATTCGAAAAAAAAAAATTTAAGTCATCTCCCATTGAAATTTTACGAGTTTTAAATCGGGTTTTTCGGGACCAACAATTGGTATCAGAGCAGGGGTTCAAAAGTTCACTAGATTTTAATGTGAACACCTGAACTGATCTTTTTTGTTAAAACCCATTTATTTTAAAATGCTTATCTTTTATAAAATTCATGGAGGTTGATAATCATCTTCTCATTTTTTTTAAATGCATCAAATGTTTTTCATTATTTCACTTGTTTAACTAACACTGTTTTTCTCGTATATGTTTTTTTGTTGTTAGTTAGTTTTGGCATCATGATCAAAAAGGGGGAAATTGTTGGGATAAATTTAGTTTTGATTATTATGCCAAAACATCTTGTAATAGGACAAGCTAACTTGTATAGAAAGCTTGTGTTTCTAGACTTAGTTTTATTCTTACAGGTAACAAGTTGAGGGGGAACTCATCAAGAGAAGATGAGGCTGATCAGAACGAAACGAGACTGATGAGTTCCATATAAAAACCGATGAAATTTGAACAAGAAGACCCATGCTAATTTGTGAAGAAAAATGCCGATGCAGCTGGTAATCTGATCTTGTCTCTTTCTTTGAAGTTGAATCTATGATCGAAGCAAATAGAATCTATTTATCTTTGGTAATCTGCGATTCTGGCAGCTTCAATCGATTGGCCAGGCTGCGAATCGATTCGCAGCTATTTATCTTTGAACTGTCTTAACCGATTCTGGTAGCTTCAATCGATCTTGCAGGTTGACTGCGATCAAGCCGATCCAGAATCTTCTGGCGGCCGAATCGGGTTCAGAAGTTCAATCGATTTGCTTTGGCTAATTGATTCGATTCAATCGATTCTGCTGTGGCTTAAATCGATCTGGCAGCCCGAATCGACCTTTGTTGAATTGATTCGGCATTGAAGCTGAGTCTTCCGTGGCCTTCCAAGCTTCGAATCGGGTTCGGTGCGGTTGACCGATTCGAAGCTTCAGAATCGATTCTTGTTCTATCGATTAAAGAGTCTTCTAATCGATCGCGAATCGTCAAGATCTTTGATCGATCGTAATATTAATGTTGAACCGATCAAGATCTTGATATCTTTGAATCGATTTAATCTTGATCTTTGAATCGATCAAGATCGATCTTTGAATCGATCGCGAAGATTAATCTTTGATCGATCAAAATCTTGATATCTTTGAATCGATCACTGACCCAGACCGACCGGACCAAATCTGCAGACCAAATTTCAGCAGACCAGAAATATGCATACCAGATCTGAATAGCTGATCAGATCCGTTAGACACACAAAAAGTAGCTGGACAATAAGAAGATAACAACACATATATGAATGTGACATAAAGCTGCAAACAACAAAGTCAATAATAAACAAAAAGAAAATCGGAAGACTATTAGTATGGATTTGAATATTACTCTCCAACGGTAATATTCAAATCCACACTATAAATACATTGCACTATCTTCAAAAGAAGATGATGGAGTTTGCTGCAAAGTGAAGATTAAAGCCAAATATTAAAGCATCTCCATTCAAGAACACAGAGCATTACATATCCAAATTTACCCAAGAGTGTTCTTCAATAGATCTAAGCACAAATGTAATATCCTAAGCTTAGAGAGATTTTCCCATCCTTAGCATTGAGGCTAAACAAATGTAAGGGAAAATCTCAACCTAGTTGGAAACCAAACAAACCTTACCCAAATCAGTTTGATAGGATAAGTTTGTAGGTGAGTGTGAACTCGGTAAACATCTAGCAATCCCGAAAGGGAGGGTAGGCAATCCCGTGAGGAGATAAGTCCCGCTTTGAGTGTGAACTCAAGAACATCAAGCAATCCCGAAAGGGAGGGTAGGTGATCCCGTGAGGGTGATAAGTCCCGTTTGAGTGAGAACTCGGTAAACATCTGTTGGTTAAGTTGGTGCCCCATGAAGGGAAGAGTGGATGTAGGACGAGTTGTCCGAACCACTATAAAATCGTGTGTTCTTATTTGCTTTCATATTAACTGTCATACATACTTTAGCAAATATGCATATCACATTCGAAAAAAAAAAATTAAGTCACCTCCCATTGAAATTTTACGAGTTTTAAATCGGGTTTTTCGGGACCAACAATTTTCTTCAAGAGTTGGAGGATATTACTCACCTTCCTCCTTTGGACATCGGTACGCTTTACCCGGCCGAGTCAGAAAGGGAGGAGCCCGCCGGTACCTCGGCTCCGGCCCGGGATTATGGGGCCTATGTACGGGCCTTCGACTATCAATTCTACTCGGTCGAGGCCCCCTATAAGCGACCTGAGCGCTCATACAGGAGGTCGGTCGCTCCGAGTACATGGCCTCCGACTTGCCCCGGTATAGGTCGACTCTAACTGATCGGCATGTGTGCTCTCTCCACCGATTATACAAAGTGCCCCGGGATGTACACTTCTATGGGGCGACCTCCAAGGAGAGTGCCGACCAAGCCAGAAATATTTATTAAAATATTAGTACAAATATATGAGAAATAGGTTTTCTTGCTTATAAGACTCGAACTCATGATCACTTGGATATAAATAATGATGTTCTAACCATTTGAGCTATATAAATAAATCTCGTAATTAGAAAAGAGGTACTCCATCCGTCCCAATCTTAAGGGAAGTCTTACTGTAGACACTAAAATTAAGAATGTGTGATAAAGTGATAAAAAGTGTTGGGGGTAGAAATAGTTGTTTATTAATATTTTATGTGATAATTTAATAAATTGTTGGGGTTAGAAAACGTTGTTTATTAATATTTTATGTGATGAAGTGAGTATTTCTATTTTTAAAAAATATTAGTATTTTATGTGATAAAATGATAAAGTGAGTATTTTCATTTTAAAAAATGTTACATTAAGATTGAGATAAATAAAATAGAAAGAGTTACATTAAAATTGAGACGGAGGGAGTATTGATTTATATGTTTTAATAGTATAACTACTCATGTATTTCATAACTATCGTCACATATCGTATGCACACATCACTTTTATCTCAATCGAAAACCCATAATAAAAGAGAAAAAATGGAGAGAAAATAAAATTGTTCAGAATTGCTTCACAATCCATGATTTAGGGTGTGTTTTAAAACATTTAAAATAGCTTACAGAAGCATTTATTTTTAAAAGTTGTGAGAGAAAGCTTTAAAAATAAGTATTTTGGGAAGTTGTTTTAAGTGTTTCAAAACACGCCCTTAGTGTCTATTTATAAACTCAAATGAAAGGGTAGAAATACTTTTTTTTTTTAAATAAAAATTAAATTGAGTCTAACATGTAGTATCTTTTGAAAAAAAAATACTTTTACTTAGTTTTGTTGAGTTTGCAAATGGACACGCGATTTTTCTCATATCAACGTATGATATATAATACATTTAGGATCAAACTTGCATTAATCTGTTTTTGAACTTTCTTCTAATGATCTCTTCCTCTCCTCTAATTTGATGTGCGGCATATTTTAATTTTTAAACCTAACAACCACTTATCTTCAGTGTAATTAAATAAATGTCTTGACAAATTCAACCAAAATTTCAAATTTATAATGCATCACTAACTATAGCTACTTAATTATTAATTAACTAAATAGATCGAGTCTACGATAGAATCACTACAACTATAAATTAATGTTAAAAGAAGTCAGAATTTATTCACTATTCGAGTGGAATAATTTATTAATTAATAGATAAAACCTGATTAAAATTTGACCCAATAAAAAAAATAAACAAAGTTTTTTGTGCCTGTGATTTATTCCAATTTCACGTGAGTGAGACTAATTGTGGTTAAGGTTTGAATTTTCTAAAATGACGAATATAAGCAAGATGCATGACAGAGAACTGGATTTTTCTGGTCAAAACTTGAGATTTTTAGGATCAAATTTTTAGAGTTAAATAAAACTACGTAGTATCTTTCAAGATGCGAAAGTTTTAAAATTCATACTTGTTGTGTTCTATATAATAATCCATGATTAATCGAACACGTAAGAGCGACACGTGTAATATTTATTAAAATAATCATGCCCAATGAACAAGTAATCGCTACTCAGATCAGGAAAGAGGAATTAAATGAGCCAAGTCAAAAAGACTCAGACGGCCAAAAGGCTCAGATATCCTGAGGGTCAGTATGCTCGCAGCTCAGATATCCTGAAAGGCTCAGGCATCCTGAAGGGTCAGTATGCTCGCAGCACAACATTCTGAAGACTCGGGCATCCTGAAGGGTCAGAGTGCTCGATACTCAGATATCCCGAAGACCCGAACATCCTGAGGGCTCAGTGTGCTCGAGGAGGACAGTATTCCAGCATAAAACTGACATGGTTAAAGGGGCGAACAAAACATCCAACCGAGCAAAAGATTAATTTGGACGACCAAAAGAGTGCCTTATAGACAAGCAAGCTCCAAGATCAATTTAGAAGATGAAGTTGGGAACGTGGCAATATCACCTGGATTCTTGCATGATCCGAAGTCTCCAGCTCATGCTTGCCAACCCAGCTCATGCTTGTCGGAGTGCTATAGAAGGAAGAAAAAAGAAGAAGAAAAAGGTTCAGAAAAATTTCCCAGAAACAGTGACACCCACACAAGAAATTCCCTTGAGAGGCGAGGTACAGAAAAATTCGAGAGATGATCCGCTTACATAAAAACCCTAGCACTCATATGCTAACTCTCCAAATTATCTACATCTGTAACGATTCATCTTCATAAGATGTATCAAATATTGTACGTGTAAAGCTGGTAATAACACATCCTGACTTGGTATGCCCCCAGAGTAGTCATTTCTTGACGAACTGGGTCAACAAATTCATCTTATTTACAGTTTATTTTACACGTGCATGTTTTGTTTGTGAGTCGTTCCCAAATTAGCCGCATAATACTCTTCGTAAAAAACGACTCGCGACAACTGGCGCTAGAAGGAGGGTACTTCACCAAAAAACCAACCCATACACAAACCCTTAGTGAGCCAAGGCAAAAAAAAGAAATATAATGCCTCAATCTAGAAACACACAAACAGCGAGGTCAGGGCAAAGTCGACCTCATGACCGGAAAGAGGCTCAGCGCCAGCCTCATAAAGATCAGGGAGTGGAGATTACCAATCTCGAGGATATTGCAAATGACCCGGCGGCCACAACAAGGGCCATCACTTTCTTGCTGCGAGCGCCGAAAGAGAGGGCTAAAAAAGAGTTGGCCAAGTTAGAAACTCAAGAACATGAAGAGCGACGCTCGCGTACACCTGATAGCGAGCAAGTTAAAAAGAAAATTGCGAAGCGGGCCAGTAAAAAAACCGATGACACGTCTGATGACGAACAGCCTCAAGGGTCTAGACCATCAGCGTTTGGACGTTTGAGGCTCTCCGCCAAAGACCGAATCGGCAATAATAGGCGGCAGGATCCAGGAAAGGAACAACCAATAAAAATGCCCGCACATTCAGATCTTCATGATCATCCGCAGGCCGAACAAAAATCGGCGGGAACAAAATTGTCTATCCATCATCGATTGGGTAGTCAAGCACGAACTTGGAAAGGGGGACTGCCCCATCACGAGCATGAGCCACTGGGTCCTCATGATGGGAAACAGCCCCGATCTAAGTCTGTCAGTTCCACAAAATTTGCGGAAATGCAAAAAGCCATCGAGGGTTTACAGACTGACCTGGCCACGACCAAGGGCCACCCTCGAGCGAGCACAATACCCTGCTCGCCATTGTCACCAGCTATCATGGTGGCTAAAATACAAGAGAAAGTGGCGAAGTCCCGACCACCAATTCCCATATTCGATGCTGAGTCTGACCCTCATGTCCATCTCAGTAAATACTCAGACTTTATGATCGCGATGGGGGCCACAGATGCAACACAGTGCCGATCATTCCCCATGACTTTGGGTGATCGGGCACATAGATGGTTTTCTACTTTGCCTGCTGCGTCTATCACATCTTTCGCCCAATTGGGACAACAGTTTCTGTCCCACTTTTCATCCATGTGTGCTAGCCCAGCGCCAAAACAAAGGTTGGCGCATTTTTCCCAACTAAAAGGTGAGTCTGATCGAGCATACATAGAAAGATTTGATAAATGTTTGTATGATGGAGCCCTAGTCGAAGAGGATGCCAAGATCCTCGCGGTGGTCGGGGCGACCACCAAATCTTGACATGTGGAAGGCCATGCACCAAGATCGGCGAACACATACTCTCGAAATTCCGAGAGCGAAGCTAAAAATTATAGCCATGCAAGATTTGCTCACCCAATCACGATTGGGTCAAGAACCTACAACTAGGAAAGTTTTCGGGAAGAAAGTGATGAATGAAGGGGGGTACAAACCCCCAGGTTCATTCAAACCATTCGAAGAAAGATCAGAAGCAAACGCCCTACGAAGTCTTTTGGGCGTTTCAACGGAAACAATTTTTAATCAAATCAGAGATCGGGACATGTTGGAAAGGCTAAGAAGAATCATAATGGACAAACATCGGCTTAATGCTTCCAAATATTGTAACTACCATGAGTACATTGGGCACAATACAGAAAATTATCGTGATTTACTCCGCCAACTTTGGAAGCTATACGAAGAAAATCGTCTTACCCAGTTCTTAAAAAAAGTCGGCGCGCGAGAGACTCCGAAAAAAAAATAGAAGATCGAAGAGGTAAGCGAAAAGTTCTAACAAACATCCGGACGATGATCCCAAGAATCACGTAAGAGGTCTGAGTTACCTAAAAGAGGGCCTCCTACTGTGGGAAGAGGTCGAGAAAGTCAAGATATTCACATGATACGTCCTGAATATGGTCCAGTTGGTGGATGTTACCAGGATCCAACATTATCGAACAGACGAAAAAAGATGGAGATGCGTGCCATGCAAAGCATCCATCAAGTGAAGGTGGCGAGCACATCAGCTAGCACGCCACCCTCTCACCAAATTATATTTTCAGAAGACAATCTCGACGGAATCATAACTCCCACAATGACTCCTTAACCATCAGTGCTCGACTCCTCGGGTTGAAGGTGCACCGTCTCCTGGTTGACACTGGAGCTTATGCGAACATTTTGTTCGTCAACACCCTTCACCAGATGGAAAAACAAGTTGGAGACTTGAGCAGTTATATTGAACCATGTGATCATACCATAATGGGTTTTGGGGAATCTGTAACCCGACCCTATGGCATGATTAGGTTAGGAGTCGAGTTAGAATCAACTCTGAATCCGGACATCCGACGAACTAGAATGCTAGATTTTGTAATCATCGATGCTCCGTCAACTTATAACGGGTATCTAGGTCGCCCGTTTATTCAGGAATTTAAAGCGGCATGTTCTACGTATTACTACTGTGTTAAATTTCCAACACAAGATGGAACAGGAAGCGTAAAATGAGATCAGAAGAAAGCTCGAGATTGTTTGCTATCATGTGCACTAGAAAAACAAAATATTGTCAACATGATGGAGCAAACATGGGAGATTGGTGAGTCAAGCCAGCGAGCAAATGCCTCGCCTCAATATCTTCCGACGAACATAAGTTTGACGAGCACAACTCCTCGCGCGAACGCAGAATGCGCGAACACAGAATCCGGGGTGGCAGCTCATGCCCCAGATCTCCAAGATCAAATGAATATTGATCCCCCGAACAAGCAAACGGACCTAGAACCTCGCATAGGTTTTGAACCCATGGAGGTTGAAGACGACCACCGGGGGTCCATTCAAGATCCCCGGTGGAAGCAAAAAAGAAAGCAAGCAACGCCTGTCGAACAACTGGAGCCTAGCAACATCGACCCGAACAGACCTGAGTTAGAAGTGTTCATTGGATCAGAATTACCTGAACCAATTCGAACAGAAATGATTGCTTACCTTCGAGCAAACTTAGATGTGTTCGCATGGTCGCACGAGGACATGGTTGGAATTGATCCAAAATATCCATGCCACTCCCTCAACCCTAATCCAATGCAAACTCCAGTTATCCAGAAGCGCATAAAGTTTAGTCCGGAAAAGTATGCGGCAATGAATAGTGAAATCAAAAAGTTGCTCGACAACAAACTGATTCGAGAAGTGAAATACCCAAGATGGCTCGCGAACCCTGTGCTCGTTCGCAAGTCCAATGGATCTTGGAGACTATGTATTGATTTCACTGATTTAAACAAGGCATGTCAGAAAGATAACTTCCCGATGCCGCATATCGATTATTTGGTCGATAATACAGCAGGCCATGAACTCATGACTTTCATGGATGCATTTGCTGGTTATCACCAAATACCCATGCACCCGGACGATCAAAAGAATACGGCGTTCTCGCAAAAAAGAATATGTACTGTTGGCAACGCATGCCGTTCGGATTAAAGAATGCCGGAGCAACATATCAACGTTTGGTGAACAAAATGTTCGACGAACACATCGGCCGAACAATTGAGGTATATATCGATGATATTGTGGTAAAGAGCGAACACAAGGAAGACCACATCACTCACCTCACACAAACGTTCGATATACTCAGGAAGTACAATATGAAGCTAAATCCGAAGAAATGCAGTTTTGGGGTTCACTCAGGAAAATTCCTCGGACATATGACCAGTCAACGAGGGATAGAAGCGAACCCAACAAAGATTCAAGCCATGCTCGATATGCAGGCCCCCAGGAGTGTAAAAGAGGTCCAAAAGTTAACCGGACGTTTAGCTTCCGTAAGCCGGTTTATATCACGAACTGGAGACAAATGCAAACCTTTCTTTGATACATTAAAGAAAGAGAAATTCCAGTGGACCGAGCATTGCCAAAATGCATTGAATCATTGAAGCGATGACTTTGCGAGATACTCGAGACATCGCCTAAGCTTTGTCCCAAAGCGAACAACTCTATCTCAGATCATCTTTGCATCCGAACATGCAATTAGTGATGTGCTCGTACAAGCAGAAGGGACCATACACTTGCCCATTTACTATGTAAGCCAAGTGCTTAAGGAAGCCGAGCTCCGGTACCCACCATTAGAAAAATTAGCATATGCTCTCGTCATGAGTGTTCGAAAATTACGACTATATTTTTTCGATCACTCAGTCGAGGTACTGACCACCTTCCCATTGCGCCAAGTCCTTCACCGACCGATATCTCTTTGTGACATTACTCAAATGGGCGGTGGAGTTAGAACACCGGTATTACGTTAAGCTCATGACAATGATGAAAAGGCCAAGCTATGGCCGATTTCATGGTCGAGTTGACATATCCACAAATGCCCGAAAAGGCTATCGACCAACCATGGCATATGTATGTTGATGGCTCATCAACAAGTTCAAGAGCCGGAGCAGGCGTAGTTCTCATCAGCCCAACCAGGCAAACATTCACAATAGCCATCCGTTTTGATTTCCCAGCTACAAATAATGAAGCTGAATATGAAGCTTTGATCGCTGGACTACAGATGGCAATGACAATGGGAATTCAGAGGCTAATGATTTATAGCGATTCACAGATAATCGTTTATCAAGTGACAGACGAGTATGAGGCCCGAGGCGAACAGATGGCTCAGTATCAGCAACTAGCAAAAGAGTTGCTCGAGCATTTCGAACAAGTTTTCATAGAACAATTACCACGATTGGGTAATTCGTTCACTGATGCATTGGCACGCCTGGCAACAGCAGAAGGAGTGACGAACACAACAGACATTGTGGTCGTCACAACTTGTTCGCCATCAGTTCCCAGAGCTATGATCGCTCAAGTGACAAGCGAACAAGAAACTTGGATGACTCCAATCCTGAGTTACTTACAAAAGGGACTTCTCCCTGAAAATAAGGCCCAAGCTACTCGCCTCATATTACAATCTGCTCGTTATACTATCATAGACGAGCATTTGTATAAAAGAAGCTACTCACTTCCACTGTTGAAATGTATTACTCCTGAAGAGGGTCGTGTACTTCTGGAACAAATCCATGAAGGATTATCACGAGAAATCATCTGGTGGGCTCGTCTGGGCGCGCAAAATAATCGACAAAGGTTATTATTGGCCAACCCTCAAAAAAGATTCACTCGCGTATGCTCGCGCGTGCCACAAGTGCCAGGTACATGCTCCACTTATTCATAGCCCACCTGAAGAATTAGTGTCAGTTTATAGCCCATGGCCATTTGCTAAATGGGGGATCGATTTGATCGGCCCATTTCCTCTTGCACGTCGGGGAGTAAAATATGTTGTGGTTGCCGTTGATTATTATACTAAATGGGCCGAAGCCGAAGCCATTGTTAAAATTACCGAATAAAGAATGTGAAATTTTGTTTGGAAAAATATCATTTGTCGTTTTGGACTTCCCCAATCATTAGTAACTGATAACGACAAACAGTTCGATGGAAGTGAATTCAGACAGAACTGTGCTCGTTGGGGCATAAAAAAACATTACTCAACTCCGTATTATCCCCACCAAACGGGCAAGTTGAAGTCGTTAATAAAATTATCAAGCATACCCTCAAGGCGGACTTGATAATTCCAAGGGGGTGGATGAAATTTGAAGAGTTGCCTGAAATATTATGGGCCTATCGAACAACTTTCAGAACATCAACTGCGGAGACCCCGTTTGCCTTGGCATTTGGTGCGGAAGCAGTTATACCCGCAGAAATCAAGATTCCAAGTCATCGAACAATGACTTTTGGAGAGCACATCAATGACCAGGCGCCGCATACGAAAGCAGACCTGTTAGAAGAAAGAAGGACGGAGGCTGATTTCAAGAATGCTATGTATAAAAAGAGATTAGAGAAGTTCTACAACTCCAAAGTCCGAACACGCAGGTTCAATGTGGGCGAGCTGGTTTTAAGGCGGGCAACAGGGGTATCAAGTGGTGTGTTCGGCCTAGCATGGGAAGGTCCGTTCAGAGTTACAGAATGTTTGCTAAACGGGGCCTATGACTTGGAAGACCTGAATGGAGTCCCATTGTCCTACTCGTGGAATGCGTCAAATTTGAAAAAATACTATCAATAATAGCGAGCATAGTCGGCCGAACAAAGTCGTCCACACACTTGAAATGATCATTGTTGGCCGAACATAATGGCCGATGTAGCTGAAACGAACACAAATGGACGAACATAATCAGCCATTCAGTTCAAACGAGTAGGACAATCCTGAAAGAAGAACACATCATGTTCGATACATATTTTCAGGAAAGAAATGCTGGCCAGCACTATCGAAAGACAGAAGATACGTGTCAGAACGAGTTGTCAACAGAAGATACGTATCAGAACGAGTTGACAAGTGGTGGCGACCACGAGGACGAGTCAATCCTTAAGCAAGAGCTGTCAAAAAGCTGAACAGATGTCAAAAGGGGGAGCAAAAGTAAGAGAGCCAGCACCAGCTAGCTATGCCAGCACTAACTTGGGATAGTTCTATAAATAGGGGCATATTGATAGCTGAAAAAAGCAGAGAAAAAACATATGAGGAAGAAAAAAGGAAAAATATTACAATTCCCAGAAGAAGGTTGGTTTAGTATGCCCCCAGACGTAGAAGAATCCATCTCTCGATTCAGCAATCATTCAGCTGAATCGAGCATCTGTTCTGATACGAGTCTTTTATCCCATATACATCACGAGCATAGGTTGAAGCTCGTTGCCGGACTCAAGATGCTCGGCAGAGTCATGGTTGCCACTCCACGTTACTCACTGCTTATGCAGTAGTAAGTCATTAGTCCCCTATGCATCCCAAAATCTCCTCCGAAGGGGAGGGATGTCATAGTGTTCTCCCAAACCAACAGGCGGACGCTGATGCTCAGGCATCTATTGAAGGGGACAGAATGGTGCGAGCTGAACATTTTGCTTGCACTTGATATAGGCGAGCAGGCATGCTCGCCACATGCTCATGTCTGCAGCTGCCCGCATAATCACAGCTTGTCCAGGAGGGACAAAAGCTTATGTTGCTGCTGCTGGAGCATGTTATTGAAGAAGGGTAGACAGGATGATGTGCCACATCCTTGTCAACATCAATTCCGCGGACAAGGTGAGGCCAGTTCGTGTCTACTCAAGACAAGGTTCAAATTCAAAACCCTAGTCTGATATCTATAGTTGTGTAATAGATTAGTCTTCTTCAAATATGAAGGTTGTAATAGAATACAAAGTGTTGCAAAAAGAAAAAGAAAAATATATGTACTTTTGTTCGCTAAGATTTTCTAGTTCAAGCCTATTTGAGGTCGCACTAAAGCGGACGGCCCGAACAAAGACGAAACGAGCCCAAGTCTATGTTCACCGACGAACGAGTTCAGTACTTGGATTCCCACAAAGAAAAGCGAGTAATGGTACGTACGCAATGCGAAAAGACGACTCGTACTTACGATACCCGTAGTTAAAAGCGGGTGATGAGTCGGGGTCACAAGTAAATAAGACGGCCCTAATACGAAGTGATCGGCACCTAAATAAGACGATCACAAGACCAAGAAAGGGGGGTTCATAAAGTAACCCATCCGGGTCGCACCTAAATAAGACGATCAACCGATTGTAATGTCAATAAGACAATCAAAACCGAAAAAAAAAATGAGCGGCATAGCATAAAGCAAACCCAATGTTCAATTCATTCAAGAAAAAGGGCAAAAACCGAAAGCAACAAAGCGAACACAAAGCAACAAAGCAAACATCAAAGCAACACAAGAATCAATTTTCATCCTCAACAATCATCAATAATCGGGGTTAGAGGAGATACCTCAAATATGTAATTCATCCATTCAATTGTAAATGTGTTCGAACAAAAGAGAAGCAGTCAGCAAAAAATTACAAGTGTTGAAGACATTGTTCGAACAAAAGGTGAAGAAGACAAAAAAATTACACGACATATGTTCGACAAAACAAAAATAACATCAAGGAGAAAATTCATAGTTGGGGTGGATTGGAAGAGATGTCGAACAAATCGTGTCAAATTTCCGGCAAAGAACAACTCCTTCAAGATGGTCGGTACCAAATGCTCGCCAGAAGGTACATTCCCTTTCGATCACGGAGAGGTCCCCTTTGCTCGGCCGCACGCGTGATCGGTCCCGAACTCGGTTTGAGATTTTGGCCAAGAACACCAAAGCAGATTCACGCTCGAGCCATCTTCCTCATCCAGAATAGGATCATCAACTTTGATCCCCTCAGGAAGAATGGAGAAATCACACAGATCGTTCAAATCTGACATTGGAAGGTTGAGATCCGGTGGGTTGTCGATCAGGTACTGCTGAAAACTGGATATAAGAGGGGCAATTTGTTCGCCGTTGGATGCATGGCGAACAGACCGGATAGCATCGGCGAAGGTACAAATGTAGGAGAAGTTGGACATAGAATCAACATACTCATCATCGTGCGGCTTTGAATTTTTTTGTACCCCAACGAGTGTTGGTCTCCTCAAAGAATGATGAAGTTTGTTGGCGAAGCGTCCCTCTCACTTTCCATGGCCTCGACGCCAAATTTCGAGTCTCTGGCTCAACATTCATTTCCTCCCGAGCTCTTTCAGATCTTGCCACCTCCTCCTGAGAGTGAATCAGTTCCTCCTTTGTCTGGCGAGCATCTTCCTTAGCCAGACGAGCATCTTCCTGAACTCGGCGAGCATTTTCCTGAGCTTTGCGGGCATCCTCCTGAGCCTGGCGAGCATCAGCTTGTGCCGAGGAAGCCTGTCCCTGAGCCAACCTCAGTTCATCCTGAGTCCTGTTCAGCTCGCCCACCTTTTCTTCGAAGTTCCTGATCAAATCCAAGTAGTTGGCATGGAGGTTAGCGGACTCAGCATAGGCTTTCTCAAGGACAACCATAGATTGACCCTGAAGTACCAGACCCAGACACATATTTTCCAAGGGAGTGGGACCCGTAGTGGACTCTTCCAGCTCGGTGGTCCATGCTCGAACGGGAGTCTGGCACGCTTTCTGAACATGTTCAGGAATGCCCGGAACCTTGTGAACACTTGGCGAGCAGAAGTAGTTTTTCAGATTGGGCATCAAGGGCGACAACCTGCTCAACCTACATATATACCCGAGCAAATAAATATGAAAAAAGTGAACAGAAGTAACCAAAACAAAAGCAGAGCGAACAAAATGTACCTGCTCACACGAGCCGGATCCCATCCCAAGAATGATTTATCCTCAGGGGACCGAAGCTCAGGATTCAACGGAGTCCATGATCGGGGTCCAGCAGGAGGTGGAGAAGATGTGTCACCCTCCATTTCAACGATTTGTGAAACTGGACCGACCACTGAAGCGGCCGCTCTGATCGCCTCGGCAGTAGGGGTCCGAGTCACCTTAATGGCATCAGTACTCATCTGAGCCTGTTCGCTCGGCGCGCTCATCCGAGTTTGTTCGCTCGGCCCCTACTCGCCGATTTCCACCCTCGGTCTCTTCAGCGATGGAGCTTGTTCGCCAGCCCCTTGCTCAGCCAAACGAGTACTCCTTTGCGCTCGGCTCGATTCCCCAAGGCCGGACGCGGATCGGCTTGCCCTGCTCGCCTCCCCTCTGCTTGTTCGCTGAGCCTCCCGCTCAGCCTGAATCCGAGCAAGCTCATGTGGCCATTTTCTCCGAGCCATCTCAGTGTGTTCGGATGTACTCACAGCAATGGTCACAGCGGGGAAAGCTATAAACAAAATAATTCATTATGCACAAAAGGATAACAGCGAGAAAAATGGCACAAAGCTTATACAAATAAAAGAGGCAATCCTTACCAACGGGATTAACAGCAACAAGATGATGAGGAGGTACGAACAGACCTCCTTTCTTCCTCTGATCGGCGGTATTCAGAGTTCTCACAGACCGTTCCGAGTGAGACTCCAGATCAATTTGCCAAACGCTGCTAAAATAGCCGTCGTTGGTCTCCTTATCCGTCGCAGCTGGAATCCCTGAAATAAAGAGCGAGTTAAAATCAGTTCAAATCGAAGAACGAAAGACACAAAATCACTTACTTCGGTACACCCCGAAGTCAGTGGGGATGTCTAAACGAGCGTTTGGTTCGCTTCCAGAGGCCGGGCTCTTCCAATCGCCCCCAACGAACCAAAATTTTTCCTTCCAATCACTGATTTTGTTCGGCACATCCTCAATGATTTTGCACTTGGCATTAGCTTGCATGAACAACCACCCATGTTCGCCTCTCGGACGGGTCAAGTGCACCAATCGAGCAAGTTCAGCTGCTGAGGGATAGTATCTTGGCTTCATTTTGCCGAACAAAGTCAGGAAACTTATAATCATGTGCCACCCATTCGGCTTCAGCTGCGTGATGGTAATGTTCCATTCCACGAGCAAGCGGGTGATGGTCGGATGGAGGGGAAATCAAAGGCCAACTTCCATTGTGTCTAAATTCACGGCGACACAACCCTCAGGGGGTTGGTCGGCCCGCTCATCAGGACCCGGTGCCCAGTAAAAGACATCTTTGGGGGTTTCGTAAATCCTATGCAGTCGAGTGAGCATATCTGCATCAATTACGCTCGCTATCTTGCTCGCTGGGTACTCATTCTCAACCCTAATCCTATGAGGTTGCTCGGGCCAATCAAAACTATAACGAGCTTTATACTCGTTATATGTTGGACTATGAGGGACACCAACAGGTATATCAAGCTCAGAATTTTGCTCACCAACTACCCCTATGTTCGATTCGGTTACATTTACAGCCATCAAAATTTCCCCCCTCACAACATCGTCATTCCTATCTACATCAACATCATCAACAGCCCTAGACCCAATTTGAATTTGGGGCAAAGAATTATCACCTGAATCGTCCGAAAAATCATTACGGACTAAGTCCCTATCCAATTCATTTAGGGCTACGTCGGAATCGGAGGAAAGAATGGCAAACGGTTGCCGAACTTGCCAACGAATTCCTGAACCCGAGACATTCGTCACCGCGCATTTGCGTCGCTACGGGATTCTACTAACAGAGGGGGAAGAAGAGGAACTATGGTGGTCTGATTCTAGGGGGACAGTAGAGTTTGAACAAGAGGCCATAATCGCAATAAGAGAAAGAATGCAGCGATTACCTGAGTAAGTTTCTTCGCCGGAATGATGAAGCCCTCGCCGGAAATTTTCAGACACGGAAAAGATTGAAAGACAGAGGCAAAAAGAAGAAGGAAGGAGAAAAGGGTTTAAGGTGGAGAAACGAGGTATATATAAATATTGGATTCGATTTCGAAAATCCAGCACAGAATACGAAACGACATCAACTATGGCCCAATAAGATTTTAACAGTCGGGCCCCCTGTTGAATACAAAGCGACCCATAAGGGGTATTGTTGTGTTCGATATAATAATCCATGATTAATCGAACACGTAAGAGCGACACGTGTAATATTTATTAAAATAATCATGCCCAAATGGACAAGTAATCGCTACTCAGATCGGAAAGAGGAATTAAATGAGCCAAGTCAAAAAGACTCAAGACGGCAAAAAGCTCAGATATCCTGAGGGTCAAGATGCTTCTCGGCTTTCGAGATATCCCGAAAGGCTCGATATATCCCGAGGGTCAAGATGCTCGCGCACTTCGGGATATCCCGAAAGCTCGAGATATCCCGAGGGTCAAGATGCTCGCGGCTTCGATATCCCGAAAGGCTCGATATCCCGAGGGTCAAGATATCTCGCAGCCAGATATCCCGAAAAGACTTCGAATATCCCGAGGGTCAAGATGCTCGCAGCTTCGAGATATCCCGAAGGCTCGAGCATCCTGAAGGGTCAAGATATCTCGCGACAACATTCTGAAGACTCGGGCATCCTGAAGGGTCAGAGTGCTCGATACTCAGATATCCAGAAGACCTGAACATCCTGAGGGCTCAGTGTGCTCGAGGAGGACAGTATTCCAGCATAAAACTGACATGGTTAAAGGGGCGAACAAAACATCCAACCGAGCAAAAGATTAATTTGGACGAGCAAAAGAGTGCCTTACAAACAAGCAAGCTCCAAGATCAATTTAGAAGATGAAGTTGGGAATACTATAATTTTCTCTTTTTACAGTAAGTAGTACAAGTTGTATTTATAGATAAGAAACTAGGGTTTACTTCTTCGTGGGCTTCCTCCAGCGGGCTTGCCAAGCTTTTCTGCCGCCCGATCTAGGGTTTCCCCGGTCAATCTCGTGATTTCCGCGTCTGGATATACTTGCCTTGCTTACCCTGCGATATCCGCGCTTTCAGTTATCCATATCTTTGCCAATTATAGCCGCTTGAGGTCGCTTCCGACTTGTGGCCTTTCTCAAGGTCGAATGCGACCTTCTCACTTCTTCCAAGTCGTCGTGCGACCTTCTTCGGTCCGGGGGAAGTCGTTCAACGACCTCCCAAGCCCAGTTGAAGTCGCTCTACCAGATCTTCTTATCGAGTAGGATTATTCCATGTGCAACAATTGCCCCTCAAGTCGAGGTCGCGTGCTCGCATCGGGACCTAGGCTTGATCCGTAACTGGAACGACTTGGGGAGAGTCGACCTCAGGAAGTATCCCCGAGACGCCTGGTGGATCGTGGGAAAATGGACCGTTACGCCGATTTGTGCGGTATTCGATGGATTTTGCCATGATGATGTTGCAGGCGGATGAGGTCATGCGTCGCAGGCTTCTCCAATCGGTGAGCGCGGTGCAGGTCAAGCGTGTCCTGTGCGACTTTGTTTCCCAGAGAGGGGTTTGACTTATGTCTTTATTGCAATTCGACCCCCGCTCTCTTCTATAAGAGGGCTAGGGTTCCACACCCGTTGCCATTTATCCTTCGCGCGCAGCTCCAATTTTCCCTCATACTCAAGCTTCTTTTTCTCCGGCGAGATCACACCCAGGTAATTCCCCCTTATTCCACTCTTTTCCTATGGCTTTCGACTCTTCCGCGTCCGCTGTGTCGCGTCCTCCGATCTCTTCGTCTTCGGACGAGGACAACGTCGCCGTAGCCCAACTCCAACAACTCCGCGCCTCTCGCTCCGCCGCCGGCCGCGAGGGCGGGTCTTCGTCCGCGGCCATCCGACGCGTCGTTCGTGATACTGAAGTGATGGACGGGCGTTTTCTTCAAGAGTTGGAGGATATTACTCACCTTTCTCCTTTGGACATCGGTACGCTTTGCCCGGCCGCGTCAGAAAGGGAGGAGCCCGCCGGTACCTCGGCTCGCCCGGATTATGCCTATGTCATGCGACCGCCGACTATCAATTCTACTCGGCTGAGGCCCCCTATAGCGACACGGCTCATCATCTGAGGTCGGTTCATTCGAAAGTACATGGCCTCCGACTTGCCCCGGTATAGGTCGACTCTAACTGATCGGCATGTGTGCTCTCTCCACCGATTATACAAAGTGCCCCGGGATGTACACTTCTATGGGGCGACCTCCAAGGAGAGTGCCGACCAAGCCAGAAATATTTATTAAAATATTAGTACAAAATTATGAGAAATAGGTTTTCTTGCTTATAAGACTCGAACTCATGATCACTTGGATATAAATAATGATGTTCTAACCATTTGAGCTATATAAATAAATCTCGTAATTAGAAAAGAGGTACTCCATCCGTCCCAATCTTAAGGGAAGTCTTACTGTAGACACTAAAATTAAGAATGTGTGATAAAGTGATAAAAAGTGTTGGGGGTAGAATTAGTTGTTTATTAATATTTTATGTGATAATTTAATAAATTGTTGGGGGTAGAAAACGTTGTTTATTAATATTTTATGTGATGAAGTGAGTATTTCTATTTTTAAAAAATATTAGTATTTTATGTGATAAAATGATAAAGTGAGTATTTTCATTTAAAAAAATGTTACATTAAGATTGACACAAATAAAATAGAAAGAGTTACATTAAAATTGAGACGGAGAGAGTATTGATTTATATGTTTTAATAGTATAACTACTCTTGTATTTCATAACTATCGTCACATATCGTATGCATACATCACTTTTATCTCAATCGAAAACCCATAATAAAAGAGAAAAAATGGAGAGAAAATAAAATTGTTCATAATTGCTTCACAAGCTGTGATTTAGGGTGTGTTTTAAAACACTTAAAATAGCTTACAGAAACACTTATTTTTAAAAGTTGTGAGAGAAAGCTTTGAAAATAGGTGTTTTGGGAAGCTGTTTTAAGTGTTTCAAAACACGTCCTTAATGTCTATTTATAAACTCAAATGAAAGGGTAGAAATACTTTTTTTTTTAAATAAAAATTAAATTGAGTCTAACATGTAGTATCTTTTGAAAAAAAAAATACTTTTACTTAATTTTGTTGAGTTCGTAAATGGACACGCGATTTTTCTCATATCAACGTATGATATATAATACATTTAGGATCAAACTTGCATTAATCTGTTTTTGAACTTTCTTCTAATGATCTCTTCCTCTCCTCTAATTGGATGTGCGGCATATTTTAATTTTTAAACCCAACAACCACTTATCTTCAGTGTAATTAAATAAATGTCTTGACAAATTCAACCAAAATTTCAAATTTATAATGCATCACTAACTATAGCTACTTAATTATTAATTAACTAAATTGATCGAGTCTACGATAGAATCACTACAACTATAAATTAATGTTAAAAGAAGTCAGAATTTATTCACTATTCGAGTGGAATAATTTATTAATTAATAGATAAAACCTGATTAAAATTTGACCCAATAAAAAAAATAAACAAAGTTTTTTGTGCCTGTGATTTATTCCAATTTCACGTGAGTGAGACTAGTTGTGGTTAAGGTTTGAATTTTCTAAAATGACGAATATAAGCAAGATGCATAACAGAGAACTGGATTTTTCTGGTCAAAACTTGAGATTTTTAGGATCAAATTTTTAGAGTTAAATAAAACTACGTAGTATCTTTCAAGATGCGAAAGTTTTAAAATTCATACTTAACTTTAATTACAGAAAGATTTAGTAAACAAATCAAGAGATTAAGTTTTTTATAGTCCACTAATTTTACTTAGTCTTAAAATTGGTCCCGATTTTTTAAATTTTCTATTTTGGTCCTGTAAGTTATTAAAAAATTTGAAATTGGTCATTTAACCTGCTACAGCAGGTCACCGAACAGGTAACCGCTACATATGTAATTATTTTATTTTGAAATGACATCTAAACTTTTTTAATCCTAATAATTTTGAATCTAAAGTTTTCTGCGTATTTTTTTGGGGAGGAAGAATAACTTCTACGCATTTTAGTTTATTTTTTGTATTTTCCGATCAGTTTAGACTGGCAAACCAACCCGATTAGCTTTATCTTTTAATACACAAATTGTTTTTAAACCCGCCCCAAAACCCGATCAAAATTATTATAATTTAAAAAGTTTAAATAACGCTTCAAAATTAAAAGGAAAAATAAAATAATTACCCATGTATCAGTTACCTACTTGGTAACTTGATGCGTCATGTAAAATAAGTTAAATAACCAAACTCAAAAAAATTGAAAACTTATAAGAACAGAATCAGAAAGTTAAAATAATCGGACCAATTTTAAAATGATATAAAATTATTGTGGACTAAAAAAAAACTTAACCCCTAAAATCAAACTATACAAGTCCAAATTGTATCTTACGTAATCACGAAAGTCATTTTATGTTAGTTGATACAACTTGTTACACTTTTATCCACACACTAGATTTATTTTCCATAATCTAGTTCTTTCCCGTGACTTTATTACCAATCTCTAGTGCTATGAGTCTATCTATTTATCCATATTTTGGACTACAAATAGGCATAATCCAACCTATTTTTTGATACGTATTAATTAGGAATGTTGTGACCTAGATTTTGTATTCAGGGCAACGTGATGATACAAATGAGATCAAACAAATAACAAAGAACAAGTATGAAATATGCTGCAAATTTGGTTACCCAGTTCGTCTTTTGAATAAGACTACGTCTGGGGACGCCCAAGCCAGGAATGTTTTATTATATTTTCTGCCTAGAATACTAGAATTTTCTCTTTTTACAGTGAGTAGTACAAGTTGTATTTATAGACAAGAAACTAGGGTTTACTTCTTCGTGGGCTTCCTCCAGCGGGCTTGCCAAGCTTTTCTGCCTCCCGATCTAGGGTTTCCCCGGTCAATCTCGTGATTTCCGCGTCTGGATATACTTGTCTTGCTTACCCCGCGATATCCGCGCTTTCAGTTATCCATATCTTTGCCAATTATAGCCGCTTGAGGTCGCTTCCGACTTGTGGCCTTTCTCAAGGTCGAATGCGACCTTCTCACTTCTTCCAAGTCGCCGTGCGACCTTCTTCGGTCCAGGGGAAGTCGTTCAACGACCTCCCAAGCCCAGTTGAAGTCGCTCTACCAGATCTCCTTACCGAGTAGGATTATTCCATGTGCAACAATTGCCCCTCAAGTCGAGGTCGATTGCTCGCATCGGGACCTAGGCTTGATCCGTAACTGGAACGACTTGGGGAGAGTCGACCTCGGGAAGTATCCCTGAGACTCCTGGTGGATCGTGGGAAAATGGACCGTTACGCCGATTTGTGCGGTATGCGATGGATTTTGCCATGATGATGTTGCAGGCGGATGAGGTCATGCGTCGCAGGCTTCTCCAATCGGTGAGCGCGGTGCAGGTCACGCGTGTCCTGTGCGACTTTGTTTCCCAGAGAGGGGTCTGACTTACGTCTTTATTGCAATTCGACCCCCGCTCTCTTCTATAAGAGGGCTAGGGTTCCACACCCGTTGCCATTTATCCTTCGCGCGCAGCTCCAATTTTCCCTCATACTCAAGCTTCTTTTTCTCCGGCGAGACTCCGACGAGATCACACCCAGGTAATTCCCCCCTCTTCCACTCTTTTCCTATGGCTTCCGGCTCTTCCGCGTCTGTCGTGCCGCGTCCTCCGATCTCTTCATCTTCGGACGAGGACAACGTCGCCATAGCCCAGCTCCAACAACTCCGCGCCTCTCGCTTCGCCGCCGGCCGCGAGGGTGGGTCTTCGTCCGCGGCCATCCGACGCGTCGTCCGTGATACCGAAGGGATGGACGGGCGTTTTCTTCAAGAGTTGGAGGATATTATTCACCTTCCTCCTTTGGACATCGGTACGCTTTGCCCGGCCGCGTCAGAAATGGAGGAGCCCGCCGGTACTTCGGCTCTGGCCCGGGATTATGGGGCCTATGTACGGGCCTTCGACTATCAATTCTACTCGGTTGAGGCCCCCTATAAGCGACCTGAGCGCTCATACAGGAGGTCGGTTCGCTCCGAGTACATGGCCTCCGACTTGCCCCGGTATAGGTCGACTCTAACTGATCGGCATGTGTGCTCTCTCCACCGATTATACAAAGTGCCCCGGGATGTACACTTCTATGGGGCGACCTCCAAGGAGAGTGCCGACCAGCCACCTCCAGGGATGATAGCCGTCAACGAGCACTCGATGGAGGTCGGGATTCGCTTTCCCCTTCATCCAGCGATCTCGCACCTGCTGGCGGCTTGGAACCAGAGCCTCACCCAGATTACTCCGAACGGCTGGAGTTATATCTTGTCGACAATGATCGTTCTAGGTCTGGCCGGGCTACATCGAATGCCGACCTCTGGCGAGATCGCTTATGTGATATTGCCGATCTTTCAGGCCGGCGGTTATAATGCCGTGCGACTTCGTAAGGGCCGGGAGCTCGTGAGTGGGATCCCGAACAATGTCACGGACTGGCATCGGAAATGGTGGTTCATTGGGGGCGATTGGGAGTCAACGGACCCTTCAAGCACATTGCCCATCTGGGTTCCCACGGATTATGCACCCCGCGTTGAACATGGTAAACTCTTATTTTCATACTTCTAAGGTCGTACTGATCTAATTCTCCTTTTCTTTCTGTAGTGTTCGCGCCCTCGACCGCCGACTTGTTCTGGGACTTCCAAGAGGCGTTCAAGACTGTTCGTGGCACCAAGCTGGACCTTCGCGACGTCAACGCCCTCAACTCCGAGCTCGATCGGTTGAAGGCTTGACTCTACACTTACCCCCGCCACTTGAACATCCCCTGTGAGTATTCACTCTTCGACTTGGTTGTTTTCACCTTCATTTTTTTTAAGTCGTCTGACCTTTCCATTGTGTAGACCCCGACATCCCGGTTTATCACCGCCGACCTTCCGCAGCAGTGATGGCCTCCAGGAAGAAATCGGTCTTGGGCCAAATGAAGCACGTATCGGCCGCCGACCTCCCTCCTCCGAGCTCGACCCCGTCGGGCCCCTCAGCTGCCGACAGGGGCAAGAGGAAGCAAAGGGAGACTACTCCAGAGCCTGCCCGGAAGAGGGTGAGGGATGAGTCTCATCCTGAGACTGGGAGGTCTCAATCCCGTCCCTCTTCGCAACCCGCCTCCATCCCTAGGGGGGATCGGCTTCCTGGAGGACGACTCTTGGTTGGGCTAGGATGCCGACCGCCTCAATGAGTAAGTTCTTGACTGAATTTCCTTTATATCGCATATATCTTTTTCTTCTCTTGCCGACCTCCGGATCTCTTTTGCAGTCCGGAGCTAACTCCGCACAAGTTCGGCCCTGAGGCCTTGAGCTTCTTGAGGTTGGGACACATCGTCCCGGCTGGGGTTCCTGAGAGTTGGTCGGCTTATCTCCGGAGGGGCCTGCAGAACCTGACTCGGGGGTGGACGCAGATGGACCACAGCAATGCCCGTCGGCAGAAGGCGATGGACAATCTGTACTCGGCCCTTGCCCACTCCCAAAAGGCGGTCTTCTACCTCGAGAAGACCAGCGCCCAGCTGGAGGCCGAGCTGGAGGAGCTCAAGAAATCACAAGCTCGGGTCGCCGACCAGGCCAATATGTTGGTCACTACGGCTGATGCCCAGAAGAGGTTGGAGTCCTACAACTCCGACCTTCTCAAGCGACTTTCCGACGCCGAGGGGCGCATGGCTGAGGTGGAGGGGGAGCTGAGGGCCGAGAGGGCGAAGGTGACCCATCTAGAGGGCGAGCTGGCTGAGGCTGGGAGGATACTGTCCGAGAAGGAGGGCGACTTCAGGAGGACTGAGGAGCTCAACACCAATTTCGCTTATGTGATGGCCTATGTTGGAGCCATCCGGGTTTTCCACAAGGCAAATCCTACGAGCGACCTCACTCCTTTTGTTGCCGAACTGGCGGACTATGTCCGTGATTATCCTCCCACTCCTACGGTCCTCCTGGAGATCAAAGATCTGGAGGACATGGGCATCGATCTATCCTTCTTCGCCAATCCTTCTAGGATTATGTGCCCGGTCCCCGAGGTGGAGGTTGCTCAGCTGGAGTCCGGGTCGGCTCCTGAGGTCCCCGTGCCGGAGGTCGCAGTCACGGAGGGGAATGTGGAAGGAGGCTTGGCGGGGCCTTGAGTGGCGGGGCTCTTGGAGACTCTTTTTTTTTTTGCTTTTTGTTCTGATGTATCGGCTTTCGGGTCTTTTTCATGTACTCGCCTTTGGGCCCCCTTTAAGTAATTAGTAATGAAATCCCTCTTCTTTTATCACATTGTGTCGACTTAATTTCCTTACGCGACTCGTTACTTATTTGTCCATGTCGTCTTATCTGTAATGCGACTTTATTGTTTGGACTTCATTTTTCTGGTCGTCTTATAAAGTCGGGAGAGGTCGCCCCTCGTGGGGTGTCAATTCCCCCCTCGGTATGTCGAAAGTCGTACCTCGGGTAATTTATGTTTTCTTTACATAATCCCTTTGGGTTTTACACAATGATTTTGAGATGAAGGAAAAAACATTATTATTGATAAATAAACATTTACAAGGGTATAATTTTACTGATAATATTTCCTCAGATGTATTGCATTCCATGGGTATTGAGCCTTGGTGCCATCTGGTTGTTCGAGCTCGTAAGCTCCATTAGGTAAGATTTTTGAGATCTTGAATGGGCCCTCCCAGTTTGGGCCGAGGGTCCCTTTCGATTCGCCGAGTACCTTCTTGAGTACCAAGTCTCCTTCTCTGAAACGCCGAAGTCATACTTTGGAGTTATAATATTTTTCCGACCTTTGTTTGTACCTAGCGTTTCTCATGTTGGTTTCTAGTCGCTTTTCCTCGAGCATGTCGAGATTTCTGATTAGGGCCTCATCGTTTTGGTCGAAGGCGACCTGGCTAGTACTGAGGCTGGGGAAGTTGATTTATGTGGGGACTACTGCTTCGGTCCCGAAGGCTAGTGAGTAGGGGGTTTCTCCGGTTGAGTTTCTGCAGGTCGTTCTATAGGCCCACAGAACATTCGGGAGCTCGCTAGCCCATTTTCCCTTGGCCCCCTCGTTCTTGGCTTTGAGAGTATGTTTAATGATTTTGTTCACGGCCTCGACCTGCCCATTTGACTGCGGGTGGTATGGGGTCGAGAAGAGCTTTGTGATTTTCCATTTCTTGAAGAATGCTTCGACCTTGAGGCCGTCGAATTGCTTGCCATTGTCTGATATGATGGCTTGTGGTAAACCGAATCTGCATATGATATTCCGCCATATGAACTTGATGACCTGGTTTTGATCTATGGTTGCCAGTGCCTCAGCTTCTGCCCACTTTGTAAAGTAATCTACTGCTACTAGGGCGTACTTGACCGAGCCTGGCGCTGTTGGGAGTGGGCCAATGATGTCTATCCCCCACTTTGCAAATGGCCAGGGGCTGAGGATACTTGTGAGTTCTTTCGGTGCGCATTTGATGGACGGGGCATAGATTTGGCACTTGTGGCACTTGCGAGCGAAGATGATGGCGTCCGCCCTCAGTGTGGGCCAAAAGTACCCCTGTCTTGTGGTTTTGTGGGCCAGCGATTCCCCCCCAGTGTGGTTTCTGCATACTCCCTCGTGTATTTTGCGTAGGATTATTTGTCCCTGTTCGGGTGTGACACACCGGAGTAGGGGCATGCTGAAACCACGCTTGTACAGCTCGTTCTGGACCATTGTGTATCTTGATGCTCGCAATTGTAGCTACTGAGCTTGGACCCTATCTGTCGGTAGAAGGCCTGTTGTCAGATACTCGATGATGGGTGTCATCCAGCTCGCTTTCGGGTCCTCTAGGTTTGCGACCTTCGCGTGTGCGGTGGAGGGGTGGGATAATGTCGTGATGGTGACATATTTCATCTCTACTAATCCTTCGGAAGTCGCTAGTCATGCTAAGGCATCGGCTCGCGAATTCTGTTCTCTTGGGATTAGCTTGACGTGGATTTGGTCGAATTTCTGACATAATATTTTCACCACCTCTTGGTAGGCTGCCATCCAGTTGTCTCTTGCCTCGTACTCTCCCGAAACCTGGTAGGCTACGAGTTGGGAGTCTGTGTGAACTTGCAGTCTTCTGACACCCATTGCTATTGACATATCTAGGCCGCTGATAAGCGCTTCATATTCGGCCTCGTTGTTCGTTGCGGGGAAATTGAAAGTGATGGCATTTTGGAACGAGGTCCCCTCTGGGATCGTTAGAACTATACCGGCCCCCGACTTGTGGGCGGTCACTGATCCGTCCATGAATAATTCCCAGGGTGGGCCGCTCGAATACCCGACTTTAGATGGAAAGGTGAGTTCTACGATGAAGTCGGCTAAGGCCTGGGCTTTGATGGTAGGTCGAGGTGCGTAAGTTACCCCATATTGTCCGACCTCAATTGCCCATTTGAGGCATCGTCTCGACGTATCTGGCCGATGCAAGATGTTCCTTAGAGGTGTGGAGGTTAATACTTCGACTTGGTGGTCGAAAAAATAAGGCATCAGTTTCCTTACGCTCATAACTAGTGCATACGACAGTTTTTCCAGGGCCGGATATCGCTGTTCGGTCTCGTTCAATGTCTGGCTGACGAAGTAGATCAGGAAATCGTTCCTATCCTCTACCCAAACGAGTACCACACTCAGGGCTGTCTCGAAAGCTGCGAGGTATAGGAAAAGTTTCTCCCCCGGAACTGGTTTTGACAGAATGCTTACATCCGCCAAGTAAGCTTTGATTTTGTCTAAAGCTTCATGGCTTTCGTGTGTCCATTCAAACTTTGATTTTTTCCGGATGGTGTCGAATAGTGGCTTGCACTTGTCCCCCATTCGGGAGATGAAACGATTTAAGGCGGTCAGGCATCCCGTGAGTTTCTGTACTTCCTTTACGTTTCGGGGTTCCCCCATGTCCAATATGGCTTTGACCTTAGAGGGGTTCGCCTCGATCCCCCATTTGCTCACCATGTGTCCTAGGAATTTCCCGGACTCGACTCCGAAATTGCACTTTTTCGGGTTCAGTCGCATGTTGAACTTTCTCAGGATGTCGAAAGTTTGGGCCAAGTGAGTTAGGTGGTCCTCCGACTTTAGACTTTTGATGACTATGTCATCCACGTAGACTTCCACCGACTTCCCTATGAGGTCAGTAAACATGTGGTTGACCAGCCTTTGATATGTTGCCCCTGCATTTTTTAAGCCGAAGGGCATGCTTTTCCAGCAGTAGATATTCTTCTCTGTCAGGAACGAGGTATGTTGTCGGTCGGCCTCTTACATGGCTATTTGGTGATAGCCTGCAAAGGCATCCATGAAGGACATTATCTCGTGCCCCGCTGTGTTGTCTATCAGGTGGTCGATGTGGGGCATTGGAAAAAAATCTTTTGGGCATGCGCTATTGAGATCTGTGAAGTCGATGCATAGTCGCCAAGTCCCATTGGATTTTTTTTACTAGCACGACGTTAGCCACCTATTGGGGTTGGTCGGCCTGAGTGATCAAGTTATTGTCCAACAATTTCTTCACTTCTTCGGCTAACGCTGCGTATTTTTTGGGGCCGAATTTTCGCCTCTTTTGAGCTATCGGCTTCCGAGCTGGATCTATAAGCAGCTTATGGCATGTGACTTCTGGGTCGATCCCTCCCATGTCTTTGTGCGACCAGGCGAAGACGTCTAGATTCTTTTTGAGAAAGTTGATGACTTCCCCCTTCAGGTCGTCTGGCATTCTTGAGTTGATTATTACTTCAAGATCTGGACGGGCTGGGTCCACTTTGACTTTCTCGAGGTCCTCCCCCGGGGTGGCCCTTTGGGTATTTTGTCGTGGGTGTTGGGGAATAATTTGCCCGGATCTATTCGGGATGAATATTTAAATACAAATTTAATTCTAACAATTATTACTAGCATGAATTAACCTATATTAATTCAAATAATAATTTCAACAACAAATCATGCATATAAACAATTCACGTAAATCCTACGCATGCAGAATTACTACGAGTTTACGTGAACGTACCTCTTGGAATGGCAATGGTCTTGTATGTGAAAACACACCAAAAGTCCTTCCCAAGTATTCCCACGTCCTTGTTCGACAATCCGGTGGAAGGATACTCGCGAACAATTAACTAAAGGAAATAATAAACTTTGTTGCACCACTTTTGTGGATTTGCTAATTTTTCCAGCACATGGAATTGCACTTGGGAATGAAAGAATCATCCCCTATTTATAGATGGGTGTTGGGCGAAAATTTGGGAAGAAAAACAATGTGGGAAAATCTTTTCTTGATCTCCAAGAAATCTTGAATATATCTCCTATATTCTTTTCCCCATAATTAAAATATTCCACAAAAATCCCACCACATCATATTATGGTATATTTTAGAAAAATAGGAGAACAAGAATCCAAGATTTGGATCTTCTTGAATTTATGAGATATTCTTGTATTTCAAGAAATACATATCTTCCATAATATCTTTTCAAGAAAATCAAGAAAATTTTTCTTGCCCTTTATTCTTCAAAAATTTCGAAACTTGCTATATGAATAACCAAGTGGGAGATTTCTTGAATTTAATGAGATAATCTTGTATTCCAAGAATACATATCTTCATTCCATAACAAAATTCAAAGAAAATCTTTCTCCCCTTTTATCCATAAATTTCGAAAATTACAAGAAAAAATTAGGCAACAAATTTATTTTATTTTTAAACACTTTTTTCGGTTATTGGACTTTATCTTGGGCTACTTGAGGGACCTTTAGGAGAATTAAGATTGGACCTTCCAATGGACCTTGAATTATCAATATTGAGTCACAATATTATTCAAGTCCATAAATATTAATTAATCCCACTACATAATTAATATTGTATTATCCATCTTAACCCATATTACAGTTAATATGGCTCCCGGTTATTATTTCCCGTGTTTAAGATTATCTAGCCCATTAATTAATTCAAGCCACTGAAATAGCTTTCCATTAATTAATATCTTTTATCCTTGGCAAAAGGAACGGTTCAACATTATTATCCATACCGAAAACTAGTTCCACTTGCAAGATTTGGTATGATAAACCTTATAAACCTCCCAAGGGGGCGAATCGAACAAGCGTACTTTTACACACGATTCTCCGTATTAAATCTTAGCAATCGCATGTGACCAATAATATTGCCCAAGATATAGGGTATTGAATCTCACGGATTCTCTTCCCATAATAAGTCAAAGCAATAGTTACTAACCACACGCAATCCTATTTAAGGGACGAAGATTAAGAAACAACTAACCACTGAGGTCTAATTCTTCCTAGTTCAGTTCTGAAGAATTTATCCTCCTCAGAGGTCCTCTTCAATGCATCGACCATGCACTAGTGTAATCTCTTGGTCAAGACAAACCAATCTCGAGCCTTACACTACAACCTTTCACGATGGATTGTTCATTTCCATCTAGGTCGTGAATGGTGTACTTTTTAGTTACAAGGAACTGTTAATTTAATCTTCGTGATCTTGGTATCACTAAATTAACTACAATGTAACACGTCTTATTTAATGAACAGTTATGCAAAGAAATATATGTAACATTCAATCATATTTAAAGCAACAGTGATAAACAATTTATTTCAGTAAATAAGTCTGAAATTCAGTTAGTCTGATTATACAAAGTAAAAGCATACTTTCCAGTATAATCCCAACAGTGGGTCGTGTATTTCTGCTTCGAGTAGAAATTCTTCTGGTTCAGGCCCCAATCTTGGGTCAAAGTCATCGCGACTTCTTTTCCTGCTCGTTTCATTATTTAAAATTTCGCTTTGCTTATCACTATTTATTAGAAATATTTATTTGCTAGATATTGGTGCGGAATTTAAACGAGACGTGGAATAAATCAAACAACCCCTTGCATCAACTTGGTCACCTTTGACGGTGCCGACTAGCCCACTCTTGGTAGGGAACTTTACACAAAAATAAAAAGTTGAGGACGCAGCCTCAAATTCATGTTCAAACGGTCTCCCGAGGAATCCATTGTAGGAGCTCGGGAGGTCGACAACTAAAAAATCTAAAAGCCTAGTGGTCCTAACTTCTTCATTCAGAGTGGAGACTAATTCTACGGCAAGTCGGATCATTCCTGTCGGCTTCACTATCGCGTCCCCAAAGCCTTTCACGACATGGTCGCATGGAGTGATGTATGCGTCGTAATCTCCGAGCTGGTCTAGGGTCTTCTTGAAAAGTATGTTGTAGAAAGCTCCCCCATCCACTAGCAAGCGGCATACGGTGTTGCCGATGATATTGGCTCTGATTACCAGTGGGTCGACGTTGGGGTAGACTACCCCGGCCTTGTCCTTCTCGCCAAACTCGATCGTGCTAGTCTTTTCTCCTATTGTGAAGATGGGTAATACCATCTTCCTGGCGTTTTCTATCTCTCTTATCTCTGCCTTCAGCCGCCTCTTGGATGAGTCGGTCGCTGAAAGTCCCCCCATTGTCCCAAGTGGGGACAGTGTGTGTATCACGCGACTTCTCGCGTCTTCTGGCATGGGCGGTACAGGTCGTTCCCCCTGGAGCCGATTCTGCCTGTGGGTTTGCTTGTTGGCGACCTCTCTGAGCTTGATCCTGATTCTTCTGAGGTCACTTGACAAACTCGTCCAGTAACCCATCCTCGTATAACCTCCAAAGTTGGGGGAGTAGATCCTTGCACTTGCTGGTGTAGTGCCCAGTTTGCTCGTGGAAGTGGCAGTATTTGTTGGAGTTTGCCTTTCCCTTGTTCTTGATGGGCCGAGGCGGGAGGAGTAATTCTCGATCTCTGATCTGATTGTACACGTGCCCGAGTGTCATACCTAGTGCTTCCATCAATTTCACTGGGATATTTTCTTCAAAGGGTTTGAAGCTGTCACGTGCCTTGTAATGACCGCCGGTTTTCTTGGAGCTTTTCTTTGAGTCTGTGACCTCTCTGTCATCGGAAAGTCTTGATTCCAGAAGCTCTGAGGCATGGATAAGGTCGTTGGCTCATCTCCGGAAGTCTTTACAGCTAATCGGGTATTCGGTGGTCATACGTCGCCACAACTTGGTTCCCTTCTTGAGTCTAGAGACGGCCCCGAGCACTTTGGCCTCATCCCCGATCGGGTCTCCCTCAAGTATGAGCTTGTCGATCCTTTCAGTGTAGGATCGATCAGACTCATTATCCGCCTGCTGGATGTTCATCAGTTGTTGTCTAGTCGCAGGTCGCGGCGCCAAGGCCGTGAAGTGGGTCAGGAATAGCCTGGCGAGCTGTTCGAAAGATTCCACCGAAAAGGGTGGCAACGAGGTGAACCATTGATGGGCCTGGTCGCTCAAAGTTAGGGAGAACAGCCGGCACTTAGTGGCATCTGTTGTGCCCATGGAGGCCATGTAGGAGTTATACTTGGCCACGTGGACTTTTGGGTCCGTGCTTCCACTGTAGAAATCTAGAGTAGCCGTGTTGATTTTTCTCTGGGTGGGCGCCAAAGTGACTGTGGTCCCGAGGGGGGAGTCCGGGATGATAAGGTTATGGTCCGCTCCCGTCGGACTGCTTTGGTTCTCAGCTCGCTCGAGAAGTCGCTGGACCGTCCTGGCCAGCGCGTCAATTTTGACGTCGCGATGATCCTTGGGGGGGTAGGTCGCCCGCGGCTCGCCCTGGTGTATTGCCGATTCCCTCGGCAACTCGTCGTGGTGCAAATTTAGCGCCATCATTAGTGTTGGGGAATGAGTTGCACAGATCTATTCGGGGTGAATATTTAAATACAAATTTAATTCATTAATTATTACTAGCATGAATTAATCCTATATTAATTCAAATAATAATTGCAACAACATATCATGCATATAAAAAGCCACGTAAAACCTACGCATGCGAAATCTACGGGTTTACGTGAACATACCTCTCGGGATGGCAGTGACTTCGGTCGGACGGACTAACCAAAAGGACTTCCCAAGTATTCCCTTAGCCCTTGCTCGACAATCCGGTGGAAGGATACTCGCGAACAATTAACAAAAGGAAAAAATAAACTTTGTTGCACCACTTTTGTGGATTTGCTAATTTTTCCAGCACATGGAATTGCACTTGGGAATGAAAGAATCATCCCCTATTTATAGATGGGTGTTGGGCGAAAATTTGGGAAGAAAAACAATGTGGGAAAATCTTTTCTTGATCTCCAAGAAATCTTGAATATATCTCCTATATTCTTTTCCCCATAATTAAAATATTCCACAAAAATCCCACCACATCATATTATGGTATATTTTAGAAAAATAGGAGAACAAGAATCCAAGATTTGGATCTTCTTGAATTTATGAGATATTCTTGTATTTCAAGAAATACATATCTTCCATAATATCTTTTCAAGAAAATCAAGAAAATTTTTCTTGCCCTTTATTCTTCAAAAATTTCGAAACTTGCTATATGAATAACCAAGTGGGAGATTTCTTGAATTTAATGAGATAATCTTGTATTCCAAGAATACATATCTTCATTCCATAACAAAATTCAAAGAAAATCTTTCTCCCCTTTTATCCATAAATTTCGAAAATTACAAGAAAAAATAGGCAACAAATTTATTTTATTTTTAAACACTTTTTTCAGTTATTGGACTTTATCTTGGGCTACTTGAGGGACCTTTAGGAGAATTAAGATTGGACCTTCCAATGGACCTTGAATTATCAATATTGAGTCACAATATTATTCAAGTCCATAAATATTAATTAATCCCACTACATAATTAATATTGTATTATCCATCTTAACCCATATTACAGTTAATATGGCTCCCGGTTATTATTTCCCGTGTTTAAGATTATCTAGCCCATTAATTAATTCAAGCCACTGAAATAGCTTTCCATTAATTAATATCTTTTATCCTTGGCAAAAGGAACGGTTCAACATTATTATCCATACCGAAAACTAGTTCCACTTGCAAGATTTGGTATGATAAACCTTATAAACCTCCCAAGGGGGCAAATCGAACAAGCGTACTTACACACGATTCTCCGTATTAAATCTTAGCAATCGCATGTGACCAATAATATTGCCCAAGATATAGGGTATTGAATCTCACGGATTCTCTTCCCATAATAAGTCAAAGCAATAGTTACTAACCACACGCAATCCTATTTAAGGGACGAAGATTAAGAAACAACTAACCACTGAGGTCTAATTCTTCCTAGTTCAGTTCTGAAGAATTTATCCTCCTGTAGGTCCTCTTCAATGCATCAGTCATGCACTAGTGTAATCTCTTGGTCAAGACAAACCAATCTGAGCCTTACACCTCAACCTTTCGCGATGGTTGTTCATTTCCATCTAGGTCGTGAATCGCGTACTTATAGTTACAAGGGACTGTTAATTTAATCTTCTGTGATCTGGTATCACCAAATTAACTACAGTGTAACACGTATGAATTATTGAACAGTTATGCAGTAAATATATATAACATTCAATCATATTTAAAGCATCAGTGATAAACAATTTATTTCAGTAAATAAGTCTGAAAATTCAGTTTCGATTATACAAAGTAAAAAGCATACTTTTCAGTATAATCCCAACAATCTCCCACGTATACTCAAAGTCTGCTTTTAAGTATACTACAACACGTCTCGAGTAGTCCGTGACATCTAATGTCACCTACACGAACCTAATAATTTCTCCCACTTATACTCAAAGCAGATTGGCAACGGTCTTGACACCCATTCCACTCACATGTCTCTCGAATGTATTCAGAGGCAGACGCTTTGTGAATGGATCTGCTAGGCTGTCCTCAGACGCCATCTTTGCCACATCTATATCTCATCTCTTAACGATTTCTCGTGTAAGATGTCTTTCCTTTAATGTGTTTGTTTGACTCGTGGACTCTTGGTTCTCTTGAATTTGCAACTGCCCCTAGCAGATATTGCTAGACAAATTCAGAACACCATCCAAGTCCACTAAGAAGATCTAGAGCCCAATCGGTTCTTTCACTGCTTCACAAGCAGCTACTTACCCGAGTCCCATGGTTGAGTCAGTGATGCATTTCTGCTTCACACTCGTCCATTTGATGGCTACACTTCCCAAATGGAAACACACTAACTGAGGCAGATAATTTCTGGAATCTATATCTGATTGGAAATCCGAGTCCATGTAGCCGATGGGGATTGGAGTATCTGACTGATAAATCAACATTCTATCCCGAGTTCTTTTCAGACACTTCAGAATGTTTTTAACTGTCGTCCAATTCGCTTTCCCTAGGTTACTCTGATATCTTGCTACCATGCCTACGGCAAAGCATATATCCGGTCTCGTACACAGCATTGCATACATAAGGTTTCCTACAGCCGAAGCACAAGGAATGCCTTTCATGTCATCTATCTCCTTTTGCGCCTTAGGGGACATTTTCTTGGATATATGGATTCCAAGTCTGAAAGGTACGAATCCTTTCTTGGAATCTTGCATGCTGAAACGTTTCAAAACCAGTGTCTATGTATGAAACTTGCGATAACCCCATCATCCTTTTCTGGTGATCTCGAGTAATCTTGATCCCAAGGATGTGTCCGATTTCCCTAAGTCTTTCATATCAAACTGTTTTGAAACACCATGCCCTTACGTCTGACCACACCTTCACATCGTTCCCGATGATCACAATGTCATCTACGTATAGTACTAAGAATACCAATGCAGTTCCGACACGCTTTTTATACACACAACTTTCAAACTTGTTTTGATCAAACCCATAAGACTTTATTACTTGATCAAAACTTTGGTTCCAAGCTCTTGATGCCTGTTTGAATCCGTAAATGGACTTCTTGAGCTTACAAACAAGATGTTCTTGGCCTGTTTCAATGAAACCTTGGGGTTGTTGCATATAGATCTCTTTATCAAGACTTCCGTTAAGGAAAGCTGTCTTGACATCTATTTGCCAGATTTCAAAGTTGAAAATGCGCAGCAATCGACAAGAGAATACGGATGGACTTAAACATGGCTACGGGCGAAAAAAGTTTCCTCATAATCGATCCCTTTCTTTCTGAGTATAACCTTTCGCCATTAGTCTTGCTTTAAAGGTTTCAACCTTCCCGTCCGGTCCTCTTTTCCTCTTATATACCCACTTGCATCCAATGGGTTTGACCCCATTAAGTGGTTCGACTAGCTCCCACACTCTATTATGAAACATAGAACCCATTTCGGCTTTCATTGCTGTTTGCCAAGAATCTGCATCCTTATCTTGGAGTGCCTTGTCATATGTCCATGGGTCTGATTCCGGGAATCAAGTCCGAGGACTCTCCTATTCCTATGAATCTCTCGGGCTGTCTAACAACCCTCCCACTATGACGAGGCTCCGGTTGTGAAAGCGTATCGTTTGGTATATCATCTAGTACAGTTGGCACTGAGGTTTGCCCTCTAAGCTCATTTAAGGTAATCTCACTTCTGGGTTTTCTTTGGTTCATATAGTCTTCTTCCAAAAATCTAAAGTGGGTGCTTATGACCACCTTTTGATCTTCGGGACCATAGAACATACACCCTTTTATTCCCTCGGGGTATCCTACAAACAGCCTTAATTCTGATCGAGGATCCAACTTACCGGCTTCCTTGTCCAACACGTAGGCCGGACACCCCAAAGTTCTCATGTGTCTCATACTAGACTTGCGCCCGGTCCACAATTCTTTGGGGTTCTGGGAACTGATTTGGATAGCACCAAGTTCAGAATGTAAGTCGCTGTTTTCCAAGGTATGACCCCAGAACGACTCGGGAAGATCTGTATAACTCATCATTGATCTAACCATTTCCAAAAGAATTCTGTTGCTTCGCTCTGCAACCCCGTTTAGTGGAGGGGTTCCGGGTGCAGTGAGCTGGGATACAATCCCTTCATCAGATAAGTAGTTCAAAAACTCATCGCTGAGGTATTCGCCTCCACGATCAGATCGTAGAGACTTGATACGTTTTTCCACATGATTCTCTGCTTGAGCCTTAAATTCTTAGAATTTCTCAAAGGTCTCAGATTCATGCTTCATAAGGAAAATGTACCTTTGAGTAATCATCAATAAAATTACTCATAACCTCCTCTTGCTTTGGTTGACATTTGACTACATACATCTATGTGAACGATCTCTAACACTTCTTTAGCCCCATTCCCCTTGGCTCCAAATGCCATCTTGGTCATATTACCCTCCAAACATGATTCACAGGTTGGAATTTGTTCAACTTGGAGACGCTCCAGTGAACCACTTTTCACCAACCTTTGGATCCTCTTTGGATTAATATAACCTAATCTTAGATGCCAAAGAAGTGTCTCGTTCACGTCTAATGAACGTTTTTCTTTTCTTGGAAACAGTTGATGTGTTATAGGATACATTTCGTGAGTGGTATGCACAATTAATTTGCATAGAGATCATTCAACAACGTTCCATGATAGATAAATTCATCAACAAGAAAAATGGTAACAACTTTATTAAAAAGTAACCGAATATCCATCATAAAAGTTTAGAAACTGAAAACGAATTCTTTCTAAAAATTCAGAACGTAAAGAATATCTCAAAATTAAAACACTGTCTTCAAAAGACAGGTGCACTTCTCCCACTGCTTCAGCTGCCACTCTCGTAGCATCGCCCAGTGTGATGAGGACCTCACTCCCACTAAGTTGTCGGGTCCGCTTGAACCCCTGTAATGTGAAACAAACATGATTAGTGGATCCCGTATCCACCACCCACAAAATGGGAGGCATACGCCGCTAAACAAGTTTCAAACAACTAGTGCGTGAGTATTACCTTTCTTTCCTTTCCTTTTGGGATCGGAACAGGCTGACCTCGATTGTCCTACTTTCCCGCTTTCCAAAGTTTTCCTCATACTTGATCCCATGCTTCTATTTGATGTTGAGTCTTCTTGGTTTAACCTTCTTCTCTTTTCATCATCCTTATCACCACTTGATCTAGGATGAAGAGAAGATTTCCGTTTCCCCATGTTATTTTCCTCGCGCTCCACTTCCTTTTCAACCAAAGTCAAAGCATTTATAAGATTCTCCGCTTTAAAATCTTGATCTTCCATTAGATACTCAAGATAGCGGTGATTATAGCTCTTTGGTAAGGATTGGAGAATGAAATCAACCTTAGTATTGAAGTCATATTTTTCGCCGAGGATCTCAAGTTCCTCAAATAGCACCATAACCCTAAAGACGTGTTGTGCTGCGGTCGTCCCTTTTTCCAATTTTAACTGAGCAATTTCTTGCTTCACACTTTGGACTGCCATATGGGTCTGATGTCCGAACATCGCTTCGAGATTCTTTAAGATGTCTGCAGCTGACTCATAATCTTGATGAAGGCGCCTCAACGCATCTGACATATGTGCCAGAATTGTTTCCTTCATCAAACCGTTTGCCAGCTCCCATTCACCATAAATCATCTCATCCCATATTCCGGCATCCTTAGTTGGTTTTTCGGGTTTTGGTGAATCAAGTACCCATTCGGAAGATGATGCGGTTAGGACAGATTTTATTTTGTGTTTCCAACCAAAATAGTTTTCACCAAAAAGTAAAAGGTCTTTAGGTATATTCGATAGTGGATTAGAAGGTTGCGACATAATGAACTGAAATAAACAATAATATGCATAAGCACAAAAATATCACAAGGTTTGATCACATGCATCATATTTAAAATCTCAAAAAAAATATGAACAATGCATCAGCCAACATCTCAAAACAGTTTAAATAAGCCACGTGGGGTGGGTCATTATTTAAACACATTCAAGCAGGTTACAAACAAGAACAGTTACAAACCTTTAATATCCAGATTAATAGTTGGCTCCCACGACTGACCAATATAAAATTGACAGGACTTGAGGAAGTATATGCATATCAATTTTATACCTAAGTAATAATCATGATTAAATACTGAGATTACTATTTAAACTTTGATCGAGCCTCGTGGGGGGGTCATCGCCGCCACTAGTAATAACCCACAATCATCTGTTCGAATTCATTCATGTGAAACCTATCTTTTGACCGGTCCAGGGGAATTTCTCCAAAAAGAATTCACAAATAAATAAATCATGGAGGTCAAAATTAATTCAATTTTATTATCCTAATAAAATTGTCAATTAATTAATTAAAACATACTTAGTAATTTTGAAGTTGAGATTTTTCCATTTGGCAACCCTCATGCAAACACATTTAAACAAATTAAATAAAGCATAAGATAACACAAATAAATCAAGCAAAAATGTAAAAATAAACATATTGGGCACAAATATCCAATCATCATGGTTTGATTTTTCTTGACTTGATCTTGAAGAAACACGTCTCTCAATTTCTCCTACTGTTCGTCTTGAAAAAATACTTCGTCTCGAACACCACGCCACGCCAACGGCTCGCGGCCGGGATGACGCATCCGATCCGGCCGCCGCTTGCCTAGAGATGACCTCGGCGACTCGGCACCGCCCGGTAAGCGCCCACTTGCCTCTCGACACGCCTCGGCGGGTGTCAGCGAATCTCAGCGGCGACGTCTGCGTCGCCCGCATCATCATGCTTCGCCCGCCTCCGCCTCGCGCGACCTCGGCGGCCCTTAGCGTCTCCTTGGCGCCAGCAGCGTCCGCCCGTCCCGCTTTCGGCACAGGCGCGCGCCGCCCGCCCGTCTTGGCGCTGCGCCTTCATCCTCATGCAGCGCTCGGCGCCCGACCTCGCCCTGCGCCCAAAGCGTGCCGGCCGCAGCGCTACGCTACGCTGATTTACGGATTTACGTCCTTTAATTCTTCGTCTCTTCGTTCCCGATCCGGTTACAATTTATTTACAAAAATAAATAAACCTAGATCTAGACTAGTCTATTACATTGATCAAATCAAACAAATCTAGTCTACTCGTGGATTTTCTCACGAGGTAAAACAAATCCAAACGAATCGAATTAAAAAACCACGGTTTATATGTATGCAAAATAAAACATTAAAATCCATGACAATTGGATACCGCAAAAGCAGATCTAACATTTCTACTATCCAATTTCAAATTTAATGTCCACGAATTAAATTACAATTTAAAAAATTGAGAGTCTCAAACAAAGGGCTCGATACCGGCTTGTTGGGGAATGAGTTGCACAGATCTATTCTTGGGTGAATATTTAAATACAAATTTAATTCATTAATTATTACTAGCATGAATTAATCCTATATTAATTCAAATAATAATTGCAACAACATATCATGCATATAAAAAGCCACGTAAAACCTACGCATGCGAAATCTACGGGTTTACGTGAACATACCTCTCGGGATGGCAGTGACTTCGGTCGGACGGACTAACCAAAAGGACTTCCCAAGTATTCCCTTAGCCCTTGCTCGACAATCCGGTGGAAGGATACTCGCGAACAATTAACAAAAGGAAAAAATAAACTTTGTTGCACCACTTATGTGGATTTGCTAATATTTCCAGCACATGGAATTGTACTTGGGAATGAACTAATCATCCCCTATTTATAGGAGGGAGGGTGAACGAAATTTGTGTGATTTTTCAATGTGGGAAAAGACTTTTCTTGGTCACCAAGAAATCTTGAATATATCTCCTATATTCGTTTTCCCATAATTAAAATATTCCACAAAAAACCCACCTCCTCTATTATGGCATAATTTTCGAAAAATATAGTGTGCAAGAATCCAAGATTTGGATCTTCTTGAATTTATGAGATATCCTTGTATTTCAAGAAATACATATCTACCATAATATCTTTTCAAGAAAATCAAGAAAATCTTTCTTGCCCTCTATTTTCAAAAATTTCGAAATTTCTCTCATGAATAACCAAGTGGGAGATTTCTTGAATTTAATGAGATAATCTTGTATTCCAAGAATACATATCTTCATTCCATAACAAAATTCAAAGAAAATCTTTCTCCCTCTTTTATCCATAAATTTCAAAAAATTAGAGGAAATATAAGCAACAATATTTATTTTATTTTAATCACCTTTTCAGTTATTGGACTATATGTTGGGCTACTCAGGGGGCCTTTAGGAGAATTAAGATTGAACCTTCTAATGGATCTTGAATATCTAATATTGAGCCACAATATAATTCAAGCCCATAAGTATTAATTAATCCCACTACATAATTAATATTGCACCATCCATCTTAACCCATATTACAGTCAATATGGCTCCGGTCATTATTTCCGTGTTTAAGATTATCTAGCCCATTAATTAATTCAAGCCACCAAAATAGCTTTCCGTTAATTAATATCTTTTATCCTTGGTCGAGGAACGGTTCAACATTATTATCCATACCGAAACAAATTCCACTTGCAAGATTTGGTATGATAAAACTTATGAACCTCCCAAGGGGCAAATCAAAAAGCGTGCTTGCACACGATTCTTTCTTCATTAAATCTTAGCAATCACATGTGACCAATAATATTGTCCAAGATAAAAAGTATTGAATCTCTCTCGATTAAGCTACCCATGATAAGTCAAAGCAATAGTTACCAATCCCACGTGATCCTATTTAAGGGCGAAGGTTAAGAAATAACGAACTCTCGAGGTCTAATTCTTCCTTGTTCGGTTCAAGAATTTATCCTCCTCAGAGGTCCTATTCAACAAGATCGATCATGCACTAGTGTAATCTCTTGGTCAAGACAAACCAATCTGAGCCTTACACCTCAACCTTTAGCGATGGTTGTTCATTTCCATCTAGGTCGTGAATCGCGTACTTATAGTTACAAGGGACTATTAATTTAATCTTCTGTGATCTGGTATCACCAAATTAACTACAGTGTAACACGTACGAATTAGTGAACAGTTATGCAGTAAATATATATAACATTCAATCATATTTAAAGCATCAGTGATAAACAATTTATTTCAGTAAATAAGTCTGAAAATTCAGTTTCGATTATACAAAGTAAAAATCATACTTTTCAGTATAATCCCAACAATTAGATCTCGTTCCATCTGGTCATTGTGACGGGGCCGAGAATGTGCCTCGTCCTCGGCGGCCGATGCGGCTTTTCGGGCCTCTTGCCCCCCAAGTCGATTGAACACGTTGCCGGATCCCGCCGGTTTTTCTAGGAGCCTGCGATTTTGAATGATGGTGTGCTTCGCCGGATCGTACGCCAGTTGGCCCGTGGAGCGCCCTTTCTCAACAAGGGCATTCTTGTCCTTAGAAGTTCCTGGATTGGGCGCCGCTTTCTTAGCTGGCGGCTGTTCGTCTTCATCATCGAAAGCGAGGCATTTCTTGTGGAGGACGGCCAGTATGGCCTTTGCGTCCTCCGGTGTCTGGACGAAATTCCACCAGTCGGGGGTGGCCCCTGGGATTATGGGGTGAGATCGCTGGGAACTCATGGAGGTCTCGATCCCGTCGCGGTGGTCAGTCTCGTTTCTGTTAGCATTACCTTGGTTGATCGCCATTGACAATGGATGGGTTTTCTGCGGATTTTTGAGCAAATCAACAGCGTGTTCCCACAGACGGCGCCAATGTTGTGACCTAGATTTTGTATCCAGGGCAACGTGATGATACGAATGGGATCAAACAAATAACAAAGAACAAGTATGAAATATGCTGCAGATTTGGTTACCCAGTTCGTCTTTTGAATAAGACTACGCCGGGGACGCCCAAGCCAGGAATGTTTTATTATATTTTCTGCCTAGAATACTAGAATTTTCTCTTTTTACAGTGAGTAGTACAAGTTGTATTTATAGACAAGAAACTAGGGTTTACTTCTTCGTGGGCTTCCTCCAGCGGGCTTGCCAAGCTTTTCTGCCGCCCGATCTAGGGTTTCCCCGGTCAATCTCGTGATTTCCGCGTCTGGATATACTTGCCTTGCTTACCCCGCGATATACGCGCTTTCAGTTATCCATATCTTTGCCAATTATAGCCGCTTGAGGTCGCTTCCGACTTGTGGCCTTTCTCAAGGTCGAATGCGACCTTCTCACTTCTTCCAAGTCGTCGTGCGACCTTCTTCGGTCCGGGGGAAGTCGTTCAACGACCTCCCAAGCCCAGTTGAAGTCGCTCTACCAGATCTCCTTACCGAGTAGGATTATTCCATGTGCAACAAGGTACATGAACATATTCTTTTCTCCACAATCTTGGTCTGATTAAATTTCATCACTATAGTTTGCGACCAACATTTTATTAAGAGTAGGTCTAGTGTGAAAATTTTCATATATGAAAATTTATAAAATTGTCTTTAAATTAACCATCTACACCCTAAACACTAAATAATGAACCATAAATTATGACCTATTCGGGTCAGGTGAACCATGAACCACTTGGGCCGAGTGAACCATGAACCACTCAATTTTGTCTTACCTTCACCAATTACAAAATTTGATCGTAAATTAAAGTTTTTTTATGTATGAAAATTTTCATACTAGACTTTGTCTTTTATTAATGAATACCCTCGATACAAAACCATGAATATGCTTGCTTACGGGCAAATAAATTTAGCTAATTACCAATATATTGTTTTATCGGTAAAACGTATTTCTAATAGTGTTAATTGATCGAACAAAGCAAGTAGATTTTCCATACATCATACTTTTATTCTTCATGATGATCAACAATGATTATATATCATCACACAATAATTATATATATGATATGATATATGTATAAGAAAATAAATAAGCCAAACTATTATTTCATAAGAATAATGGCTTTCCATAGTTTTCATAAAATGATGTTAATGGGGAGAAAGAAATTAAGAAATATATGTGTATTCTTTTCTAGAATATAGTTAGGCTCACTGTATCATTCAATATACAATAATCAAAGTCTTCATAAAATGATGAGATGGAGAGAAATAAATAAATCAAGAAAGATATATGCACTCACAAAATTTATCAAGTAATCAAAAGAAAACATAGATAGATTTTGTGGGTAAATGAGTCTTTTCCTAATGTAAACCAAATTTACCACACACATAAAACAATTAGTTTGCAACTATCATTTTATTACAAAACGACTAACACGTTTTAATGAAATGACTAATACCATCAAATCGCCAAATTGGTACATTTTATAGTGAAACAATTAATAAAGTTAAAAATTAAGCACAAAAAGTAAACTAGGTGTACGATAAAATTTGTTTATATAAAATTTTATCATTAGTAAAAATACATGTAACTTACGTCTCGCACTAGGTCGTCTCGTATAAGAATTTATCAAGTGTGCAAAGCATTTATATGTCAAAGATTCTTGATCTAAATTATAAAGAACCCATAGGGAATTTTGAGGTACTAGTGATGGGACATGGAGAATTAAACAGGAGCGGATTTCTTTGAACGATGAACTTAAGACATTACCAATATGGCAATATATTAAGATTAAATTTAATTAAACGAATGAATGAATTGACAACTTTCGTTTTCCTCTCTCCTTCCTCGTCAATTGTCAACTGTGCTAGTTTAGTGGGTGTTAATCTGTTGACTTAGCTTATAATAAGTTCTTTACTTTTACCATTATTATATATTTATGTAGTTAATATATTATAATGGCAAAACAATATATTAAAGATCCTAGAGTTGACAAAAGGTTTTAAGATATTCACATTTGATTAATGAAAGATTACATCTGTTGAATGAATCAATCGTGTTTGAATATATTTATTAGCGTTTTAATTAAAACATAAGTTCAATTGAACTTGAGTTGATCAGTAGTTCTAATCCCTTTAATATGTTTGAAAAAGCAAAATTATCATCTATATTTAGAAATGTAGAAAAAGATAAAGAAAAACTAGAAATCAGGAAACATTAAGAGTAGTTATTCATTCTAATAAAGCTTGAGCATATGCAAATTTAATGAATGATGAGAAGTCACATGAGTTGGTTTCATATATAAAATGAACTATAAATCAACATATATATTATGCGAAGTGTTAAATGGTTATATGTACAAATTATATGAAGCGTCACCGTGAGACCGTTTGATGTAAGTATGTTGTTGGGTTATGAAATCTAATTGACTGCTTCATGTCCCAACTTTTCGGTGATAAAACGAATAAAAAAATTGGGGTCTTTTTTAGCAGATTCGATCAGAATGAGACTTTAGGGTTTTGGTCTAATTTCGCTTATAAATACTCATTTGATTCATTGTATTTGTTATCATCGAAAATATTAGTAAATCTCCTGACTTGATAGTGGCCAAGAAGTAGTCATTCTTGACAAACTGAGTAACCAAATTTGTGTTATTTAATTTCGTTTTCTCCCAATTTCTCTATAATTACAGTTTAAATCCTAATATATTTCTCATCTCAAGTAAAGAATTTGTCTAAATATATAGAAATAAATCAAGAAAACTGCAATGTCTACTTGTGGCTATCGTTGAGTCAAAGAAGCAATATATGACATAATTCTCGTTGGAGAATTCTTTGCATTTGAAGTCAAATCTCAAGTTCCATTCCACTACCGAAACTTCTCCCTCTTTCAATCATCTATTTAAATCATCATTCAGTTGATGATATCTAAGCAATATAATCAATCCAACTCTATAAATTATTCATAATCAAAACCAACATTGTAAGCTAGAAAAACAAAACAAAACAAAATAACTGCAATGGCGATTGAAGAAATAACACCAACCACTCCCACAAAATCCACCACACCTTCTCTTTCTCTCTTCCCTTTATCCAAAACCCCTGATTCAAACCTCATCTCCCTCCCAAAACCCACACTCACTTTCTCCGAATCGATGATGCAAGAAAACATCGAAAACGCAGAGTCCATCATCCGAAAATGGGACCCCAACAGCCCTTCTCTGGAGAAATTCACTTCTCTGTTCCAAGAAAATCGAACGGAAGCTCTAGAGTTCATCAACTGCGTAGAGGATCTTCGAAAAGCAATGCACTTCTTGATCGCGCAGCAATCGGGTTCCACCCGATTAATTCCCGCGAATAAGCTGATGAAGATTAGTATGCTTCGCCTGGAAAAGGAATTCTGCTACATCCTATCAGCACATAGGGATTGCTTGAAGCCCGAATCGGTTTCCAGTGATTCCTCGCACCTATACCGATCACTCTCGTTTAGCAACTCCGACGAGGAAGTGGACGATGATCAGACCAAGGCGGAACGAGCTGTATCCGATTTGAAGATGATTGCGGAGAGTATGATCAAGTCAGGGTACAGCAAGGAGTGTGGCAGAATATACAGGATTACACGAAAGTCGATTGTTGATGAAGAACTCCATCGCCTCGGAGTTAGGACCTTCAATCTTTCAGAGATCATGAGAATGGATCAGAAAGCGATGGAGCAGCAAGTTAATAGGTGGATCGAAGCAGCTAAGAACGCGGTTAGAGTGATCTTTCGCAGTGAGAGATTGTGGTGCGATCAAGTGTTTTTTGTCTCTGAGACAATTAAACAAACATGTGTGGCGCATACCACTATGGAAGGCGCCATCAATTTATTCAAATTCCCGGAAATTATGGCCAAAATTAAACGATCGCCTGATAAGATTTTTATGTTGATGAAGCTATTTGAGACTGTTTCTGACCTTTTACCAGAAATCGAGTCGATTTTCGACTACGAATCGCTGTCGCCGGTGAAGCTGCAAGCGCAATCCTCTGTCCAGAAACTCAGAGACGCATCACAAACGATTCTCTCTGAATTCGTTTCATCAATCCAGAAAAACTCATCAAAAACACCGGTCGCCGGCGGTTGGATTCATCCATTGACATATTCAGTGATGGATTACGTTTCCTTACTAGGGGAAAACAGTGGAATCTTATCTAGTATCCTCGCCGACGGCGAGGAAACGGAAACCACCGCCAGATCCCCTTTCCCGGAATCCTATTTCGATTGCGGCGGCGGAGCCGCCGCATCGGGAGTAGCGAGTCGACTCGCGTGGATCGTACTCGTTCTTCTCTGTAAACTCGATAGCAAAGCAGATCTATACAAAGACATCGGATTATCATACCTTTTCTTAACAAACAACCTCCAATTCATCGCCGAAAAAGTCAGGTCCACATCGTTGAAACTCCTTCTCGGAGAAGAGTGGCTGAACCAGATCCAGAAAAAGGCGAAACTCTACGCCGGAAACTACGAATCCGCCGCCTGGGGAAAGGTCGTCTCCGCCCTTCCGACGGAGAGCGAATCGTCGTCCGCCGCCGCAATCAAGGAGCATTTTAGGAAATTCAACGCGGCGTTCGAGGCGGCGTACAGGAAACACGCGTCGTGGGTGGTTGCAGATCCGAAGCTCCGCGACGAGATCAAAACGTCGATCGCGAGGAAACTGGTGCCGGCGTATCGCGATTTCTACGATCGGAGCTATGTGGCGATTCTGAGCGGGGAGAAGAATCTGGAAATACTGGTTAGGTTTTCGCCGGATAATTTGGGGAATTATCTGTCGGATTTGTTCCATGGAAGCGTTGAGGAATCGTGGAATTCGTCTCGTTCATTGTCGTCGTCTTCGTCTCAATCCAAATTGAGATGCTTTTGATCCCATTGATTGGATAAACGGATTCGAAATTTTGTTTCCGAAACCTAATTGTTGTTCAATAAATTAAAGCGTGTTCATATCATGTAAATTATACAAAACCATTGTTTCAATTGTAGTCCTAAAAGAGGACCATTTTGATCCTGTTAGCAATCAGCGTCTCATCCTTTTGTCATTCATATCCAACAAGTCAGTTTTATTTGAATGATAAAGCAAAAGCATATTTTATTTTATAGTGCTTCATTAAGTACTATTTTGGGCCTTCATGTGGGCTAGGATTCGAATAAGATTGCAATATTCCTACATGCATGGCCCAGATTATAAAATTGACACTACGATTTATATACTCACTCCGTGCCAAAAATATGCTTAGAGTGTTAAAATAAGTTTTACAGAAACATAGATTAGATACATTTATAAATATCATAATTGATAGTAAGTAAAATATAATGATAACTTGAGTAATTATGTGATTATTGGACAATAAAAATAAAAAAAAATATGTACATAGACGTAGTTAATCTAACTTTCCGTAAAATCTGTTTTAGCCTTTGAACATACTATTGAGGGACGGATGAATTATAATTTTAAAATATTTGTACGTGTATATTGTTCAATATTTAAAATGTATACTACAATCAAATTAATCTAATTAAATTAGAAACATAAAATAAGATCACAACTATATATATAAGTTACAACACAAAAATTTGTATGTAATACTGTATACAAGTGATATGTGCAATTGATTTTTTTTTTTAATTTTTCGCGAATCACGTGGTCGGGTCGGGTTAGGGCAGATTGCTGGCAGGTTAATGGGCTTCCTTCTTCTTCGTTTTCACGGTCTCACAGTCACGGGATTTCTTCTTCTTCCTCTTCTCGCGTCACAACAAACGCGATTAGATCTCCAAGTGTCTCTAGATTTTTCCTCTTCTTCTCTTGTTCTTCTTTTTCTCTTTCTCTTTCATATTCTTCTTGCTTTCTTCAATTTTCTCATCCTCGTCATTCCGCTTCTCACGCTATTCTTTAAATCTGTAATTTTGGACTGAGAATTTGTTTTTCGCGCTTGTACTGGTTTTTGTTCATGTAGTAACACTCTTTTATTCATAGGATAACACTCTTTTGTTCATGTAGTAACACATCAAGTTATTCTTTAAATCTGTAATTTTGGACTAAGGATTTCTTTTCGCGCTTGTTCTGATTTTGTTCATGTAGTAACATGTTTTTCTTCATAGGGTAACATTTTTTGTTCGTGTAGTAACACATATTTTTTTAGTAATATGTAACATTGTACACATGTCGTGTTACCATATGAACAACAATGTGTTACCATATGATAATGTATTTATTTTAAAATGACAATGTAATTTTCATTTCACGTAGTAACACATTTCGTTTCTATAAGTATCACATTTTTTTCATATAGTAACACATAAAAAAAATATTTTAAAAATTATATGTTCAATAGAGATTGAATCTGCGACCACATACATTAACAATAGACCCGCGCCCGCCCCGCCCAACCCGTGCCTGACCCGCGAATTTTTAAGAAAATTGACTTAATTATAATATATTTTACATATTAATAGGGTGCAATATTTAACAAGAGTCCTCAAGCTACAATTTTCTATAAAAAACACAATTAGTAATACAATATTAGAAATATATTTCAAGCCCTAATTTATTTTAAAAAAAATATCAACAAATTAACTCCATAATCTAATTAAATAATAAGTAGTAATTGAGTCCAAGCCTCTAAAAATTCATAAATGAACACAGAAAGTTAAAAAAAAAAAAAAAAAGAGAGAGAGAGAGAGAGAATGTTGGTTGCTTGAGCTTCCATCTCGTTTCTGGACATTGGAATTTATCCCCAAATAAAAGGGTTTATAACTTTAATATCAGAGTGGCAAATTTCATTTGAGAATTTATTTTATATACATAATACTCCCTCCGTCCCAAAAATATATGCACGTTTACTGTTTTCACGTGTTTTTGCGAGCGAGTTTTTTATTAGTATTTAAAATGATAAAATATTTTTTAAAGATGCATGCAATAGATGAGAGGTAGATCTATAATACTCCTCTTTAAAAATTATTTTATCATTTGAAATACTAATAAACAATTCGCTCACAAAAACTCGACAATAAAAGTTTATAGTCTAGTTATGTTAATTTGATTGCAATAAAAGTTTTATACACACATATATAATGTTCTTCTGAATTCAAAATTTCAAGAACATATATAAAATTCCTTATTGAAAACATTATTTTAATAGTAAGCTCTCAAAATATAATAATATGAGTTATTCGTTAATAAAAGTGAACCGTTATAACTTCCGTTGTGCATTGATAAAGGTCTTCCACCATTATAATTATTGCATAATATTTTTTATTTCAAAAGTACAAATTGAAATAAATAAAAATTAAATTTTTATTACACGAATTAAAGAAAAATTCACATTTTCGAGGGGATGTAAAGATATAATGTTATTAAATTTTGATGTCATATGTTCAGAGTCTTCGGGGGATTATGTGTTTTATGATTATGTGGGAGAATGTAAGCGTATTTTGAACCAATGTCCGAATTTTTCTACTAAATTTATTAGAATATGTAAATTATATGGCTCACGAGATTACTCGAACTTCTCGGAACTATGGAAACTCTTTTTATTGGTTAGATCCATCGAATTTTGTGGTTGGGCTACAGTACACTTCGTGCGTTTGCAATAATGAAAATTAATTTTCTTGATTTAAAAAAATAATAAATTTGACACTAGTATATGTTAATTTAGGGAGTTTCAATTTTAAAATTTTCTCAATAAAAATATTGTTTATATTATGTTTATCACGTCAATCTATAATTAATTTTACAAAATTGTTAAATGAGGCTCAGGATTCGATTTATTCCCATATTATTTGATTTGCAATTTTTTATTAAATGTCGTTTTCTGCAGAGAAGAATGGCATCTTTGAATCAAGACAATCATAAGATGATTAAATAATAAATAATCATATAATATTTTCCTAATAAAAAAAAGTTGATTAAGTTTGATTAAAAAATAAATAATCAATAATAAATTAGTACAAACATACTTAATTAGAACCACCTAATCCCTTACCGAAAAGCACATTTTTTTACTGAATGCAATTCATTTATACTTGGTATGTGCACTTTTGTATCAATAGAAATAAATTGTACTCCGTATATTGTAATATAAACATATTATATTTTTAAAAAAATGGCACACTTGCATGAGACGGTCTCACGATTAAACGAAATATAATTTGAGCATTAACACTTTAACATTTTAAAAAAAAATGAATGGTGATTTGTGCTAAATTGTCCACTTGTACTTTATCTCATGCATAGGATCGTCCAATACAAATTTTTATATTTAAAAAAATGCATTTAATTTGTAGTGCATGCTAGTGGATATCATAATTTGGGTTATTTTCATGCTACACTGCTAAACAGTGTCCAATAATACTTTAATGTGTTGTACCACATACATTAATGTATTGTACCATATAACACATTAAATATGTGGTACAACGTGTTAATGGATAGCCTAATTTATAGTTTGTACATATCCATTGAACAAATGAAAACGCTTTCTTCAATCAAAAAATTTAACAATAACAAAAAATTCCCTCTCTCTTTCTTCTCTCTCTCTCTATCAATGGTGGACTTCCCATCACTTTCCTAACGGTGTCGTCTAGTTACCACTCTTTCCACCCTCCTTCCTTCCTCATCGCTTTTCCAATAATCATCTTCGATCTGCGCTTCAAAATTGCTCCACACTTTCTCGATCATTTCTCGTTGACTCACGGCAGTCATCATGTCTTCGCATGTCAAACAAGGTATGCTACTTTCGATTTATTTATCCGTCTTCAACTTTGCTTATGTGTATGCAGTGTATCAACTTTAACCTCCACTTTCAAGCTCGGAATTGTTGAACGCCGTTTCAGTGGGTTGGTAGCTCACGCTAATTTTAAGCTTAATGGGATGAATCAATTATTGATAACTCACTATTTGGGGAATTTATGAATTTGAGCTAGGGTTGTTGGTGATAAATTTAGGGTTTCTGCTTCTTAGAAGGATAATCGGTTTAGCTGGTTAATTTGAGGATTGTAGAAAGCCAGTCAGTTATTTGGTTTGCAGTACGATTTAACTTTCCTTTATACACGAATTAAATAAGTTTCCTTCTCTGTTTTTGATACTTGGAGTTGGGATTTAATTCAGATGTAAATACGGGAAAATTGAAAAATTAAAGTGATTTATGTATATTTAAGAAAAAAGAAACTTATGTGTTTGATAAGCTGATCTAGTTCATAGTTGTAGAAGATATGATATTTTATAATCAGTGTTTTAGATAGGAAACAGATATTCTAACTGATTATGCTGATATGAACAAGAAACTGGATTTTTTTTAGGTTTCTAGTGAAACTTGTTCATAGTATAAAATTTATACCATTACACTTATAAACTAATACCATAACACTTGTCAACTGATACCACTACACGTATAAACTGATATCATAGAATTAAATGCTATTGATATTGGTTTATAAGAGTAATGGTATTAGTTTATAAGTGTAATGGTATCAGTTTCATAGTTTGAAAAGTTTCAGAGGAGAGTTTGTGTTTTTTCAATTGTAAATATCTTGATACTGATTCTGAATAATCTGGATTATCTGTAGGGGTTGATGAAGAATTAGAAAAGGTTTCAGTTTCTCCAACACAAAACCAAAATCCTTTGGCAGAGCCATCACCCTCGCCATCACCATCCTCGTCTACTGCCCCTGCTCTGGTTCTATCAAATTCAGGGAAACGAATCGACCAATCGGGAAGAAAGAAATATGTTAAGCAAGTAACCGGCCGTCACAATGATACTGAGCTGCATTTGGCAGCCCAAAGGGGTGATCTTACAGCGGTGAAGCAGATTCTTGATGAAATTAATTCTCAAATGGTGGGAAGTTCAAGTGGAGCTGAATTTGACCTTGAGGTTGCAGAAATTAGGGCATCAGTTGTGAATGAGGTAAACGAGTTGGGAGAGACGGCTTTGTATACTGCAGCAGAGAAAGGGCATATTGATGTGGTTAAAGAGCTTCTCAAGTATGCGAATAAGGAAACACTCACTAAGAAGAATCGGTCATTGTTTGATCCTCTGCATATAGCTGCATGCCAAGGACATCATGGTAATTATCTTATTAGATAAATTCGGTGTTTTTAATATCCTATCTTGTTTTGCACGTGTTGTTAATGTTCTTAATGGGAAGTAAAGTGAGATCATCTGTGGTATAATCTACTTCGTTTTTCCAATTGTTCTTGAAATTTAAATCAGATTGAAATAGTTCCCAGGAGTTTTGTTGGATATGGAACTTATATTAAGTGGATGATGGTTGCCAAATAAAGTTACTTTCTGAGTTATTCTGTTGATTTGACCATTGGAAGGCAGATTCACTCTTAAATTCCAAGAAGACATTTTTTCTCAATTCGTCTTGACTCTGTCTGCATTGTACTTGAGCTCACACTGATTTAATTTTGTAGCAATCGTCCAAGTCTTGTTGGATCACGACCCGGGGCTAAGTAAAACAATCGGTCCATCAAATGCAACTCCTCTTATAACCGCAGCTTCTAGAGGACATAGTGAAGTGGTTAACGAACTCCTTTCAAAGGACTGCAGCTTATTAGAAATTTCTCGATCGAATGGAAAAAATGCATTGCATTTAGCAGCTAGGCAAGGGCACGTGGACATTGTGAAGGCATTGCTCGATAAAGATCCACAGTTGGCTAGAAGGACCGACAAGAAAGGACAGACAGCATTGCATATGGCTGTCAAAGGGATTAACTCTGAGGTTGTTAATTTGCTTTTAGAAGCTGATGCAGCTATAGTGATGCTTCCTGATAAATTTGGTAATACTGCTTTGCACATTGCCACAAGGAAGAAACGAGCAGAGGTATGTCTTGTGTCTTTTACTACTTCTTACCATTTACTGTACTGCCATCACTAGAAAATATATAGATTTGACCAACCCTGAAACCCACAATAAATTTTTTTTAGAGTTCTTTAGGGGACGCTTGATTCAAAATTCTTCAATGGGAATGGTAATGGGATGAGCATGGATAATTGTGGTGGTAAATTAGAATAAAAGATGATCAATTCACTTTCATCATACTTCGTACGATGTAATGAGACTCAAAATAAGTTAATCATTTCCTCCTTTTGATTAACTACCTCCCCTCCTATAATCATTTCTCCTCAATCATTCTACTATTTCTCAAACCAACAATCACTTTTTGTCCCTAATTATTCATGATCAGAGCAATACACGAACAATATAACCATCATTTCATTGTAAATCACTATTCAATGATTCTCATTACCAGTCCATTGAAGAATTTGTACCAATCGCCCCTTAGAATTTGGTACATGATTAGTAGTTGAAGATTTACACTGCGTCAATTTCAGTGCCCTTGTCGAACGTGTGCATCACATATTTATTTTAACCTTTCGCAATCTTTTTATCTTTGCAGATAGTTAATTTGTTGTTAAGCCTGCCCGACACCAACGTGAACGCACTGAACCGAGACGGCAAAACATCTTTCGACATTGCGGAAAATCTCCCCCTCTCCGAAGAATCATCCGACATAAAGGAGTGCCTCTGTCGTTACGGAGCCGTTCGAGCCAACGAACTGAACCAACCAAGAGATGAGCTCCGCAAAACTGTCACTCAAATCAAGAACGACGTCCACATTCAGCTCGAACAAACCAAGCGAACAAACAAAAATGTGCACGGTATCGCCAAAGAGCTTCGGAAACTCCACCGAGAAGGCATCAACAACGCCACCAACTCCGTCACTGTGGTGGCCGTCCTCTTCGCAACAGTCGCCTTTGCTGCCATTTTCACCGTCCCCGGTGGGGACAACGATAGCGGGATGGCGGTGGTCGTGAGTAGCGCTTCGTTCAAGATTTTTTTCATATTCAACGCGATTGCCCTTTTCACGTCGTTGGCAGTTGTCGTGGTTCAGATCACATTGGTTAGGGGCGAGACCAAAGCGGAGAGACGAGTGGTGGAAGTGATCAATAAGTTGATGTGGCTGGCCTCGGTGTGTACGTCTGTAGCGTTCATGGCGTCCTCGTATATTGTTGTGGGCCGAAAGAACGAGTGGGCGGCAATATTGGTGACGTTCGTCGGGGGAAGCATAATGGCCGGAGTTCTTGGAACGATGAGTTATTACGTGTTTCGTTCGAAGAGGATGCGGTCTATTAGGAAACGAGAGAGGCATGCGCGTAGCGGGTCAAATTCGTGGCACCACTCCGAGTTTTCTAATTCGGATATTGACCGGATTTATGCCCTCTAAGGAACACCAAGAATATGTTGAAAAATTCCATGATCATTAACAGAAGGTCAGTGGTTTTTCCGATATTTATGATGCTATATACGTGTGTATGTATCGCTTATTAGGGGATGGAAGGTTTTGTAAGATGCAAGTATGCAACAACTAGACAGGATACTAAATTCTGTGATATGTATCACTTTTTCTGAAACTGGGCAGATGTGTATTTCTCGTTATAAATCTTATCATGTATGAAGGATTTGGACATTTTATGGTTGTTTTCTTTCGAGGCTGAGATATTGATTTCATGTAAAGGCTACAAAAAGAAACCAATCCATTCCATCACTAAAAAATTAGTTTGGCAACTGGTTTTTTTTTATCTGACAAATTGTGATTCGAACTCATGACCTTACGGCATAGGTAGTGGTGCTCTAACAACTTGAGTTATACCACTTCATGAGACTGAAGTTTGAGTACTTTAATAATTCGTAAATTTAAAAAAAATCGGACTGATTTTCACGCTACCGTTGATATTGGAGCTCTACATGGGCTGACTACGAAACTATACTATTCATTAATGAGGCACACTTGTATGAGATGTTCTCACAATGAGACGAAACATAAATTGGACATGACGCTTTAACAATATTTGTTTGTACTAGTTTGTCATGCCATGTATGAGATCGCCACATGCGAATTTTTATCTTAATAAATATCAAATCCATATTTGGCGTTACACGTAGGGGTAGTAAAAATTTGTCGTTACAAGGCATAAAGTAACACTCATTCATTTCAAACTGTTAAAGCGATGTTCTCAAATTATTCTACGTCTCACCGTGAGACAATATCGCTCAAAATCACTCATGAATCAAATATAATTTAGAACACTGTAAACATTAATAATTTGATTCAACTTAATTTATTTTCAAGTCACAAAACACCAATCACTCTGCAACACATCAAAACACAACTGAGTAATGACCTGCATAATAGCATGAAATTTCCATGCAAGCGCTTTTACCCGGACTATAGTGTGTGTTTTCATACACTACAACACTAGAAGTGCTTTTTCTTTTGAAAAGTTGGATCATACCGACTTTAGAAAAAAAACACTTCTATGTTGTTAATTAGAGCTTGAAAACAACCCTATAAAAATGAAACAAAATTGCAACAATTATCCATCCAGTGCACCTCAAATATTAATATTAAATTTATCTTGAATCTAACTCCTATTCTCCATCTTCAAGTTATAAGAAAAAATAATGATAATAATAATAACAATAAATAAATAAGGGTGCCTGGAAAATGTAATGGACAACATCGAAAACTTTTTCCCATAGAATTTGATCGTTCATGTGCCACTGACCAGACCACTGTATGAATGGGTTCTACTTAACAAACATTCATTTTTTTCAATAGAATAAGCAAAACCACAAAAGGGATTAGAAGAAGAAGACGACGACAATATATGAGAGTAATAAAATTGCATTGTTTGCACAAGTTGATGATAACCAAAACGAAGAAGCCACATTCTTCAGTCGACACCAGATTTTTTCAGGAAATAGCTCGATGCAGGTTTCGCAGGCATTTTGATTACAGCATCTCTTGTGATCGCCTTACGCAACGACTCACTTTCCTCTTGAACTCGTCTCTAAGCTCTCTCCATTCCTTCTGCATAAATCAACCATAAACACAAGTTGAAGACTTGCATCCAATTGATAAGATTTTTAGCAACAATAATCTACAACGATATTTAGCAACAATAATCTACAAAATTCGGACAGAATTGATGAACTTGATCTCACTTTTTAAACAATAACAAAGGGAAAATCCACGACAAACAGCCAAAGCAGAGTATTAAATGTTGGTTTTAGTACTAAATTAGAAATTGAGCATAGCATCTCTTCAAGCTTTTCAAGTCAAATGTACAAAAAAATATTTTCACCAAGAATATTTAGTTTGTAAGTAGTTATTCTTATTTATAATCCAATGTAAAAAAATCATGAGATGAATTAGCTGTAGAAAATACGTCAAGAGTAAAACTGAAATTTCTATAACTTGAAAAATCCTACAATCTAATGTACTTACAGCAGCATCAATATTAGCAGGAGATTCATCATTAGGGCTCGAAAGCATCGATATGATGCTAAGAACTATACTTTCCACCTGAAAAACAAAAAAAGGTTGGATAAAAATACATCTGACATAGAAATGCCACAGCCAATAACGAGTTTGCAGAGGAAAAATTAATTTAAGGGAAAGAGTCTACTACACTGAGAAGATAAAGCATTACGAACACGCAAACACATGCAAACGCGGACAAACTTGCTTTGAATTCCAAAAGAATATAGAAGGAAAAGAAACAAAAGAATATGTCAAGTGGCAAAGAGTTCATCTCCAAACATGCCTCCAGAACAGATTCTTGCAACAAAATCAGGGCTTTAATATAAAGGGTGATAAAATGAAATAAAGATCTCAAATAAATTTTAAGCAGTAGTGACACAAATGAAAATGCCATGTACATGTATATTGGAAAATATTTCATTAAGAGAAATGAACCTGTCAGGTTTCTACATTGATAAGATTTTTATCGTTCATCAAAATATCAAATATAAACTATAACAAAAAATACCCTTATGGAAAAAATCTAATTAAGTGAACTTTAGGTTTTTTGTACTTTGCTTAAAGCGTTAGGGGACCTTTGCACTTTGAGTGTGGTTTTCTCTTATGACTACCTTGTCATCAAGTAAGTCAAAGTACAAGAAAGAAAATTTATCCAAAATGCAAATATAAAGGTCTTCCAGAAATTTGTAACACGAGAAATAACAAACTCCAGACAAGTTTTCAAGCAGGACTTTCACCAGATAGTCAAAAAGGTAAGGCGGAAATATTCAATTTGGCTAAATTATAAGATAAATTAGGTTTACAAATTGGAGAGACGTAAACATACTATATGCAAATACATCTCTGAGATGATATACTGAAATAAAAAAAACACCCTGCCATTAAATGAAAGTTCAAAACAAGATTATTCATGATCATACCGTGTGGACAGGTGACCATCGCTCACTAGCAAGCTCATAGCCATTTGGATCATCACCAGGGTCATGAAGAATCGAAATGCAAACCTTCCCATCAACGTAAACTGCATTTCACATATTATCAGATTAATATTAATAAATCGACAAAAGGATAAATAATGAACCTCAGGCGTGCAGAGTGTTATTATAAGCGAAGAGTACAAACCATTAGGATGCCACATCTCTGAAGTGAATCTCACTGTTGGAGGTTTGTTTGGGTAATCCGGAGGGAAACTCATGATAGCATTGAAGAAACCACCTTCACTGCATCCAATAAATATATATAATAATAAAATCAAACATCAAACACTGCATTGTGTTTTCAATCACCAAGCAAGTAAGACGAGAAATTGCATGAATCACTTCTAGATCCACTATAGAATTAAATTCTTTAAATAGAAAAAGATATTTAGCAAATGATAATACTATGCAAACCATCTAATTTGAACTTCAACCCTACCAAGCACTAAATACCAATGACAAAATCTTGATTCACTTGACAGAAAAAGCACTGGAGGAACGATGCTGATATTGGCCTCTTTAGAGGATGCCAGCACTCACTATCAAGGTAGTCAAAAGCGAAAAGCGGACTCATAGTGCAAAGACCCCCCTAAGGCTTTAAGCGCAAAGCGCATAAAAAAAGTGTGCTTCATCGAAGTTAAGCGCAACATTCCAAAGACACAATTCATATTAAATAAGATAATATCATATGCACCAATAACAACATTTAGCAATCCATATAGTAAAAAACACATGGGACAAGGTGAGTAACATGAAAGTCTAACATTATATACTTCATAATTCAAAATTTGAAGCACAATATTAAGCTCTTAATTCAAACCAAAAAGTGAATTAGCGTACATAACCATTTCCAAGTTCATAATCCAAGCAAAAAAGTGAATTAGTTAACCCCCTTTCCAAGTTCCTAATCCTAACAAAAGGTGAATTAGTGAACCACCATCTTCAAACAAAGCTTTGAGATTTTTCTATTGATCGCAGGATGAAAACCCTGCCTTTTCGAGTGCTGTTCTTCTGGAACACAGAAACCCTGCTTCTGGCGCGCTTAATCCTGTTATTATTTCTTATCTTATTTACTTGGGCCTTTTAAGGTAAGGGCTTATTGTTATATCTTAAAAGCTATGGGCCTTCTATCATTAAAGGGCTTTTAATAGGCTAACCCTAGAATTAAATAAAAAAACTGCAGCCCAAGCAGTTATTTCATCCAGGAGGTTATAATCACGCTTAAAATATCGGAAAAAGGGGGGAAAAGTGTGAAAAACCTGCGCATCACAACAAACCGCCCCACTTAGTGGGAACAGAAGCGGTTCTTGTTCTCATGCTCCGCCTTGGCCGCTTAACTGCTTAAGCGCTTTTGACTACCTTGCTCATTATAACACTTAGAAAATAATTACTAACCCTTTATAGACGTTAACAGTAGTCTTATGATAGTGCATACAGTCTCTCAATGGGACTATATATACATGATTCACCAATGAGAGAAAGCAGCATGTAGACATCCCAATGGTTAGCTCATAATATGAGTAAACCTAAAGTTGTCTATAAATAATAGTTAGTATTCAAGTGCCACTGCCCAGACAATTTCTATTTAGATGCATCACACATTAGATCATCAATGACGGAATACATTTTCACCTATCAAAGTAATGAGGACCATGCTTATGGTTGCCTTTAAGGGGATGTAAACATAAAGCTAGTATCATATATAGTCAAGCTCAAACCTTTACTACTTTTAATTCATTGCAAGATGTTCCAAACAAATAAATATAGAACACCTTCTAGTAACCACATAAAAAATGTCTCAAAAAGAATAGGTTTTAACTTCCGATGACCACATAAGCAAGGGTTCTTGGAGTCGCCATTCGGTGCAAGTCCCCTTGCACCTAAACCTAATTTCCTAATCAAGATTCGTTCGGCCATGCTAACAATTTGGATTGCTCAATTTCTTCAATTCAAATAAAATCAACCACACCAGCATTTGCACAATCAGCAACATCAAGAAACAATTAAGTAGATAAAGTCACAAAATCCAAAATCAGATTCAGCAAAACCTTCGTTTTCAAACAAACCTAACCGATACCACCATCATTCACACTATCAATAATATAAAGAATATAAAACTACAGCATCCAAAATCACAAACAAAAGCAACCGTAATCTCTCACAGACAAACCCCAAAATCATAAAATAACAGATTACAATTAAAAACCATAAAGCCCTCTCAATCAAAATTCCCAACTCTAGAAAAGATAACAAGAGGAAACACTAACAATAAAGTGTCCGGAGGCCCAATTATTGTAACACTCCATTCGAACAAATTGGTATCGTCCAATAAACCAGCCGAAAATCCATCGACGGGGTTTTTGCACAGATCTGCATACAAGAACCACAGATCATTAAAACCCACGAGATTTAACAGAAATCCTAAAAAAAATTAAAACCCATTAACCGACAGAAATCGCAAATTAACAAGAATTCAATTAGTGATACCCTTAAGCTGCTTCTGAAGGAGAAGACTAGCTTGAGAGCCTGAAGCCATCGATTGGAGAAAAAATCTGGATTCTGGAGGGAACCGAAGACGATGGAAATTGTGGAGAATGGGGAAAATATAATACAGGGGCTATATATATATATGATATGATGAGGCAGCAAGAATTGCACTGTGTTTAAAGTGCTATTATTAGTCGGTGTACTGTTTTCTCTCCTTCAATTCCCCCCTCTTTTTATACTTGTACGTCTATTCCACTTCTATTTTTATTCAATAACATATCAAGATTTTGCACATTTGGTTCTCAAAAATATATACTGCACATTAGTTACCAACATACATATAGTTTCATACCATCAATTTACACGACACAAACAAAAGTGATCTTGAAGGATTTACTTTTTAAGTAATTTTGAAAGATTTTTTTATGTGGGCTATTTGAACATTTTTGCTGAATACACTCTATTTTGGCTTGTTAAGTAATTAGTAAAAAATATTTTATAGAAAAATAAGATCAGTATTTTGGAAAACCAAGACTTAAATGCTTTAATTTCAACTATTCAAAAAAAAATAATGCGTAGAGATATAACTTACTGAGCATGTATAAAATTTTCTCTAATTGCTTGAAATAAAAATTATTGAATATATATTAATCAAATAATACAAGGCTAGGTCTTGTATGCATTCAAATGCACCGTGCATTCGTAGTGCATTTTAGAACCGTGCAACTTGTTAAAATGAAATATATAATTTATTTTTATTGAAACGTGCAATTTTTTTTCTTTATATTAATTAGTTGAACGGTTCAGTGTTACCAAGTTGCATCTTTCAGTATAGCAATTTGCACGATTCTAAAATATGTATATATTATAAAAAATTTAATACTATAATCCAATAAATTCATAGGAACTCTAATTTCTAATGAATTATATAATATAATATTTATATCATCTAAATATGTCATTTTTTATAATATATAATTTTTTACATATTGGAATTTAAGATAAATATCAATATATATAAATCTATTTTAAAACAAAAATATATATATATAGAGATAAAAATCGATAAAATCTAAGAAATTGGCATGTGTTAAAACTTAAAATCAATGTGAGAACAAAGCGAGATTAACTTTCTAATAAATATATAGAGATAGGGCTACACATATATATGTATACATTACATGCGCATAAATCTCACTGGAAAATTTGAGTCCGGTGTGCAAATGGTCCAGTTTTTTATTAGGGTTAATTTTAAATAAATACACTGCCTTTAGACCAAATATCAATTTAATCATGACCTTCAAAATTATTGCATAAAAGTCCAACCTTTAATGTTGTTGCAAATTAATACACGTTTTTTTGCACCTACCGTGAAGAGACGATATGACTCGCCGAAACTATTATTTTTGTTATGTCAGACTACACGTAAGACGAAATGTCTAAATCATAAATATAAAAAATATTTAAAAAGTGAATTGAAAACAAAATAAAAAATAAAATCTAAAAAAATAAAATAAATTATTTAAATCTAAATTCCAAACCTTAAAAACTAATTCTCGCCATCAATGTTTCAAAATTAAATATATTCTCATGTTTCAAAATTAAACAAAATTAAATGTAATCCCTTAGTTTCTCTCCCCCATTCAATCTACTCATTGTCTATTGTCACTCCATCAACCCCTCACTTGTTGTTCTTATTGCAGTCGATCTCCTTAAACTAAATTTGTGAATTATTTATTGAGATTCGATCAATTTTATGAAATGAGTATAAATTTTATTTTTTATTTATATTTTAATTGTTTTTTAAATTTTAGCTTCTTTTAATTATTATTTTTTGTTTTAATTTATTTAAAAAAATGTGTAATATTATGTGGAATAATTTTAAAAATATTATTTAATATGCATCATCCTAACTGACAAGTATACACATGCTTCGATGAGTCACGTCAGCTCTTCGCGGCCGGAGAAAAAAAAACATGTATCGATTTGCAACAATATCAAAGGTTGGACTTTAATACAAAAATCTTGAAGGTCGTGATTAAATTGATATTTGACCAAAATGTCGTGTATTTATTTAGAATTAACCCTTCTTATTATGTATTTTAACGATTTTCTAGCTATCTCATCTCTAATTTTTTTGTAGGGCTTGCAAAAAAAGTATATGGTTTGAGTTTGTTTGGAATTTATTGGAATGTGATAGTTTTTTTGGTATGGAATTGGAGGTATTAATTGATTATTATTGACTTATTTGTTAAATTGTATTCTCTTTATTTTGATAAAAGTTGACTTATTCACAAAATTAATAAAGAGATTTCGTTAAAGACAAAGCTCACATAACCGATGTAGACAAAGTCATCATCAATTGAGAACTATTCGAGTATGTTAATTGTTAAGTAGCTCACATAATCGATGACATGGACTAATGAGAAGTCGACAACATTGTACGGAACCTGAACCTAACAACAAGATATTTGCAATAAAGTTGCGAATAAGAATTAGACACTGACATCCTTAGAGCATTCTCAATGGGGAAGCAAATCAAGAGGCAATGGCAAATTTGAGTGGAAATACTCTTCCAATGGAGAGGCAAATCAATAGGCAAATTTGATGGAGGTGAACAGTGTAGGCAAATTAGCCGAAGCACTGTTCACCCGACAACTCTTTTTTCTTTTTCTTTTTTTTTTTTGGTTTTGTTTTAATTTATTAGGTCTTTTGTTTTTTGTTTTTTGTTTTTTATTTTTTTTAATTAGGTCTTTTGTTTTTGAGTGAATAAAATAATGTATTGATTTAATAGAAACACAATTTGCAACTAATTGAATTATAATAAGACAACATTAAATAAAATACCAAATATTAAATTATAAAATACAATAATACAATGCTAGCTCTTCATAATATAAAGAAATACCAAATTTTAAATTCAAAAACACAAACATGCTAAATTAAAACACACAAAAGCATAATTGCCCATACGAAATACAAATTAAACATGAACAACATGAATTTAGTATTCTCCAAGACCACTTCCAGATCCTCCAATATTATCAAAATATTGCCCAAAAGTGTCGGGGGGATTTCCAAATTGGGTTTGATTAGAACTTTTTTGCACTATTTTGAGTTGCTCAATCCGATATCATTCACGTCTAACCGGATCATCAATGGTCTTCAAATCTTTGTCCATAATTTTATCGTCTCTTCTTTGTTCAGCAATTCTTGCAAATTCACTTATGGCTCTTTTTTGTTGTACGTTTGATTCAGTCATTATATCGCCAATCCTTTTATTTGTTTCTTCCATAGATTTTAACGCACAAGATGAATCTTCATCTTCCTTTCATTTCAGTTTAGCCTTTTTCACTCCTCTGGTCGCATTTGGGATGATGAACCACCATCAGTGTCGTCACTTAAGTTGATATTGATCTAAGATATTCCTGGAGATGAGAAAACGGGAGAATCTGGCGCAGATGCATCTGATTGTAATGAAGCAAAATTAATGTTGCGTCTCTGGTTGTGATTTCCCACATCCACAACATCTTTAATTTTTGTGAACACATGATCAAACATAAATTTCTTATGATGCTTATCTTCATTTAGCAACATGATCTTTGCTCTATGCATCTGCACGATTTATATATAAAAGTTAATATTGAAAACTATTATAGATTTTACATATAAATAAAACAAGAATATCAACTTACAATATCTTCTTTTGAGGCACCACTCGGATTATCACGCTCAACTTGCGCAATGCACGCATTCAATGCCTTAACTGCAGCTTTCATAAGACTAAAACGATCCTGCAATGACTTCAAATTTCTTACACTAAAGGAATTTGGTCGAGTAGAATTATAGTAGGCTAATATACGTGACCATAATCTATTTTCAGTTTGATTTTTTCCTACAATTGAATCTTGAGAGATTTGAATATATGCATCACAAATGAGCATATCTTCCTCAGGAGTATAAGAAGAAGATCGGTATGCCGCCATTGTAAATTTGTTAAGCTAGAAAAGAGAAATAAGACACGAAACTGAAATTGAAATGAGATCGTTACTACAAGGGATATTTATAGAATGAATTGTGTTTTTCTACCTACTCACAACTTTTCAGATTAAATCTACGGTGGAGATTAAAAGACACTATTGGCTATCAATGGCTACGGTTAAAAGCACATGGATTGTGCTTTTCTACCCACTCACAACTTTTCAGATTAAATCTACGGTGGAGATTAAAAGATCGGATTAGCTATCAATGGCTACGGTTGAATGCACATGGATTGTGCTTTTCTACCCACTCACAACTTTTCAAATTAAATCTACAGTGGAGATTAAAAGATCGGATTGGCTATCAATGGCTACGGTTGAATGCACATGGATTGTGCTTTTACATTTGATGTTATAAAAAGATTACCATTTGTTGCATTTCATAATTCAATTTCCTCACTCTTATCTTTCAACTTTACTTTTGCTTCCTAAAAAATTCTTGTTTTCCTCACTATTTTCATACTATGAATTCCAATTTTGCTAGCTCTTCTTATACATCTTCTTCTTCTGATGATGATATTGAAGAGTATAGTCGCATCATAACCAATTTTCATCAACAAAATCAAAATCTTTATGAGATAGCAATGTCCAACAATAATTTCCTTAGTGAGTGGCTAACATATTCAAATGTTGAGCCAACTCGAGGAGGCTCAGTTGTTGGTCATAGAATGATACATCATGATCGAGAAATGGCAGATCGTAATCTATTTGATGATTACTTTGCTGAAAATCCAACATACAACGAATCAATATTTCGTTAGATTGGCGCAGGTTATTAACACCCCCTATTTTGGGAAAGACACCACCCAAATGAATACACCACCTGAAGGATCAGTACACCATCAATAAACTTCTTAAATTGCCCAACATAACCCTTTCTCAGTTCCTCCCTAGGCAAATCGTGAGAAAAGAAGCGTCTCTACTAATTTTACAGGCCGCCTCCGCAGCACCATACCGCAACCCCAACCTTGCGCACTCTAGTTCTTTTTCTCTCTCTTCTCACATCAACTGGATGCTATCTTTATGCTCGGAGTCAAGCCAAACAACAGAAATGGCGTCCCGTGTCCTCCTCGTGATCAGAGCACGCTAGATCGCCGCCCCCTTCTTCTGTTTCTTTTCTTTCTATTTTTTTCAATTTTTTCTGATAAAAAAAAAATTGGTCTTGCCTTTTCAATTTTCTATTTCCCTCTTTCAATCAATTTTCACAGTCCCTTCTCAATTTTCACAGATCTAAAAAGTGCATAGAAAAATATGATAAAATCAACTGATTTCTTATTGAACTGAATAAAGAAAAAATCTATTCCTGCAATTGTTTATGTTGGAATTTAGAGGCACGTAAACACGTAATACATGCGCAGCGGAAATAAATAGTTCACCAACAACGAATAAATTAATTGCATAATTAAATACAAGTAAACGTAAACAGAATTCTTACAGCAATTCGTACACGGATTCCTCAACTATGGTATCCACGTAACAACCGTTTACTAATTTGCACAGATCTGCCAGCGTTGAATCCCCGAGATGAATTTGCTAGGAAAATTCTAACTTAGAGATTTTATGGAGAAAATATGAACTCACGTAATATGAATTTCCCAAGAGCTCATATATATAGGAGAGGATTAGCTTAAGTCTCAAGCTAATCTAATTAGGAAACAAAATCCATAATCTTTATTTAAATAAATCTCTTAGATTTATTTCCCACATATAAATCTCTACGGATTTAAATTCCGTATATGACAAATCTCTACGATTTGTTTCCATATATATTAACTCCTACAATAATATTCCAAATATTATTATTGGGAATTCTTATTTAATTAAATCCAATTTAATTAAATATTAATTATAATTAATTCCAAATTAATCTATTATTAATTTCTTCTCCATAAATTAAATATTAAATCTAATTTAACATTTAATCAACCAACTATAATTAGTAAACAACCATTACTTGTTGTGTGACCCACAGACCCTCATATATCGAGCGATTAGTCAAACTAATGGTCTTAATTGAACCCTAGACAATAAATCAGACATTCTCAATATATGAGGTATGTTGCGAGGAAATGTGCAACTACATGTAACTGAAACATGGGCAATTACGATTTCCTCCTTTCATTCGCGAATACTCGATTAAGTTTTGAACATGATGAGGTGTCTATTCAAATAACTTAATCATATTATCTCTAATCACTAATTGATCATGTATGTCACACTTAGCCACAAAGTCTAAGTTGACGTGCATCGGTCTATGACTTTGATCCAATTATGATGAGAAGATGAGTATTCTCTCTAAATCTACTTTGAGGAATGAATCATTTTCTTGGCTCAACTACCACACACATGCACTTCGTGATGAACCCAATCCAAGTCATATCTACCCATGGAAGGGTGCAAGCGTCGGTCATGGTCAAAGTTCATCATCCCACACATGTCGTGCGTATTGACCTCAAGTAAAAGGAGTATCTCATCGCTCCCACAAACCGAGACACCCGTAGACACATATATTGGAACTACATCAAACGGTTTCTCAGATGGGTATACCAATACCCTCTAAGGTATTTGTGCATCCATCATGAGATACCTAGTATCTCGTAGTAAATGAGATCTAACTACACTCTCTAAGAGTATGATGCAGATCGCACACCAATCTCCATTGCATCATCAATATCCCATTCTTGATGATCCTTGATTGGGGCTATTTGAGAATCATGCTTAAGTCATCTGAGTTCTCACAACCTAAATGACAGCAATGACTCATGGGAACACTTGTATGAATAAATGTAAACAATCAAACATAATATTCAAACAAGTGTATTGCCATACATTAATATTAAATGAATTATAATATTAAATCAAATTGAATATCATCGAGTATTATGTCCTTACAATAGATTTTCTCTAGGACACTAACACTAACAATCTCCCACTTGGACTAGAGTCAATCACCTACATGTCTAACCCCTAGACCATCAAATATCTAGTGTGTACATGAACACTCAGTGTTTTGGTGAAAGGGTCTGTCAAACTAAATATGTGGGAATACATTTTAATTCTATTTCTTCTATCCTCATGATCTCTCGGATCAAATGATAAGTCTGGGTATATGCTCGTTTATGCTTGTTGATCTCGGTTCCTTTGCTTGTGCAATCGCACCAGCGTTGTCTCAATAAAATTTTATTAGACAACTGGCACTCGAAACTACCCATAGTTCTTTTAAGAACTTATAAAATCCAGACAGCCTCCTTGAGGCTTCTGACACAGCAATGTACTCAACTTCGGTTGTTGAATCTGCGGTCCTTTTGCTTGGAACTATTCCAACCGACCGCCTCATTATTGAGAGTGAAACGTAACCTGACTGTGATTTGTAATCATCACAGTCGGATTGGAAACTTGTGTTAGCTTTAACCAGTCACTACTAGTTCTGACTGTCCACCATAGATAAGAAAACATTCTTTAGTTCATCTAAGATGCTTCAGAATGGTCTTGACAGCAATCCAGTGAGACTCACCCGGATTCTTTTGGTATCTATCAGTGATGTTGATAGCGTAGGCCATGTTAGGCTTAGTGCAAGTCATGGCGTACATGATTTACCCAATTGCATATGCATATGGGACATCTTTCCTGTGCTTGATATCAACTTCAACAGAAGGACAATCCTTCTTTGATAGCTTTATCTCATGATTTGCCGGTAGAGACCCTCTCTTAGAGTTCTCTATCGCAAAACGCTTCAACACCTTGTCTACAGAGGTGGACTGTGACAGCCTCAACATCCTCTTGGATCTATCCCTTTGGATTTTGATCCCTAAGATGTAGCAGGCTTCACAAAGATCCTTCACCATGAAGGTCTTCGATAACTAATCTTCAACGGACTGCATTAACGGGATATTGTTTCTCAAAATCAATGTGTCATTGACATACACGATTATGAAAACAATATTCTTCCCGTTATGTTTACAATAAACACAAGGGTCTTCCGAATTTCTGATGAAGTCAAAAGACTTGATAGCTTCATCAAATCGGATATTCCAACTCCTAGAAGCTTGCTTCAATTCATAAATGGATATCTTTAGCTTGCATACTAGATTAGAATTTGACTTAGATGTGAAACCTTCCGGTTGAGTCATAAACACTTCCTTATCAATGTCTCCATTGAGGAAACCTGTTTTGACGTCCATCTGTCAAATCTCATAATCACAATGTACTGCTATCGCAAGTAAAATTCGAATGGACTTGATCTTTGCAACTAGGGAGAAGGTCTCATCATAGTCAATGCCTTAGCGTTGACTATCACCCTTCGCCACCAACATAGCTTTGTAGGTTTGCACTTTGCCATTTGCATGGGTCTAACCTCTTTAGGCACCTCAACCAAGTTCCAGACTTGATTGGTGTACATCGAGTCCATCTCGGATTTCATGGCTTCATGCCACTTCCCTGAATCAATATCTGATATTGCTTCAGAATAAGTATTAGGATCGTCCTTATCCGGTATGTCCACATTAATGAGTTCCTCCAAGAGGTAATCGTATCAAATGGGCGGTTATGATTCCTAATTGACTTACGGAGCTGTGGTTGTGTAGGCTGTACATTCTGATAGTGAAAAATTTGTGGTGCATTGATTTCATCAATGTCCGGAGAGTCCTCAAGAGCTACACTTTCAGTGCCTCTTGGGTGGGAGTTTGAACTATGTTGTTCTCATTCAGCCCACTTGGAGTTTCTTGCACTGGCAGGCCTACTCCAATTACGCTCCCACTGGCTGAAAGACGATCACCTAGTGAAAGACTCCCACCGTGAAAGTCGCTGAATGCTCCCACCGATTCCTTGTCATGTTGCTTTGACAAGATATCAGTCTCTTTGTTAATTTGTGGTTCTTGAATTTCTTCAAGTTCTATCAGCTTACGACCTTGTTCCTTAAAAACATAGTCTTCTTCGAGGAACTTGGTGTGCCTAGAAACAATCACTGATTATTTCTCAGGTAGATAGAAGTAATATCCTTTAGTTTCTTTAGGATATCCCACAAAGTAACCCTTTTCATCTTTGGATTCCAACTTGTCGGTAAGCATCCTTTTCACAATCACTGGACAACCCCATGTTAGATATGTGTAAAATTTGGCTTCTTGCCACACCATGGTTGATATGGTGTATGCTCAACCGATTTAGATGGAATCCTATTCAGAATGTAAATTGAGGTTTGTAACGCGTATCCCATAAGAATGTTGGAAGACAGAGAAAGCTCATCATGGACCTCACCATGTCAACAGGGTTTGGTTTCTTCTCTTGGACACACCGTTCGTGTTCCGGGAGTAGTCCATTGTGATTGGATTCCATGTAACTTCAAGTAATCAGTGAATTCATGGCTAAGGTATTCACCTCCTCGACCCGATCGAAGAGTCTTGATACGCTTACCAAGTTTCTTCTCTATTTCAGCTTTGTACTCTTTGAATTTCTCAAAAGATTCGGATTTGTGTTTCATAAGATACACGTATCCGTATCTAGAGAAATCATCAGTAAAAGTGATGAAGTAGCCGAAGTGACCCCTAGCTAGAGTGGGCAATGGTCCACAAACATCGTTGTAGATCAACTCTAGAACTTCTTTGGCATGCACCCCTTTCCCAGAAAAGGGTCTGTTGATCATCTTGCCCATGAGATAAGATTCACAATCTCCATAAGACTTACAGTCGAATGGGGTTAAGTAGTCTAACTTTCTTAACATTGCAATTCTTTTCTTGTTTACATGATCAAGTTCTACAATGTCATAAGTAAGTCGGGTTTTTATGATTACTAAGTCTGAGTCTTTTACTTTGTATATTAAGAACATCATATCCACAATGCAACAAATATATGTTGCGAGTAATAGAAAGAACTAGATGACAATCATTAAGTTCTAATCTAAAACCAAAGGGTAAGTCTAACACATAAGTCCCCACACGTTCAGTAGCAGTTCTTGCTCCGTTTTCACGTGTAAGACGACTTCTCCCGTCCTAACTGCCCTATGACACATGAGCCCTTTCATATTAGTGCAAATGTGAGAGCCACATCCGGTATCCAATACCAAGCAGTTAGCGCTATTAGTGGACATGTTTATCTTAAAAACAAACATACATGTTCTAGTGCTAGAAGCACTTAGTGTCTTCTTTTCGGCAACTAGAGCCTTATAGTCCTTCTTCCAGTGTCCTCTTCTACTTACAATAGAGGCACACATCCTTGTTTACCCGCTCCTTCTTTTGAACACCATCTTAGTGACAGTAACTCAAAAGTCTTGAGCACGTTGTGATGTTTAGGCATGGTCGCACCCGTCTTATTCATATTGTAGTTCACAACGTAGCTAAAATATGAATTTGGGAGCAACTGGAGGATAGCATAAATGAAAACGTTGGTCTTTTAGCTCAAAGCCTAAATTACCAAGTTTATCAATTAGGCCTATCATCTTAAGAACATGAGGTGAAATCTTCTCTTCTTTAGCTAACCGACATTTGAACAGATCTCTTATCATTTCATAAATCTCAGAACGAGATTCAGAATCAAAGAGATCCTTCAGATGCTTGAGCATTTAGAAGGAACCCATTTTCTCATGTTGCCTATGTATATCGGGAGTCATGCCTAGCAACATCACACACTGAGCCTGAGAAGCATCCTCTTGATGCTTCTTCTGAGGTGCTATGTCAAACTTGGCTGCCTCAAAGTACTAGCTTTTAAGGGTAACCGGGATATACGTGTCCAACACGTACTCAATCTTTTCTTGCCTTAGCACCAAACACATGTTTCGGTGCCAGTCCAGAAAATTTGGCCTAGCCAATTTTAGTTTGTTTCCAAAACACATCTCAATAACAGTTATACATTTCAACTAACCAAGAGAAATAAAATAAAACGGGAATTAAACACATAATTCCTATGATCAATATTTAGCAATCAAAATAAACATGACCTTTCTTTTGTGTTTATTTTGTCTCCATTATTTTCACATACTCAACGACCTCATCGGAAGAGTACGAATTTATATCAAATATAAATTGTAATGGACTAGGATCCACATTCCTACTATCATGATCCCTGCTTTGGCTGAATATCACAATAGCATAACTGGTAGGTCTCCAAACCAATTGCAAAATTTGCAATTCCTAGTTGATTAAACCCAGTTTAATCGGATGTCCCTTAACTTTCGTTTCCCTGCTTTGGCTGAATCAACAAAGTTAAGTTGGTTTACAACCATCAAGCGGCAACACTGCGTGTCCCTATCAAAGTCCCGTTGAATGTATATCCGAGCAAAAGACTTTGGTCTTAAATACCCATTGGAACAAAATCCCCGGTTTACTTTTAATTTCGATGGGAGACATCTTTTCAATTTAATGAAAAACCATATTTTAGTGAGGATCATTTTTAAAGGCGAGGTATTAATTGCTTAATCGAAATCCAACATGTTAATCTATATCACATTTGAGCAATTATTGGGCACCGCCTACCTAAACATGATTTTATACGGACTAACATTTACATGGGCGCCGTCTACCCAAACAATTAATACGGTCTGACAATTATTGAGCGCCGCCTACCCAAACAATTATAATGCTGACTATATGTACGTTAACAAATTTAATTTAAAATAAACAAGTTAACGAAGTGGGATTTTAATAACCTTTTGAAATATTGAATTTTAAATCCAATTTTAAATTCAATTTTACGATTATTAAAATTTTAATAATTAATCCAATTAATTATATGGTCCAACCATAATTCAATTTTTTTTTTTAAATTAATCCATATTAATTTCCAAAATCACATTTTAATTTTATTTATTAAGAACTCATGTGCCACGGAAGTGTCTGTCCAAAATCCAATTTTGGCACAGTCCTTCCCCTCATCATCGCCTGATTTCCAAGAAACCGTTTCCAATCAGGTCAACCAACATTAATCAAACGTCCAATAATTCATCACAGTTCATCAGAATTATTCCAAACAATTCACAAAACTGTTCAACCATTAGGGTTTAATCAATCATCGTTTCATTAGTTCCAAACCAAAAGAACCCAATCGAGAATACCAGGCAATAAACAGCAAACCAATATCAACAACAACAACCCAGAACAAACGGGAGAGTGAATCGGGTGGTGTAGCAGATGCGCGCGAGTCACCGCCGCCGCTAGGCGCGTGCGGGCGACTCGCCACCGCGAGTTACACAAAAGGACGCGCGTGGAGCTGCTTACCCTTCGAACTGGGTCAGAGAGGAGGCTGCAAAATGAGCGGATCGATCGAATCGGTGGTGCGCCGCCTCAAATCGAGTCGAAGCAGGGAAGGGCCACCACGAATCGAAGAATATCTTTAAGCGCCGCCCTAAGACAACGCGAAACGGCAGCGCTCCTCCGTGAATCGAGTTGAATCGGAGCGCATCATCACGAGATGTGAGTGATCGCGACCAAGACGAGTCGAAAAACAGAGAGTGCAGCGGCGAATCGCGACGGGAGGCGGATGCGCAGCCACGGATCTAATCCGCCGAGGCGGCGGCATGGGCTCGCGCGACCGAAGCAAGTTGTGGCTCAAGGCCACTTACTCGAGCGCCGTCGCGGGTCGCCCGCGGAGCCGGGTTGCGCGCATCGTGTAGGAAGGAGCGGCGCTGAGGTTTAACCAGAAAACCCTAAGCGGTTTGCATCGAAGACGAACCAATACAAAAACAAAGAGGGATGTGTTCATCTAATGAGCATACCCTTAAGCTATCAAAATATATGCGTGGTGCGGTTTGGTCAACGCGATCAGCCGCACCCAGTTTTATATAAATAAAAAAAATTCAATTTATTTTAAACCAATTCAATTAGCAATTAATTCAAGAGTCTGAAGCTCTGATACCACTGTTGGAATTTAGAATTTAGAGGCACGTAAACACGTAATACATGCGCAGCGGAAATAAACAGGTCACCAACAATGAACAAATTAATTGCATAATTAAATACGAGTAAACGTAAACATAATTCTTACAGCAATTCGTACACGGATTCCTCAACTATGGTATTCACGTAACAGTCGTTTACTAATTTGCACAGATCTGCCAACGTTGAATCCCCGAGATGAATTTGCTAGAAAAATTCTAACTTAGAGATTTTATGGAGAAAATATGAACTCACGTAATATGAATTTCCCAAGAGCTCATATATATTGGAGAGGATTAGCTTAAGTTTCAAGCTAATCTAATTAGGAAATAAAATCCATAATCTTTATTTAAATAAATCTCTTAGATTTATTTCCCACATATAAATCTCTACGGATTTAAATTTCATATATGACAAATCTCTACGATTTGTTTCCATATATATTAAATCCTACAATAATATTCCAAATATTATTATTGGGAATTCTTATTTAATTAAATCTAATTTAATTAAATATTAATAATAATTAATTCCAAATTAATCTATTATTAATTTCTTCTCCATAAATTAAATATTAAATTTAATTTAACATTTAATCAACCAACTATAATTAGTAAACAACCATTACTTGTTGTGTGACCCATATGCTCTCATATATCGAGTGATTAGTCAAACTAACGGTCTTAATTGAACCCTAGACAATAAATCAGACATTCTCAATATATGAGGTACGTTGTGAGGAAATGTGCAACTACCTGTAACTGAAACACGGGCTATTACGATTTTCTCCTTTCATTCGCGAATATTCGATTAAGTCTTGAACATGATGAGGTGTCTATTCAAATAACTTAATCATATTATCTCTAATCACTAATTGATCATGTATGTCACACTTAACCACAAAGTCTAAGTTGACGTGCATCGACCGATGACTTTGATCCAATTATGATGAGAAGATGAGTATTCTCTCTAAATCCACTTTGAGGAATGAATCATTTTCTTGGCTCAACTACCATGCACATGCACTTCGTGATGAACCCAATCCAAGTCATATCTACCCATAGAAGGGTGCAAGCGTCGGTCATGGTCAAAGTTCATCATCCCACACATGTCGTGCGTATTGACCTCAAGTCAAAGGAGTATCGCATCGCTCCCACTAACCGAGACACCCGTAGACACATATAGTGGAACTACATCAAACGGTTTCTCGGATGGGTATACCAATACCCTCTTAGGTATTTGTGCATCCATCATGAGATACCTAGTATCTCGTAGTTAGTGAGATTTTACTACACTCTCTAAGAGTATGATGCAGATCGCACACCAATCTCCATTGCATCATCAATATCTCATTCTTGATGATCCTTGATCGGGGCTATTTGAGAATCATGCTTAAGTCATCTGAGTTCTCACAACCTCAATGACAGCAATGACTCATGGGAACACTTGTATGAATAAATGCAAACAATCAAACATAATATTCAAACAAGTGTATTGTCATACATTAATATTAAATGAACTATAATATTAAATCAAACAGAATATCATCGAGTATTATATCCTTACAATAGATTGTCTCTAGGACACTAACACTAATAGTTTAAGCATTTCCTTGTTGTGTTAATGGAACTTAAACAAAAAAGGTATCAAGTGCCGATGGGGGAAGTGCTGGTGGCTGAGGGGAAGGCATGAGAAACAATGACAATGGCTGAGTTAGAAGCAGCAGCCTCAGAGTATTTGTTGTAGAAGAAGCCCAAATTCTCAGGACCTTTTTCAAATATAATTAATTACTTGTAGGTCCATATACAGGCTCAACATAACTCTTAGATCCATACTTTTTTTTATTAGTGATAGTCGCAAAATAGAGTGGCTATTACCCCTTATATACTTAGGGTATATAAGGGGTAATAGAGTTTGCTTGCAAGTTACCAGGCATGCGAAATTAAAAAGGCCCACGTTTGGAGTTGCGGGCCTGTAGGATGCGGGATCTGGGTTGGGTCGTCCGATAGCTAATATGTGTGATTAAGGGCGGCCCAGATTAGATGATAAATGTCCAAAATGCCCCTGACTTATATATAACCCCAAAATTGAGAAATTAAACCCTGGGTTTCATTCTTGTTCCTAATCGCGCCGCACTAGGGTTTATGCTATCCAAGGCGACGAAGGTGACGCATGCATCTCTTACGCTTTTTATGGATGTTTTTTTCGGATTTATTTTTTGGATTTAGGGTTCATATTTATTTTTTGGATTTATTTTTCGGATTTAGATGAAGCATGATTTTATGGTGAACTTTATGGTTTCAGATTGTGCTCGTAATATGAATTTAAATGGAGGATTGAAGTTTATGTTTTTATGTCGTGGGCTAATCGGCTCCCTCCGCATCTCGCGTAGTCCGCCGCTTTCGATGTCCGTCACGGGATTTGACTCGCAGTTGGGGAAGAAAACACCAGTTAAGCGAGTCCTAGATCCGTACAATAATCCTTCCGAGCTACCGCCACTTGCAACCAGCATCAACTGCCACCCGTCGGATCTGGAAACTGAAGATGGAGGTCGATAATGGGGTTTTTTCGTCGAGACCGAAATTGGTTTTGCTAGTTGGGTGAATTTGTCGAGTGGGGGAGAATGGAGGGCAGCAAAATTTGGGGTTTTTTTATGAGGGCTAATGGGTAATTCCATGTTATTATATAACATAGTCTGATCGAACCAAACACGAATTTCAGATAGAATAGGTATTATAATGGACCCAATTTAAATCAACCAAACGGGCTAATCCTCTTTTCTTCTAATTCCAAGTTTTTTTTTATCACACGTGTCTTAACACAAATATACTATTCAATCTTCTAATTATCTTCTAATTTTAAAATTTTTAAATTATATTTTCAATCATAAACTGTCAATTAATCTTATCTAAACTTATTCTTTTTTCATCTGTCGTAACTAATATTTCAAATTTCAAATCCCCATATCTTCTATTCAATCATCTCACCTTCATTTTGAACGACTTTCTTCTCCATCACAGATTCGACGTCTTCTTGCATATGATTCTTCTTTTCTTTAGGTTTTGTAATTGCGGTTCTTTTACAATTTTCATTCCAATTTGTTTTTTCAAGTAATGATGCCGCAATTTAATTTCACAAACAAATTTCTTAGACTACTTCAACTTTAAATATTCAGCGATCGTGTTCCTTCATTTATCCCCCTATATACTAATAGGGAATTGTTTTTGGATGATGTGTCAACACCACAACAATTTAATCTATGTGTCAATATGTGAGAAGTTTAGTATACATGTCATTAAAAAAAATCATATGTGTCATCCTATGTCATTAAAAAATTCCTATGTGTTGTCCTATGTATCATTTCATTGTTAGTCCTTTTAATTTTTATTTCAACATCGAATAAGAATAAAAAATCTAGTTTTTTTTGTATATGTCGCCCCATGCCGTTCCTCCCGCCTCCCTCCTCCCATCGCCTTTCGTCGCTCGCTTCTCTCTTCTCTCGCAGCTGTTCGCCGTCACAATTTCTCGATTGGTTTTCCGCCTCCCTTCTCCTGCCGCCTTCTGCCACTCGCCTCTTAGTTTTTTCGCAGTTGTTCGCCGTCTCAATTTCTCAATTGATTTGCTTGATATAAACTTTTAGTCTTTTTTACGTTGAGATTCATTCACTTCCCCTTTAAGTAATTATTGGTCGATCACTCTTCAAAGGATTTAGTGTTACTATTTGATCTAACGATCCATAATTTTTTTGGGAGTCATCTACCGTATACAATAGCAATTGGCTAAAAAACTGCATTACATAAATGTATATACTGCTATAATTACTGAACTCAAAGAACTTAATCATTGAATTACCATTGCTTGAAATCCCATTCTTATTTTTCTTCTATGTTTTCGTGATTTTTTTTCGTAAAATCTATCCGGTATTAATATTTGCATCTTTTTTTATTCTTAGATTCTAAGACATTACTAGCATCGTATCTCTGTCTTGCTTAGGGATGTAGGTGTTTCATGTTCCTTTTCGAATTTATGCATTGACGTTCGTCTATCCACTAGCGTAAAAGGTGAATTCAGTTTCGTTAAGTTTAGTCATTATTATCATTCTTTTGATATATACACATTTATAGCATGACATATTGATTCAATTTTATGCTCTAAGCTTTTATACATTGATTTTGTTTGCGACATATATTGTAAGTTGATTTTTGATTTATAGTATTTGCTAAAAAAATATAATATACAAATTTGTTTGGATTTTATAAGAAAAAACATTTATTGTGAATTTTGTTTTTCTAACTGAGATGAAGGAGTCATATTTTCCTGCTTATATATATATATATTATCTTCAACACATGCAAGATGAAGTATTTGTGGTTTGTCTCATTTTGTAGATGAAAGGAACTTCAAAATATGCATATTATACTATGGTTTCATAGGTAGAAATTGAAATTATAAGTTTTTTCTTATTGTGGTGCCATCATTCGACTATGATTGTTCTACATTGTATCCAATGTTAGTGTAGCTCAGAATGGAGGGACTGTGTTGATAACAAAACATCCATGCATATTGTGATTCCATAATCACAGCAACATGCAATGATGCTCGGAATTCATGATTCAAAAGTCTGAATATGATTTCACTTCTATTGATGAAATACAAAGACAATCTAGACAAAAAGATGTTATCTTCAGAGGTAAACATTTCGTAAAAAATATTATGCATTCACATATTTCATAATTATGTAATGCACAAATAAAATTGATAAGCCACAATTTAAATTCATACTTTTGTATTTGTAGATATAATTAGATGCGTGGTTCAAATTTTTAATCTCGAGACAGTTGATAGACCTGTATTTACACACGATCAACTATATATTGAGATTTCTAGGGTGAAGAGTTAAAAGGTATTGAGAATACTTTGTCTTGATCATGATGAAAGCCCTCTAGCTCTACGATTAATGTTGTTTTTAAAGAAGTTTTCAGAATCTTAAGTCAATTAAAAAAAAATGTTTTCATTATACGTGTTTTGATTTAATGATTAATTATTGTACAAACTAATTACACCTATATTAATTTATATTTTATCTTATAATACTAAATTATATTAAAATATTATTATAATAACTTGTCATACAAAATGACAAATGACAAATGTTAAAATTTATACTCCCTCCGTCCACCAAATTTATACTCATTTACTATTTGCACGTAGCTTTTGCGAGCGAGTTTTGTATTAATAATTGAAATGATAAAGTGTTGGGTATGATAGATGAGCCCCTCATCTATCATAATCATCCTTAAAAATCACTTTATAATTTCAATTATTAATGCAAAAAGCGTTTATTGAATTACGTGCAAAAGTGAAATGTGTATAAATTTGATGGACGGAGGGAGTACTAAGTCCATAGAAAAATATAATATAACTTAAAAAATTTAATTTATTTAAAATCCCGTGTTTACACGGGTTCTACACTAGTTTGCTAATACAACCGTGTTAATTTGTTCAAGTTTAATGGCATATTTTGATTTCTCAATTGTACAGTCTGACTCTGTTACCGGGCATATTTCTATTTTAGGCGACTTCAGTTCCACATTCTGCTGGTTACTTTTACCATTCACGATAGTGCCCCCATTTCCAAACCTTCAACTTCAACCAAAATATCATGTGCGTCATTATAATCACTCTTTCCTCCAATGGGTACCAGGTATTGCACATGATTACCTCTACCACTACTTAAATTATAACTATGTGACATAAAATGAGGTGATACAAAGGCGTGTTAACAACTTTGGTTTTTGGTGTTTATTGTGTTGCTCATAAGTTACTAAAATATTGCAAATGATTTGAATGAAGTTTGAGTTTTTTGCACTTTCGGTTTCATCAACCACGCCATGTTTTTAATTTGGTACCACCTCTGCCAATGTAGTCCCACAAGAATTTTAATTTGCAAATGTGGTCCTGCCGTTACGGCTTCTGTTAAATCAGCTTGCAAATGTGGTCCCATAAGTTGTGGGACATAATTAATACTCAACTAAGGCTTAACCACCTTTCAACCATTTGCAGTTTTAGTCCCATACGTTATGAAACATAATTAACACAAAATTAACCAATTAACTTGCCTGAGCCCACTTGCACATATGGTCCCATAGGTTCCATTTCCTCCCTCCATTATTTTTTGTGCTAAAATTCAGTCAATAACAAAATTTGGGCGCTAAATTAATGTCATTTTCAGTCCCATAAGACTAAAATTTGTCAAAAATAGGTGGGAAAATCAAGTTTTTCCCACCAAAACCTAGATTTTCCCCTCTGCTATATATACATCCACATATATTCACATTCAACACAACACATTCATGAAAAAAGAAGCACAACACATTCAACACTAAATTCAAATCCAAAAATACCTAAACACAACATGTCTTCCTCATCTTCCGCTCGAATCCAACACAACCTTATTTGTTATTGTGGGAAAGCTTGTCATATGTACGTTTCTCAGATGCCTAGAAGTAGAGAAAGGTTATTTCATAACTGTCCCGACTCCCTAAGTGAAGGTGGTGGATGTGATTTTTTTATGTGGGCTGAAGATAGCAATAAGGGGGTTGTTGACAAGAATGATGGCCAAGGTGAAGACACTGACACTAAGGTGATTGAGGAGATGAAAATTCCGGTTAAAAAAATTAAGGTTCTGACTGAAGCAATCAAGGAACTAGTGAAATTGAAAAAATTGTTTTTGGTTGTACTACTTCTCATTCTTGCATCTAGGCCTTACAGTGGTTTGCTTAGTTTCTTGCATCTGAATGTGATTCCTATTTTGGTTGTCTTTTGTAACGTTCTAGGACTAATATCCTATCTTATGTAATGTCCTAAAGATGTCTAATGTAATGTCCCATTAGTAATGTTCTAATGATATCTAATGTAATGTCCTATCTTGTCTATGTTTTATGCTAACCTACTGATCAACCAACATCCATGGCACACCAATACATACAAACAATTCTAACCAAGATACCATCAATACAAAATATAAAATATATCATGAATAGCAAAAACTAAGATCATTAAAAGCCAAATATACCATGAATCTGTTGAGAAAATTCGGGGTGCCCGAATCTATTCGAGATGAATTTAAATAAATCAATTAATTACTAACATGAATTAATCCTAAATCAATTCAACATGATAATTTAACAAGCAAATAAGCAACATGCGTACACGTAATCCACGTAAATCCTAAGCATGCGGAATCTAGGAGTTACGAGATTACATACCTCTTGTAGAGACAACCGTTGAGACGATGGATCAACCCAAAGAGGATGAAAGTTTGGGCCAATTTTATGGGGAACATGGTTTTGGAGGAGGATATTCAAGATTATAAGAGAGATATGAGAAATTGCAGCTTGCCCGAAGAGGATGACTCGATTTCCAAACATATCAGGGATGAAGCTATCAAAGCCTGGAATTTTGGGAAAAGCATTGGGCTTTCTCACCGTGGAGAAGACGAGGAAATGGTATCAAGTATGGTGAGGCTGGAAGTATCAGAAAACATCAGGGCTAAGGCAGACGGGGAGAAATCAAAAGTAAGTTATCCATGAAGCTCATCTCTTTTAATATTAGAGGTTTGAGGAGTACAGTGAAGAGGAAAGAGGTTTTAAGTCTGAGATCAAAACTGAGAGTTGATATTTGTTGTATACAAGAAACGAAAATTGAGAGCATGGATGTTAATTTGTGTAAAACAGTCTGGGGTGTGATAATTTCGGGTGGGCAGGTAGGAATTCGGTTGGAAGGTCAGGTGGTATCCTGACCTTGTGGAATTTAGATACTTTCATAGCCTCAAGTTATTGGGATATGCCTGGAGCAGTGATTGTTAATGGGTACTAGGGTCCGAACAAGATTAGGTGTTGTGTTGTGAATGTATATGCATCATGTCAATCTAGAGAGAAGGAAGAGCTATGGGACAGATTGTCTCTTATTGTTCAACAGTATGGGGATAGTTGTTTGTGTATTGCCGGGGATTTCAACGCCATAAGAACAATCAGGGAAAGGGTGGGGCAGAGCACTACAATTATATAATAATATTAATATATAATTAATAGAAGGGAGATTACAAGCTTTGATAACTTCATCCAGGATTCGAAGCTCCATGATCTTCCAATACACGGTAGAAACTTTACGTGTTACTCGTCAGATGGGAGGTGCAAGAGCAGAATTGATAGGATACTTGTCAATGATGATTGGTTATCAGAATGGTCGTCGGCCTACGTGAAAGTCCTCCAACGGACTGTTTCAGACCATTGCCCACTTTTTTTCGAGTTAAAGACAGTGGATTGGGGTCCGAGGCCTTTCCGATTTGTGAATGCTTGGTGTCATCACCCAGATTTTAATTCGTTCATTGAAGATTCATGGAAGAAGTACGAGGTGAGTGGATGGGGGAGTTTTGTGGTGAAAGAAAATTTGAAACTCCTCAAGAGCGATTTGAAAAAATGGAACAGGGAGATATTTGGCTCGTTAGACACTAAAATTGATAATCTCAAGGCTGATATCCAGGAGATTGATATGTGGGATGACGTCTTTGGCCTTGAAGAGGATGAGATCATCAAGAGGAAGGCAGCAACAACAGATCTGTTCAGAAATTTGAATTTACGAAACAGTCTATGGGCACAAAAGGCTAAAGTAAGATGGCTGAAGGATGGAGATATGAACACAAAGCTTTTCCATAGGGTGATCAATGCTCGGAGAAAAGGTAATGAGATTGTCGGAATGAAAATTAACGGGGTCTGGTGTGAAGATGTGAAGAGGGTCAAAGAGGGTATCCGGGAACATTTTAAGCGGCATTTCAGCTGTTGGGGAATGAGTTGCACAGATCTATTCGGGGTGAATATTTAAATACAAATTAATTCATTAATTATTACTAGCATGGATTAATCCTATATTAATTCAAAATAATAATTACAACAACATATCATGCATATAAAAAGCCACGTAAAACCTACGCATGCGAAATCTACGGGTTTACGTGAACGTACCTCTCGGGATAGCAGTGACTTCGGTCGGACGGACTAACCAAAAGGACTTCCCAAGTATTCCATTAGCCCTTGCTCAACTATCCGGTGGAAGGACACTCGTCGAACAATTAACAAAAGAAAAAAAAATAAACTTTGTTGCACCACCTTTGTGGATTTGCTAATTTTTCCAGCACATGGAATTGTACTTGGGAATGAACTAATCATCCCCTATTTATAGGAGAGGGGGTGTCGAAATTTTTAGTAAAATATCAATGTGGGAAAAGACTTTTCTTGGTCACCAAGAAATCTTGAATATATCTCCTATATTCTTTTTCCCATAATTAAAATATTCCACAAAAATCCCACCTCCTCTATAATATGGTATTTTCAAAAATTTAGTGTTCAAGAATCCAAGATTTGGATCTTCTTGAATTTATGAGATATTCTTGTATTTCAAGAAATACATATCTTCCATAATATCTTTTCAAGAAAATCAAGAAAATCTTTCTTGCCCACTATATTTCCAAAATTTCGAAATATTCTATATAGATAACCAAGTGGGAGATTTCTTGAATTAAATGAGATAATCTTGTATTCCAAGAATACATATCTTCATTCCATAACAAAATTCAAAGAAAACCCTTCTCCCTCTTTTATCCATAATTTTCGAAAATAAGAGGAAAAATTAAGCAACAATAATTATTTTTATTTTAATCACCTTTTTCAGTTATTGGACTATTTGTTGGGCTACTCAGGGGGCCTTTAGGAGAATTAAGATTGGATCTTCTAATGGATCTTGAATATCTAATATTGAGCCACAATATAATTCAAGCCCATAAATATTAATTAATCCCACTACATAATTAATATTGTACTATCCATCTTAACCCATATTATCACATCAATATGGCTCCCTTGGTCATTATTTCCCGTGTTTAAGATTATCTAGCCCATTAATTAATTCAAGCCACCAAATAGCTTTCCGTTAATTAATATCTTTTATCCTTGGTCGAGGAACGGTTCAACATTATTATCCATACCGAAAACAAATTCCACTTGCAAGATTTGGTATGATAAAGCTTATGAACCTCCCAAGGGGGCAAATCAAGCAAGCGTACTTGCACACGATTCTTCGTATTAAATCTTAGCAATCACATGTGACCAATAATATTGCCCAAGATAAAAAGTATTGAATCTCTCGATTATTTACCCATGATAAGTCAAAGCAATAGTTACCAATCCCACGTGATCCTATTTAAGGGGACGAAGGTTAAGAAACAACGAACCACCGAGGTCTAATTCTTCCTTGTTTGATTAGAAGAATTTATCCTCCTGCAGTCCTATTCAAATCGATCATGCACTAGTGTAATCTCTTGGTCAAGACAAACCAATCTGAGCCTTACACCTCAACCTTTCGCGATGGTTGTTCATTTCCATCTAGGTCGTGAATGGCGTACTTATAGTTACAAGGGACTGTTAATTTAATCTTCCGTGATCTGGTATCACTAAATTAACTACTGATTAACAACACATAATTATTATTGAACAGATTATGCAAAAAATATATATAACATTCAATCATATTTAAAGCATCGGTGATAAACAATTTATTTCAGTAAATAAGTCTGAAAATTCAGTTTCGATTATACAAAGTAAAAAGCATACTTTTCAGTATAATCTCAACAATCTCCCACTTATACTCAAAGTCTGCTTTTAAGTATACTACAACATGTCTCGAGTAGTCTGTGACATCTAATGTCACCTACACGAACCTAATAATTTCTCCCACTTATACTCAAAGCAGATTGGCAACGGTCTTGACACCCATTCCACTCACATGTCTCTCTAATGTATTCGAGGCGGGCGTTTTGTGAATGGATCTCGCCAGTCGTCCTCGACGCTATCTTTGCCACATCTATATCTCCCTCTTAACGATTTCTCGTATAAGATGTCTTTTCTTTAATGTGTTTGTTTGACTCGTGGACTCTTGGTTCTCTTGAATTTGCAAATCGCCTTAGCTAGCGGATATTGCTAGACAAATTCGTAACACCATCCAACTCCACTAAGAAGATCTAGAGCCCAATCCGTTCTTTCACTACTTCACAAGCAAATTATTTACCCGACTTCCATGGTTGAGTCGGTGATGCATTTACGCTTCACACTTCGTTTTGATTGATGGCTACACTTCCCAAATGGAAACACACTAACCGAGGCGGATGATTTTTGGAATCTAAATCGATTGGAAATTCGAGTCCGCGTGGCCGATGGGGATTGAGTATCGGATCGATAAATCAACATTCTATCCCGAGTTCTTTTCGGACACTTGACTTCGTATGTTTTTTAACTATCGTCCAATCGCGCTTTCCCCGGGTTACTTTGATATCTTGCTACCATGCCTCGGCCAAAGCGATATCCCGGTCTCGTACACAACATTGCATACATAAGGTTTCCGACAGCCGAAGCACAGGGAATGTCTTTCATGTCATCTATCTCCTCTTGCGTCTTAGGGGACATTTTCTTGGATAGATGGATTCCAAGTCTGAAAGGTACGAATCCTTTCTTGGAATCTTGCATGCTGAAGCGTTTCAAGACAGTGTCTATGTATGAAACTTGCGATAACCCGATCATCATTTTCTTGCGATCTCGAGTGATCTTGATCCCAAGGATGTGTCCGGTTTTTCCCTAAGTCTTTCATATCAATCTGTTTTGAAAAACATGCCCTTACGTCTGATCACACCTTCACATCGTTCCCGATGATCACAATGTTATCTACGTATAATACTAAGAATACCAATGCAGTTCCGACACGCTTTTATACACAACTTTCAAAAACGTTTTGATCAAACCCATAAGACTTTATTACATGATCAAAACTTTGGTTCCAAGCTCTGGATGTCTGTTTGAGTCCGTAAATGGACCTCTTGAGCTTACAAACTAGGTGTTCTTGGCCTGTTTCAATGAAACCTTGGGGTTGTTGCATATAGATCTCTTTATCAAGACTTCCGTTAAGGAAAGCTGTCTTGACATCTATTTGCCTGATCTCAAAGTCGAAATGCGCAATAATCGATAAGAGAATACGGATGGACTTAAGCATGGCTACGGACGAAAAGTTTTCCTCATAATCGATCCCTTTCTTTCTGAGTATAACCTTTCGCCATTAGTCTTGCTTTAAAAGTTTCAACCTTCACGTCCAGTCCTCTTTTCCTCTTATATACCCACTTGCATCTAATGGGTTTAACCCTATTAAGTGGTTCGACTAGCTCCCACACTCTATTATGAAACATAGAACCCATTTCAGCTTTCATTGTTGTTTGCCAAGAAACTGCATCCTTATCTTGGAGTGCCTCGTCATTCGTCCATGGGTCTGATTCCGGGAAATCAAGTCTGAGGACTCTCCTATTCCCATGAATCTCTCGGGCTGTCTAACAACCCTCCCAGTATGACGAGGCTCCGGTTGTGAAAATGTATGGTTCGGTATATCATCTAATACAGTTGGCACTGAGGTTTGCCCTCTAAGCTCATTTAAGGTAATCTCACTTCTGGGTTTTCTTTGGTTCATATAGTCTTCTTCCAAAATTCTAAAGTGGGTGCGGATGACCACCTTTTGATCTTCGGGACTATAGAACATACACCCTTTTGTTCTCTCGGGGTATCCTACAAACAACCTTAATTCTGATCGAGGATCCATGCACCAAGTTCAGAATGTAAGTCGCTGTTTCCAAGGTATGACCCCAGAACGACTCGGGAAGATCCGCATAACTCATCATTGATCTAACCATTTCCAAAAGAATTCTGTTTCTTTGCTCTGCAACCCCGTTTTGTTGAGGGGTTCCGGGTGCAGTGAGCTGGGATACAATCCCTTCATCAGATAAGTAGTTCAAAAATACATCGCTGAGGTATTCGCCTCCATGATCAGATCGTAGAGACTTGATACGTTTTTCCCTATGATTCTCTGTTTGAGCCTTAAATTCTTAGAATTTCTCAAAGGTCTCACATTCATGCTTCATAAGGAAAATGTACCTTGAGTAATCATCAATAAAATTACTCATAACCTCCTCTTGCTTTGGTTGACATTGGACTACATACATCTGTGTGAACGATTTCTAACACTTCTTTGGCACTATTCCCCTTGGCTCCAAATGCCCTCTTGGTCACATTACTCTCCAAACATGATTCACAGGTTGGAATTGGTTCAAAGTGAACCGTCTCTCACCAACCTTTGGATCCTCTTTGGATTTATATGTCCCAATTTTAGATGCCAAAGAAATATCTCGTTTACGTCTGATGAACGTTTTCTTTTCTCGGAAACAGTTGATGTGTTATAGGATACATTTCGTGAGTGGTGTGCACAGTTAATTATATAGAGATCATTCAACAACGTTCCATGATAGATAAATTTATCAAAATGAAATGGTAACAACTTTATTAAAAAGTAACCAAATATCTATCATAAAAGTTTAGAAACTGAAAATGAATTCTTTCTAAAATCCGGAACGTAAAGAATATCTCAAAAAAAAAAAAACTCTGTCTTCAAAAGACAGGTGCACTTCTCCCACTGCTTCAGCTGCCACTCTCGTAGCATCGCCCAGTGTGATGAGGACCTCACTCCCACTAAGTTGCCGGGTCCGCTTGAACCCCTGTAATGTGAAACAAACATGATTAGTGGATCCCGTATCCACCACCCACAAAATGGGAGGCATACGCCGCTAAACAAGTTTCAAACAACTAGTGCGTGAGTATTACCTTTCTTTCCATCCCTTTTGGGATCGGAACAGGCTGACCTCGATTACCCTACTCTCCCGCTTTCCAAAGTTTTCCTCATACTTGATCCCATGCTTTTATTTGATGTTGAGTCTTCTTGGTTTAACCTTCTTCTCTTTTCATCATCCTTATCACCACTTGATCTAGGATGAAGAGAAGATTTCCTTTTTCCCAAGTTCTTTTCCTCGCGCTCCACTTCCTTTTCAACCAAAGTCAAAGCATTTATAAGATCCTCCACTGTAAAATCTTGATCTTCCATTAGATACTCAAGATAGCGGTGATTATAGCTCTTTGGTAAGGATTGGAGAATGAAATCAACCTTAGCATTGAAGTCATATTTTTCGCCAAGGATCTCAAGTTCCTCAAATAACACCATAACCCTAAAGACGTGTTGTGCTGCGGTCGTCCCTTTTTCCAATTTTAACTGAGCAATTTCTTGCTTCACACTTTGGACTGCCATATGGGTCCGATGTCCGAACATCGCTTCGAGATTCTTTAAGATGTCTGCAGCTGACTCATATTCTTGATGAAGGCGCCTCAACGCATCTGACATAAGTGCCAGAATTGTTTCCTTCATCAAACCGTTTGCCAGCTCCCATTCATAAATCATCTCATCCCATATTCCGGCATCCTTAGTTGGTTTTTCGGGTTTTGGTGAATCAAGTACCCATCCGGAAGATGATGCGGTTAGGACAGATTTTAGTTTGTGTTTCCAACCAAAGTAGTTTTCACCAAAAAGCAAAAGGTCTTTAGGTATATTCGACAGTGGATTAGAAGGTGGCGACATGATGAACTGAAATAAATAATAATATGCATAAGCACAAATATATCACAAGGTTCGATCACATGCATCATATTAAAATCTAAAAAAAATATGAACATGCATCACCAACATCTCAAAAAATTAAAATAAGCCACGTGGGGTGGGTCATTATTTAAACACATTCAAGCGAAGTTACAAAAACAAGAACGATTACAAACCTTTAATATCCATATTAATAGTTGGCTCCACTTGACCAATATAAAATTGACAGGACTTGGGAAGTATATGCATATCAATTTTATACCTAAGTAATAACCATGATTAAATACAGATTACTATTTCGCTTTGATCGAGCCTCGTGGGGGGTCATCATCGTCGCCACTAGTAATAACCCACAATCATCCGTTTGGAATTCATTCATGTGAAAGCTATCTTTTGACCGTCCCCATGGGGAATTTCTACAAAAGAATTCACAAATAAATAAATCATGGAGGTCAAAATTAATTCAATTTTATTATTCTAATAAAATTGTCAATTAATTATTTAAACATACTTAGTAATTTTGATGGTGAGATTTTTCCATTTGGCAACCCTCATGCAAACACATTTAAACAAATTGAATAAAGCATAAGATAGCACAAATAAAACAAAGCAAAAAAAAAATAAACATATTGGGCACAAATTATCCAATTGTCATGGTTTGATTTTTCTTGGCTTGATCTTGAAGAAACACGTCCTCGAATTTCTCCCACTTGTTCATCTCGAAAAAATACTTAGATCTCGAACGCCACGCCCGCGGCTTCGCGGCCGGGGATCTGCCTTCGCGTCCGGCGGCCCCACTTTTAGGGCAGACCTCGGCGACCGCAGCCCGCCAAAGCGACGCGCCCGCCCGATACCTCGGCACGCCTCGGCAAGTGTCGGCGGCGTCAGCAGATCTCGGCGGCGACAGCGTGCATCCATGTACATTCTTGCGCCAAGACTTTTTCTCGCCAGCCTCGCCGCGTCCTCGGCGGCCTTAGCGTATCAGTATCGCGCCCGGGGACATCCGCCCCGTCCTTCGGCTGCACAGGCGACCGCCCGTGCCGTGAGTTTCTTCTCAAGCCCTTCTCGCCGCGCCTTCGCCACGCCCCTATTCGCCCGTTCGTGCCGGTCGCGCGGTCACGTACGCTGATTACAGATTTCGTCCTTTAATTCTTTTTCGTCTCTTCGTTCCCCGATCCGGTTACAATTTATTTACAAAAAATAAATAAACCTAGATCTAGACTAGTCTATTACATTGATCAAATCAAACAAATCCTAGTCTACTCGTGGATTTTCTCACGAGGTAAAACAAATCCGAACGAATCGAATTAAAAAACCACAGTTTATATGCATGCAAAAAATAAACATTAAAACCCATGACAATTGGATACCGCAAAAAGCATCTAATGGTTCTACTAACCAATTTCAAATTTAATGTCCACGAATTAAATTACAATTTAAAAAATTGAGTCTAAACCGTGGCTCGATACGGTTTGTTGGGGAATGAGTTGCACAGATCTATTCGGGGTGAATATTTAAATACAAATTTAATTCATTAATTATTACTAGCATGAATTAATCCTATATTAATTCAAAATAATAATTACAACAACATATCATGCATATAAAAAGCCACGTAAAACCTACGACGAAATCTACGGGTTTACGTGAACGCATTCTCTCGGGATGGCAAAGGACTTGATTGGACGGACTAACCAAAAGGACTTCCCAAGTATTCCCTTAGCCCTTGCTCAACTATCCGGTGGAAGGACACTCGTCGAACAATTAACAAAAGGAAAAAAAATAAACTTTGTTGCACCACCTTTGTGGATTTGCTAATTTTTCCAGCACATGGAATTGTACTTGAGAATGAACTAATCATCCCCTATTTATAGGAGAGGGGGTGTCAAAATTTTTAGTAAAATATCAATGTGGGAAAAGACTTTTCTTGGTCACCAAGAAATCTTGAATATATCTCCTATATTCTTTTTTCCATAATTAAAATATTCCACAAAAATCCCACCTCCTCTATAATATGGTATTTTCGAAAATTTAGTGTTCAAGAATCCAAGATTTGGATCTTCTTGAATTTATGAGATATTCTTGTATTTCAAGAAATACATATCTTCCATAATATCTTTTCAATAAAATCAAGAAAATCTTTCTTGCCCACTATATTTCCAAAATTTCGAAATATTCTATATAGATAACCAAGTGGGAGATTTCTTGAATTAAATGAGATAATCTTGTATTCCAAGAATACATATCTTCATTCCATAACAAAATTCAAAGAAAATCTTTCTCCCTCTTTTATCCATAATTTTCGAAAATAAGAGGAAAAATTAAGCAACAATATTTATTTTTATTTTAATCACCTTTTTCAGTTATTGGACTATTTGTTGGGCTACTCAGGGGGCCTTTAGGAGAATTAAGATTGGACCTTCTAATGGATCTTGAATATCTAATATTGAGCCACAATATAATTCAAGCCCATAAATATTAATTAATCCCACTACATAATTAATATTGTACTATCCATCTTAACCCATATTACAGTCAATATGGCTCCCGGTCATTATTTCCCGTGTTTAAGATTATCTAGCCCATTAATTAATTCAAGCCACTGAAATAGCTTTCCGTTAATTAATATCTTTTATCCTTGGTCGAGGAACGGTTCAACATTATTATCCATACCGGAAACAAATTCCACTTGCAAGATTTGGTATGATAAAGCTTATGAACCTCCCAAGGGGGCAAATCACGCAAGCGTACTTGCACACGATTCTTCGTATTAAATCTTAGCAATCACATGTGACCAATAATATTGCCCAAGATAAAAAGTATTGAATCTCTCTGATTCGCTACCCATGATAAGTCAAAGCAATAGTTACCAATCCCACGCGATCCTATTTAAGGGACGAAGGTTAAGAAACAACGAACCACTGAGGTCTAATTCTTCATTGTTCAGTTCTGAAGAATTTATCCTCATGTAGGTCCTATTCAGCGCATCAGTCATTCACTAGTGTAATCTCTTGGTCAAGACAAACCAATCTGAGCCTTACACCTCAACCTTTCGCGATGGTTGTTCATTTCCATCTAGGTCGTGAATGGCGTACTTATAGTTACAAGGGACTGTTAATTTAATCTTCCGTGATCTGGTATCACTAAATTAACTACAGTGTAACACATACGAATTATTGAACAGTTATGCAGTAAATATATATAACAGTCAATCATATTTAAAGCATCAGTGATAAACAATATATTTCAGTAAATAAGTCTGAAAATTCAGTTTCGATTATACAAAGTAAAAAGCATATTTTTCAGTATAATCCCAACATCAGCAAGATCACAGGGTTCAGGCCATCCCTTTCTGAGACACTTTTCCCTCAGAGGCTGTCCCCCGAGGAAAACGCTTCCGTAACAGCCCCGTTCTCAGAAGAAGAGGTGAAATAAGAGATCGAAAATTGTGACAGCTCAAAAAGCTCGGGTCCTGATGGTTTCAACTTCAGCTTCATAAAGAAATGCTGGCACGTGATTAAGGATGACTTTATGCGGATGCTTCATGAATTCCACAACAATGGTAAGATGGTACGAGGTTTCAACCATTCTTTTATCGTGCTCACCCCAAAAAGGAAGATGCCGAAAGTCTATCCGACTACAGACCAATTTCCCTCATTGGCAGCTCGTATAAGATTCTGGCTAAAATACTGGCGAGTAGACTAAGCAAGGTGTTAGATGGTATCATATCGGAGAACCAAAGCGCCTTCATTGGGAAGAGAAATATTCTGGATGGGGTTGTGATACTTAATGAGCTGATTGATGAAGCTAAGCGAAGGAAATTGCAAAGAATTTTCTTCAAGATTGACTTTGCAAAAGCGTACGACTCGGTGGATTGGGGCTTCCTTGATATTATGCTTGAAAGGTTCGGGTTTTGCGGAAAATGGAGAACGTGGATTAGAGCTTGCGTTTCTAGTGCATCGGCATCAATATTGGTGAATGGCAGTCCTATAGAGGAGTTCAGACTAGAAAGGGGTCTGAGATAGGGTGACCCCCTTTCACCTTTCTTGTACCTGCTAGTCGCAGAAGGTTTGAGAATTTTGATTTCTAAAGCATCAGAGATGGGCTTATATGAGGCAGCCGAGGTAGGAAGTGATAAAATCAGAATCTCTCACCTCCAGTATGCGGATGACATGATTTTTGTAGGGACAGCAAGCGCCTCCAATGCTGGAATTATGAAAAAGATTCTTAGAAACTTTGAACTCCTATCAGGGCTCAAGGTCAACTACGATAAATGCAGTGTGATGGGTGTGAATGTGGATAGAGGTAGGCTGGAAATGATGGCGACCAGCCTTGGTTGTGTGGTTGGAGACATCCCTTTTTTTTTTTGTGTGTTACAGTGGGCATTTGCCAAAAAAAAACTCGATCGAATGGATGGGCTTGATTCAGAAAGTTCTCAAGAGGCTGAAATTGTGGGAGGACCTAAAAATATCCTTCGGGGGACGGATTACTTTACTAAAATCAGTTTTGTCTTCGCTGCCAATATACCACTTTTCCTTCTATAGTCTACCAAAAAAAACCCTGAGTGCTTTAACCTCGTTACAAAGGTATTTCTTGTGGGGGTGGGGAGTGAGGAAAATAGGAAAACTCCGTGGATAAGCTGGAAAAATTTGTGCATTTCAAAAGCTGGGGGGGCTTGGGATTAGGGAAATGGGTGTGGAGGTATCTAGTGGACGGAGGGAGTTTGTGGGTGAGGGTGTCGAAGTCTCTATATGGGAGGTTGGAGGTGGGGGAGTCGGGACTCATTACTATGGGGAGGGAGAGTAGGTGGTCTAGTTGGTGGAAGGATGTTATTGAAAATATTTCGGGTGAGGGGGGGGAATGGTTTTAGTCACAAATTGAGAGAAAGATTGGAGACGGGAGGGATATTGAGTTTTGGAATAGTGTATGGGCTGGGTCTAGGGAGCTGAAATATGTTTTTCCTAGGCTCTTTAGGTTGTGTCGAGACCAAGGGGGGTCAGTGAGGGAGATGGGGGAGTAGGAAAATGGTACTTGGGTGTGGAAATGGAATTGGAGAAGAGAATTTTTTGATAGAGATAAATCTGCTCTTGATAATCTTGTTAATGTCATAAACAGGTACCCAATTCAAGAAAATACCAAAGACGGCTGGAAATGGAAGCTTAATCGAGAGGGTCACTTTACAATGAAGATGGCGTACAACATGCTCAGATAGGAAGGCGCCAGGATCAATGTGAACCAGAATGAGAAGACCGTGTTCAAGAAGGTGTGGAGCAAATTTGCTCCTATAAAAGCATCGGCTTTGGCGTGGAAGTTACTTTGGGACAGATTACCTACGAGATCAAATTTGCAGAGAAGGCGTCTTCTCCCACAAAACACATCGACAGAATGCCCATTATGTAAGCAATTTTCTGAAACTGCTGAACATCTCTTTTTCGACTGCTCTAAGTCCATGGTAGTGTGGAAATCGTGCTTTAATTGGTTAGACGTCCCGGTGGCATTACCCAACAAAATTCATGAGCATTTCTTGGCTATGTCGGGTATGTTACCCGGGAATATAGGACACACGTTTGCTATTGGATTGTGAATTTGTGTTGTTTGGTTGATTTGGAAAGGGAGAAATGAGCTCGTGTTTGAAGACAAATGTTTTGAGGAGGCGAAGATCTTTGAGGAAATTAAGAGTCGACTGTGGAGTTGGTGCTCTCTTAAATTCCCGCTATTATGTAATTGCTCTGTTTCAGTATCGATTGATTCTCCTAGAAGTTTCTTAGGTTGCTAGTTTTCTTTTATGTGTATATGTACCGGGTACCTCTTATACCCAATGTTCCGTTTATTAATAAAAGTTATTTGGCCGACCAAAAAAAATAATGTTGAATAGTTGATGATGAATGACGGTTTGGATTTTTGGATTTTGGAAATTGGATTGTTCAAAATCTCAGATTGGATCTGATTCGGATGGGTGATGATTTGGGAGGGCTGCTTCGCAAATTTGATTTGGGCAGGCCCTCCCGTGCAATTTTAGAAATTGCACTTGAGCTCCTAAAGCAACAAATAATTAAAAATCTAATTTTAAAAAATTAATAAAAATGTTTTAATTTTAAATTAGAATATTGGTTGGACCAAAGATTAATTAATTAGATTAATTTTATATTTTTAATAATTAATTGAAATTGGTTAAATAAAATTAAAATTGGATTATGATTTTTGTTTAATAATTTTGATGATTATTAAAATCCCACTTGGTTAACTTATTTAAATTAATTGTTAACGCATTTACAGTCCGCATTATAACTGTTTGGGTAGGCGGCGCCCAATATATGTCGGACAGTATTAATTATTTGGGTAGGCGGCGGCCATATAAGTGTTAGTCCGTATGAAATCATGTTTGGGTAGGCGGCGCCCAATAATTGCTCAAATGTGATGTAGATTAACATGTTGGATCTCAATTAAGCAATTAATACCCCGCCTTTAAAAATGTTCCTCACTAAAATATGGTTTTTCATTAAATTGAAACGATGTTTTCCATCGAAATTAAAAGTAAACCGGGAATTTCGTTCCAATGGGTATTATTTAAGACCAAAGTCTTTTGCTCGGATCTACATTCAACGGGACTTTTATAGGGACACGTAATGTCGCCGCTTGATGGTTGTGAACCAACTTAACTTTGTTTCACCAGCCAAAGGAGGGAAACGAAAGTTAGGGGACATCCGATTGAACTGGGTTCAATCAACTAGGAGTTGCAGTTTTGCAATTGGTTTGGAGACCTACCCGTTATGTTATTGTGATATTCAGCCAAAGCAGGGATCATGATTGTAGGAATGTGGATCCTAGTCCATTACAATTTATATTTGATATAAATTCGTACTCTTCCGATGAGGTCGTTGAGTATGTGAAAATAATGGAGACAAAATAAACACTAAAGAAAGACCATGTTTATTTTGATTGCTGAATATTGATCATAGGAATTATGTGTTTAATTCCCGTTTTATTTATTTCTCTTGGTTAGATGAAATATATAAATGTTATTGAGATGTGTTTTGGAAACAAACAAAATTGGCTAGGCCAAAAATTTTCTAGACTGGCACCGAAACATGTGTTTGGTGCTAAGGCAAGAAAAGATTGAGTACGTGTTGGACACGCCAATCCCGGTTACCCCTGCAGCTGGTTCCCTGAGGCAGCCACGTTTGACGTAGCAGCTCAGAAGAAGCATCAAGAGGATGTTTCCCAGACTCAGTGTGTGATGTTGCTCGGCATGACTCTCGAATTGCATAGGCAACATGAGAAAATGGGTCTCTTCTAAATGCTCAAGCATTTGAAGGATCTCTTTGATTCTGAATCTCGTTATGAGATTTATGAAGTGATGAGAGATCTGTTTAAATGTCGGTTAGCTAAAGGAGAGAAGTTTTCACCTCATGTGCTTACGATGATAAGCCTAATTGATAAACTTGGTAATTTAGGTTTTGAGCTAAAAGACCAACATTTTCATTTATGCTATCCTCCAGTCGCTCTCGGATTCAAATTTTAGCTTCATTGTGAACTACAATATGAATAAGATGGATGCGACTATGCCTGAACTTCACAATGTGCTCATGACTTTTGAGTTCACTATCACTAAGATGGTGTTCAAAAGGAAGGAGTGGGTAGAAAAGGATGTGTGCCTCTACTGTAAGTAGAAGAGGGCACCGGAAGAAGGACTGTAAGGTTCTGGTTGCTGTAAAGAAGGCACTGGGTGCTTCTGGCACTAGAACATGTATGTTTGTTATTAAGATAAGACATATCCACTAATAACGCTAACTGCTTGGTAATAGATACCGGATATGGCTCTCACATTTGTACGAATGTGAAGGGGCTCATGTGTCTTAGGGCAGTTAGGGCGGGTGAAGTCGTCTTACACGTAGAAACAGAGCAAGAGTTGCTATTGAACGTGTGGGGACTTATGTGTTAGACTTACCCTTTGGTTTTAGATTAGAACTTGATGATTGTCATCTAGTTCTCTCTATTACTCGCAACATACATTTGTTGCATTGTGGATATGATGTTCTTAATATACAAAGTAAATGACTCAAACTTAGTAATCATGAAAACCCGACTTACTTGTGCCATTGTAGACTTGATCATGTAAACGAGAAAAGAATTTCAAGGTTAAGAAAGTTAGACTACTTAACCCCATTAGACTGTGAGTCTTATGGAGATTGTGAAACTTATCTCATGGGCAAGATGATCAACAGACCCTTTTTCTGGGAAAGGGGTGCATGCCAAAGAAGTTCTAGAGTTGATCTACAACGATGGTTGTGGACCATTGTCCACTCTAGCTAGGGGTCACTTCGGATACTTCATCACTTTTACTGATGATTTCTCAAGATACGGATACGTGTATCTCATGAAACACAAACTCGAATCTTTTGAGAAATTCAAAGAGTTTAAGGCTGAAGTAGAGAAGCAACTTGGTAAAAGTATCAAGACTCTTCGATCATATCGAGGAAGTGAATACCTTAGCCATGAATTCACTGATTACTTGAAGTTACATGGAATCCCGTCACAATGGACTCCTCCTGGAACACCTCACATGAACGATGTGTCCGAGAGGAGAAATCGAACCCTGTTAGACATGGTGAGGTCCATGATGAGCTTTTCCTGTCTTCCAACATTCTTATGGGATACGCGTTACAAACCTCAATCCACATTCTGAATAGGATTCCATCTAAATCGGTTGAGCATACACCATATGAATTATGGTGTGGCAAGAAGCCAACTTTTACACATATCAAACATGAGGTTGCCACGTGATTGTAAAAGGAATGCTTACCGACAAGTTGGAATCCAAAGGTGAAAAGGGTTACTTTGTGGGATATCCTAAGGAAACTAAATGATATTACTTCTATCCACCTGAGAAGCAATCAGTGATTCTTTCTGGGCAGACCAAGTTCCTCGAAGAAGACTATGTCTTTAAGGAATAAGGTCGTGAGCTGATAGAACTTGAAGAAATTCAAGAACCACAAATTAACAAAGAGACTGATATCTTGTCAAAGCAACATGACAAGGAATCAGTGGGAGCATTCAACAACTTTCACGGTTGGAGTCTTTCACTAGGTGATCGTCTTTCAGCCAGTGGGAGCGTAATTGGAGTATGCTTGCCAGTACAAGAACCTCCAAGTAGCCTGAATGAGAACAACATAGTTCAAACTCCCGCCCAAGAGGCATCTGAAAATGTAGCTCTTCAGGACTCTGCGGACATTGATGATATCGATGCACCACAAAATTTTCACAATCAGAATGTACAACCTGCACAACCACAGCTCCGTAAGTCAATTAGGAATCGTAATCCGCTCATTAGATACGGTTACCTCTTGGAGGAACTCGATAATATGGACATACCGGATAAGGAGGATCCTAATACTTATTCTGAAGCAATATTAGATATTGATTTAGGGAAGTGGCATGAAGCCATGAAATCTGAGATGAACTCGATGTACACCAATCAAGTCTGGGACTTGGTTGAGTTGCCTGAAGGGGTTAGACCCATATGTGGCGATTGGGTCTTCAAGAGCAAGACCAATGCAAATGGCAAAGTACAAAACCTACAAAGCTAGGTTGGTGGCGAAGGGTTATAGTCAATGCGAAGCCATTGACTATGACGAGACCTTCTCACCAGTTGCAAAGATCAAGTTCATTCGAATTTTACTTGCCATAGCAGCACACTATGACTATGAGATTAGGCAGATGGATGTCAAAACAACTTTCCTCAATGGAAACATTGATAAGGAAATGTTTATGACTCAACCGGAAGGTTTTACATCTAAGTCAAATTCTAATTTAGTATGAAAGCTAAAGATATCCATTTATGGATTGAAGCAAGCTTTTAGGAGTTGTAATATCCGATTTGATGAAGCTATCAAGTTCTTTTGACTTCATCAGAAATTTGGAAGATCCTTGCGTTTATCGTAAACGCAGCGGGAATAATATTATTTTCATAATCGTGTATGTCGATGACATAGTGATTTTGGGAAACAATATCCCTTTAATGCAGTCCGTTAAAGATTTGTTGTTAAAGACCTTCATGATGAAGGGTCTTTGTGATGCCTGCTACATCGTAGGGATCGAGATCCACAAGGATAGATCCAAGAGGATGTTGGGGGTGCACAGTCCACCTATGTAGACAAGGTGTTGAAGCGTTTTGTGATGGAGAACTCTAAGAGAGGATCTCTATCGGCAAATCATGAGATAAAGCTATCAAAGAAGGATTGCTCTTCTGTTGAAGCTGATATCAAGCACATGAAAGATATCTCATATGCATATGCAATTGGGTCAATCATGTACGCCATGACTTGCACTAGGCCAAACGTGGCCTACGCTATCAACATCACTGGTAGATACCAACAGAATCCGGGTTAGTTTCACTGGATTGCTGTCAAGACCATTCTGAAGTATCTTAGACGAACTAAAGAATGTTTCCTTGTCTATAGTGGACAGTCAGAACTAGTAGTGACTGGTTAAACTGACACAAGTTTCCAATCCGACTGTGATGATTACAAATCACAGTCAGGTTACGTTTCACTCTCAATAATGAGGCGGTCAGTTGGAATAGTTCCAAACAAAACGACCGCAGATTCAACAACCGAAGTTGAGTACATTGTTGTATCAGAAGCCTCAAGGAGGCTGTCTGGATTTTATAGTTCTTAAGAGAACTAGGGGTAGTTCCGAGTGTCAATTGTCTAATAAAGTTGCATTGAGACAACGTTGATGCGATTACGCAAAGCAAAGGAACCGAGATCAGCAAACAGAAACGAGCATGTACCCGAGCTTATCATTTGATCCGAGAGATCATAACGATAGGAGAAGTAGAATTTAAAACGTATTCCCACATATTTAAGTTAGCAGATCCTTTCACCAAAACACTGAGTGTTCATGTACACACTAAACATTTGATGGTCTAGGGGTCAGACATGTAGGTGATTGACTCTAGTTTAAGTGGGAGATTGTTAGTGTTAGTGTTCTAGAGACAATCTATTGTAAGGACATAATACTCAGTGATATTAAGTTTGATTAATATTATAGTTCATCTAATATTAATGTATGTCAATACACTTGTTTGAATATTATATTTGATTGTTTGTATTTATTCATGCAAGTGTTCCCATGAGTCATTACTGTCATTGAGGTTGTGAGAACTCAGATGACTTAAGCATAATTCTCAAATAGCCCCGATCAAGGATCATCAAGAATGGGATATTGATGATGCAATGGAGATTGGTGTGCGATCTGCGTCATACTCTTAGAGAGTGTAGTAAGATCTCACTTACTACGAGATACTAGGTATCTCATGATGGATGCACAAATACCTTAGAGGGTATTGGTATACCCATCCGAGAAACCGCTTTGATGTATTTCCACTATATGTGTCTCACGGGTGTCTCGGTTAGTGGAAGCGATGCGATACTCCTTTGACTTGAGGTTAATCTGGCGCATGACATGTGTGGGATGATGAACTTTGATCATGACCGATGCTTGCACCCTAACCATGGGTAGATATGGCTTGATTGGGTTAATCACGAAGCATGTGTGTGGTAGTTGAGCCAAGAATAGGATTCATTCCTCAAAGTGGATTTAGAGAATATACTCATCTTCTCATCATAATTGGATCAAAGTCATCGGCTGATGTAAGTCAACTTAGACTTTGTGGCTAAGTGTGACATACATGATCAATTAGTGATTAGAGATAATATTATTAAGTTATTTATATAGACACTTCATCGTGTTCAAGACTTAATCGAGTATTCGCGAATGAAAGGAGGAAATCGTAATAGTCCATGTTTTTCGCCTGGTAGTAGTTGCGTTTCTCAACGCACTCATATATTGAGAATGTCTGATTTATTGTCTAGGGTTCAATTAAGACCGTTAGTTTGACTAATCGCTCGATATATGAGGGCCTATGGGTCACACAACAAGTAGTTCCCTTTTACGGATTATAGTTGGTTGATTAAATATTAAATTGGATTTAATATTTAATTTATGGAGAATTAATTAATAATAGATTAATTTGGAATTAATTATTATTAATATTTAATTAAATTAGATTTAATTAAATAGGATTCCCAATAATAATATATGGAATATTATTATAGGATTTAATATATATGGAATCAAATCCGTAGAGATTTGATATACATGGTAATTAAATTCGTAGAGATTTTATATATGGGAAATAAATATGAGAGATTTATTTTTAGGGATATTATTTCCTAATCAGGTTAGCTTAAGATTTAAGCTGGGTCTTCCCTATATATATGAGCTATTGGGAATTCACAAACAACGGTTGTTCGTATTTTCTCCATAAAATCTAGAATAGGAATTTTCCTAGCAAATTCCGTCTCAGATTCAACACTGAAAAATCTGTGCAAGTCCGAGAATGAGGATTACGTGGATACCATAGTAGAGAAATATGCGTATGGTTTAATGTAAGATTTCTCTTTATGTTTATACGTATTCAATTATGCAATTACGTGTTCGTTGTTGGAGAACTTTAATTTCTGTTGCGCATGTATTACATGTTTACGTGCCTCTAAATTCCAACAATGCTAGCACCCTTAGCTGGTTTTTCGGGTTTTGGTGCATTAAGTACCCATTTGGATTCATGCGAAGTAAGACCATTCATAAGGTTTTGTTTCCAAACAAAATAGTTATCTCCAGTAAGCAAATTTTCTTTCAGTATATTGAACAGTGAATTAAAAGGTTGCGACATGATGATACTGAAAATAAACATGTATTTGTGTCAATGTCCGGATCAACACAAAAAGAAAATCACATAATTCGATCACATGATTCATATTGAAATCTCAAAAAAATATGAACATGCATCAGCCAACATCTCAAAACAGTTTTAAATGAGCCTCTTGGGAGGGTCATCATTTAAATCAATTTCAAGTAGGTTACAAACAAGAACAGTTACAAACCTTTAATTTTTTTTTAAAAAAATAATAGTTGGCTCCCACTTGACCAATACAAAATTGACAGAGACTTCGGCGAAGTATATGCATATCAATTTTATACCTAAGTAATAACCATGATTAAATACAGAATTACTACATTTTGATCGAGCCTCTTGGGAGGGTCATCGTCGCCACTAATAATAATTCACAATCATCCTTTTAAGAATTTATTCATGTGAAAGCTTTCTTTTGGTCGTCCCTTAGGGGAATTTCACCAAAAGATTTCACAAATAAATAAATCATGGAGGTCAAAATTAATTCGATTCAAAACCGAATTAATTGTTTAAAATATACTTAGTAATTTTTTGAATTTGAGATTTTTCGTTGGGCAATTCTCATGCAAACACATTTAAACAAATTAAATAAAGCATAAGAAAATACAACAAAATCAAGCAAAGCATAAAATAAACATATTGGGCACAAATTATCCAACTGTCATGGTTTGATTTTTCTTGGCTTGATTTTGAAGAAACGGCGTCTTGAATTTCTCCCACTCGTTCGTCTCGAAAAAATATTTCATCTCGTCTCGCCACGCCAAAGGCAGAAAATGGATGGGATGCATGCGATCCGTCGGCCACATTGCCGAAGCGACAGCCCGTCGCTTAAGCGCAGCTGCGTCGCCGCGATCTCTCGGCGACCTTAGCGGCGATGGGTGGGTGGTCGTGCCTCTGCAGCCCGCCCATCGCCGACCTTGCCCCCGTCCCGCCCATGCACGCGCCGCCTTGCACATCCAGAGACCAGTTCGGCACAGGCGCCACACCACACACTGGCGACGCTTCGTGATCGCGGCGCGTGCGCCTTCTCGCACGTTTTTGCACGATGCACGCCGCCACAGACTGATTTGGATCCATCTCAACTCCTCGTTTCTGTCTTCGTCTTCGATCAGGTTACAATTTATTTAACGAAAAAATAAATACACCTTAAATCTAGACTAGTCTATTACATTGAACAAATCAAATAGCCTATTCGTGGATTTTCTCACGAGAAAAAAAAATCGAACGAGTCGAATTAAAACCATTCATACGCATGAAAAATAAACACATTAAATACCATGACAATTGGATACCTGCAAAACAGATCTAACAATTCTACTATCCAATTTTCAATTTAATGGCCAACATAATTTAAATAACAATTTAAAAGTCAGAGCTCGAAACTGAGGCTTTGATACCAGTTGTTGGGAAAATTTGGGGTGCCCGGATCTATTCGAGATGAATTTAAATACATATTAAATTAATCAATTAATTACTAACATGAATTAATCCTAAATCAATTCAACGTGATAATTAAAGAAGCAAATAAGCAACATGCGTACACATACTCCACGTAAATCCTAAGCATGCGGAATCTAGGAGTTACGAGATTACATACCTCTTGTAGAGACAATCGTTAAGACGATAGATCAACTCAAAGTGCCTTCTCAAATATATCCCACGTCCACGAACGTAATCCGGTGGAAGGATTCTCAACGAACGATTTTAATAAAGAGAAAATAAAATTATTTGCTACCACCTTTGTGGATTTCTAATTTTTCCAACACATGGAATTGCACACTCACAATTGAAGTTTTTTGAGAAAACACAATCTGTTGACGTTCAAAAAATATTTGATATTTTATCGACGCTGATATTTTTCCGAAAAAATCAATCTCTGTGTTATCTTGGAGATGAAAAATTCATCTCCTATTTATAATAAGGGGGGACGAAAATTTAGGTCAATTGGGGCATTGAGAAATTTCCTTGCTTCTTCTCCAAGAAACAATCTTGAATATATCCAATATATTTTATTTCCCAAAATATCTCCCAACAAAATTTTCTCCTCCTTATTGTTATGGAATTTTCGAAAATTTACTTAATAAATAACCAAGTGGGAGATTTCTTGAATTTAATGAGATAATCTTGTATTCCAAGAATACTCATCTTCATTCCATAACAAAATTCAAAGAAAATCTTTCTCCCATTTTATTTACTAATTTTGAAATTTAATGGAAAAATTAGGCAATAATATTTTATTCTCCTTTTTCATTAATTGGACTTTAATTTGGGCTATTTGAGAGGCCTTTAGGAGAATTAAGATTGGACCTCCATGGGCTATGAAACTTTAATATTTAGCCAAAATATTATTCAAGCCCATTAATATTAATTTATTCCACTATAAAATTAATATTGAACTATCCATCTTAACCCATATTACAACTTCACAATAATATGGCTCCCGGTCATTATTTTACGTGTTTAAGATTATTTTAGTCCACTAATTAATTAGGCCACTGAACAGGCTTTATATTAATTAATATTTTTGTCCTTGGAGTAAAGACAGCTCAACATTATTATCCATACAGGAAATAATTTTCCACTTGCAAGATTTGGTATGATAAAGATTCTGAGCCCACCAAGGGGACAAATCAAGCAAGCCGTACTTGCACACGATTCTCTGTATTAAATCTTAGCAATCGTCATGTAACTAATAATATTGCCCAAGATATAAGGTATCGAATCGCGTTGATTCTCTTCCCATCATAAGTCAAAGCAATAGTTATTAATTTCACACGATCCTATTTAAGGGACGGAGATTAAGAAATAACGAACCACTGAGGTCTAATTCTTGTATATTCAGTACCGAAGAATTTATCCTCCTGTAGGTCCTATTCAGCGCATCATAATACACTAGTGTAATCTCTTGGTCAAGACAAGTCAATCTGAGCCTTACACTTCAACCTTTCATGATGGATTCTTCATTTCCATCTGGGTTGTGAATTTGTACTTGGTCACGAGGAACTGTTAATTTGATCTTCTGTGATCTGGTATCACCAAATTAACTACAATGTAATACGTACTTACTTATTGAACAGGTTTGCAACAAATATATATAACATTCATTCATATTTAATGCAACAGTGATTAATAATTTATTTCAGTAAATAAATAAGAAATTAAGTTTGGTTATACCAAGTAAAAAAACATACTTTTCAGTATAACCCCAACAGAATCTGCAGCAAAATATACATCACTTCCACCCCATTAATAGCAAATCACCAATCAGTAGCAAAATATAAGCCAAATATACCACCAATTTTAAGCCACCACAATCTGATACCATTATAAGCACAAAAGTTGAGTTTTTCAGTATATTATAAAAGACAATGAGATTGTAGTGGCCTAAAAGACAAACCCTCATCTACTTCTTTTTACCTTTCCCTTTGTTTGATATGGCAGCTTTTGTGAGACTGGTCTGTGTGACAAACTTCTTACCCCAATTGTTGTGACACTCATTCCATCCTCATCAGCCACTGTTGAACCTCCCACAGATGGACCCTCCACATCTCCTCCAACGTAAATATTGGGAGTAAAAGTAGCAGAACTCTGAACCTATAATTGAAACAAGAACAATAAGAATATGTTATTATATGAACATATGAATCTATGATACCTAAAAAACAAGAAAAACACTCTTACATTGTCAACCCTCTGTGATGGTCCTCCTCCAATAAAGCTGTTGGGAGCAAATGATGTAGCTGACCCCTATAAACCCAATGGATTAATAATGAACATAAAAAGATATACAATGAAAAACATGTAAAAAGTTGACATAATCATACATCCTTTGCTGCACTTCCACCCCATCAGCAAGCCACTCTAGGCATCTTATATCTTTCTCCCCTATCCTTCTCATTGCTCTATGAAAAGAGGTTGTGGTCAAAGATTTAGCTGCTCCCCAGAGGAGTTTTCTAAACTCATCACCTCTATATCCAGCCCTCTTCATGTTCCCATGCAAATGCCTTACACAAAATCTATTCTCAACATTGGGCAACACCTTCTCAAATGCAGGGATCAGAACTTTTTTGCTTGTCTGACATGAAGATGACCTTACCCTCCTGATCACCTATGAAATCCTCCTTCAACAGTTCCAAGAACCACTCCCAATTCTCTCTAGTCTCACTACCAACCACTGCATATGATAGAATATATGGATCATTGTTAGGATCCATGCCAACTGCAGTGAGAAGTACTCCACCTAAACTCCCTTTTCAAGTGACAACCATCAACTCCTAACCGTGTCCTTAATCCAGATCTGAAACCCCTCTTACAAGCATTCAAACAAATATAAAATTTGTTAAAGAGTGTAGCCACATCACTGTTCCCTTCAGTCCTTAGAATGATTGTTGATCCAGGGTTGGTTTCAAGCAGGTGATGAGCATAGTCCCACAATTTTGAATATTGCTCTGCATTATCACCTTGAATACTTCTCAGTGCCTTATTCTTTGCTCTGTAGGCCTGGGTATCTGAGATGTAAACTCCCAACTTCAACATTGTCTTCTTCTTAAAAGGTCTAGCCCTCTTGCCTGGATCACACTTCCACTCATTTTCAAAAGTCTTTGCCAACCAGGATGAGTTGACATTCTTCACATGATAGGACCTTGCACAAGTATGCTCTGGGTTGTAGTGTCTGATCTGGTAGTGTTCTTCATCCTTCACCTTAAGTGCATTGATTCCCCAATCACAACCCTTAGCTTTACATCTTGCATATATCCTCCTACCATCATTCTTCTGAAAGAGTGGGGATCTTCCAGTTCTCACACCATGGGAATTCACAGCTTCTTTAAACAAATTCTTAGTAGTAAAGATTTGTTCAAGAAAGAAGGTAAGATTACTGACTTCAGATGGCTTGAAAACAAAGGATCTATCCACACTCTGTATTACCCCCTCTTCATCTTCATCCACACTATCCAACTCTTCATCATCTATCAACTCTTCTTCTTCTATGCTGCCATATTCAGATTGTTCAACATCTTCATTCTGACCTAACTTCAAACCTGCCCACTCAACTTCACCATCTATGTTTTCATCAATAATATCATCTAATAGTCTTTCTCCACTTGATTCTGAACCACTGAAATCAGAATCAGTACCACTATCAGAGACTATGTCATCTTCAGTAACAACTACTTCCTTGCCCTGCCTCTTCCACTTTAGGTTCTGAAGAACTAAGTCATCTTCAGGCTCTTCCTCTTGAGGCATCCAAAAATCATCATCATCTTCCATGAATTGATCTTGATTTAGACCAATTTCAGATTCATCATTTTCATTTGGAGCTACTTCAGTGACTATCACATCTTCTTTTGGAGCCACTTTAGGTTCTTTAGGTTGAGGCTTCCATGCATTCATCTCCCAAAATTCATCATTCTCAATCAACTCTGCTCCCTCAGTGTGATTGTCCTCTTCATCCTCAGTTTCAAACATATTTGCTCCCTCCTTATATTCATTCCCCTCTTCAACATCAGCTTGACACACATCATCCTTCTCAAACAAGTTATCTACATCCACAACATCAGTTTCACCCATAACTTCAGTAAATAGTTCACCATCCTTCATCACCTCCACTTGAATTTCAGTAAACTGCCTAACATCCTTCTCAATAGCTAATAACATTCCTGGTGGTTTATGTATTTTTACATCAATAGTTTTCAATTTCAGTACCTCCTCCTCAGTGTAAAACTCTACCTCCCCCCATACCTCATCTTCATTTACAGTTGTGATCTCTTGTGGTTTATCTGTCTCCAACCACAATGTTACTTCTTTCTTCACATTGGCATTAAAAAACTTATATATATCAGCTTGACTCACAACTAAATGAACTCTATCATCCTTCCACCTCCCATAATAAACCTTCTTACTTAGATATCCTAATTGTTCACAGAGTTTATCTAGATAATCAATATTGCATTTAAATTTCTCCACAAAGTCAAACACACTCACAGTGCCTCCAATGTACTCAAATGGTTCTTCATCTTTTGTCTTTCCACCACGGTACACTTTGAGGGTGTAAAAGCCTAATAAGAATGGCTTTTGAGCTGAAATAATAAGAATAATTCAAATCAGTTAATGAACACCCAACACCCATCAAAATTCAGCCAATAACAAAATCAAACACCCAACACCCATCAAAATCCAACAGTTACTGAACAAAAAAATGACCCTAAAAAAATACCAGAAAACCGCAAAAAATTACTGAAATCGAACACTAAACCCTAATATCACTATAACCGAACACCGAGCACTGAAAATCAAACTCCAAAACCTAATAAATAATGAAAATCGAAAGCCCAAGAACTTTTATCACTATACCCGAACACCCAACAACACAAAATCCCAAAAAACTGAATACGAATAAAAAATATAGATACTTACCATAGTCCACAACTTCATATTTAACAAGACTCTTCCTTCGCAACATTGAGGGCGCACTGGATTGTGACCAACTCGATCGATTTTTTGGGGATTTTAGGGTTTTCTGGTGATTTTCCCTCTTTTTTTCGCTCAGAAACGACGAACACCTTTTACTATGTGTTTTGTGTGTGCGTGTTAGTTTGTTTTAAGTTTAGTTTTAGGTTAGTTTTTGTTTTAGTTTTTAATTAATTCGTTAAGACAGATTAAAGTTTAATACATTTTAATTATACATTAAACAGCCTCTGTTTTCCACTTAACGCCTGCCCGTTAGAGGCCGTCAATTTTTGGGACGACTTTTGCAAGTTTAGTTAAACAGTGGGACTAAAATTGACGAAAATAATCTTACAGGACTACATTGACAGAGGTGGTACCAAATTGAAAACATGACGTGGTTGGTGGGATCAAAAGTTCAAAAAACTCAATGAAGTTTCGTTCACACTTTACCTTCTCATATTATTCAGTATATTTTGTGCATTATACTTCTTGCCACCAACTCTATTTTTCTTAAATGAAACAACATTTTGCTACAGGTGGCAAGATACATCTATTTTTTTATTCTCTATATTTTAGTCAGCCTAATTAGAACTTAATATTTGCAAGTGCTTAAATACATAAGATGCATATCAGCTATTCATTACCCTGCGAACAGGAAAAAAAGCGTGTTAACATTTCGATTGCCTTCAATATTATTTTTAAAAAGCTTTCAATATTTTCTGAAGTCAACATGACTCAAAGTTTGGTAATTAGCTTATCAACACCATATATGAATGTTCTGAACGCAAATCTCAGCCTTATGAGTTCATATTAATAATTATTTTCCTTCATATATACTTGCGAGAATTGACCCAGACTCTGACATAGACTGATGTTGGTGAGGGAATAGTTTTTTGACTCTACGCCTGATAGATGAAACTCCTCAGAGCAATTTAGCAGAGAAAAAATATGATGCTGTAAAATCAATGATCGTCTGTCTAATGGACAAATTTCCAGTCCTAGATAATGTGTGATTGAATTTCCACATGAGTAATGTGAGCGTATAAGTTTTACAATTGTGTTCTTTTGCCTCTGGGGTTTGATCAATTTCATTACGCTATAAAGGAAGTAAACTTTGACTGTAATATATTTCATGTTTTAATGTGGCGGTTCTTTCTTTTCTCTTATTAGTTTTTTTGTTGAGAAAGAAGGGTAGCTTTTAGCCTATCAGAAATTTGTAGTTTGAGTCAATTTTTTTAATGAGATGTTATGAATAATAAAATACAACAATATTATTACACAATTTTGTATGATTGAAATCTAAAAGATGGATTGCCTGGATTATATATTTTTATGACTTTGTTCGTGTAATAAACATAACTTCGTATGATGAAAATGCTCATCTTCATTATTTTGGTAAAAAACTGAGTTTCTTTGTTGACTTTTTTGAAGACATCATGCTATATGATTTTGTTCTATGAGATCTATATCTGAGCTTAAGAAAAGCAGTCAAAAGATCAACACTTGCTTTCTTTTTTTGGAAACAGTTGCACATGTCCGTTAGGAACCACCACTTCACCCCATTATATGATTATATCTCAGTATATAGTTCATAATTGTTTATAGATATGACAATTACAAAGTAATGATACAATAATGACCATTACAAGTTAATGAAATTTAAATACAATATATATAATTAAATCAATCAAAATAATTTTTGTTTCACAAATTTAATGTAAAACAATACTCCCTCCGTCCCCCATCCGTCCCACTATAAGTTTCTCATTTTCCTTTTATATCCGTCCCACTATAAATTTCTTCTTCCATAAATATAAAAAGTAACTCCACTATCCATAATTTTTATCCTCACTTTTCACACTATATTACAAAAAAAATCACTCACTATTTCTTTCATTACTCCACATACATTTTTCCCCTCTTTCAATACTCAAAACTACATTTCATTTATATTATTTTATTATTATTCCTTAATTAAAACATCAAAAAGAAATGAAAAACTTATACAGGGATGGAGTTAGTACTATTCAACTTATTTTCAATCTCGCGTATTACGCGGGTTTTACACTAGTAGATAGATTAGTATATAATTTGGCCCATTTATGAAGGGCCTTTTAATCTTACCCAATAAGACCGACGGAAGCAAACGGACCCTTACAATTCATGTACAATTCAAATCGCTGATACAATTCACATCTAAAAAAACCCTCTCTCTCTCTCTCTCTCAAATCGCTGAATCCGACCGTCGCGGCCCCACCTCTCCCACCCAGAAATTGACCACCGCGCCTGGCCGTCGCCCCCTCGCCCCACCCCCACAAAACCAAAACGGCGGCGGCCCCCCAACGCTAGACTCATGACCCCCCCCACCACCACGCTACGCAACGCCGCCCCACCCCACAAAACCAGAACGACGCCCCTCCCCCCACCTTCGTATCATGCCTTGCGCCGCCGCAGTTTTGTTCGTTTCTCAGTTATAAGATCCAGTAGGGGAGCATCCAAGTTATAAGATTCAGACAGTGGCGGGCCCAGGATTTTAAAATCAGGGGTACGATTGATAGCTAATTTAAAAATATTTGCACCTAAATATTATTTTAAATTTAAAAAATTTGCACCCAGGACCCAGGATTTGCACCTAAGTAAATATTGACAAATTCCAACATCGACTCACATTTTTTGAAAAATTTTATTGATTTTTTTCAATTTGATGTTTATTAAAATACTTTTTGGCATTATGGTATGTATAATATATCATTTATAAGTTATATCTAACCGAAAAATTTCACAAAAAAAGTGAATCGGAGTTGAAATATATCAATTTTTACTAGTATATGTTGCATTTTATTTCAAAAAATAGTAGAGACTGCAATTTGTAAAAATGACAATAATTAACCCTTAAGTTTAATACAACTAGCCAATTAAGTAAATAAAGATGATGTGAGATGGGCCTATACAAACAGCCTATTAATCTAACTAAGAAACTGATCAACTAAGTAATAAGTATGCTGTAAGCCCAACGAGAACTACTGAAGTAAAAGGTCATTGGACAGTATTTTATAAATTTAATTTAAGCATTATATATACATGTATAATACTCTCTCCGTCCCGGTGTAAATGTCTCGTTTCTTTTTGTTGTTTTGTTTAAGGAATAATAATAAAATAATAAAAATGAAGGATAGTTTTGAGTACTGGGAGAGAGAAAAAATGTATGTGGAGTAGTGAGTGACATTTTTTGTAATATTGTGTGAAAAGTGTGGATAAAAATTATGAATAATGGAGTTACTTTTTCCTTTTTATGGAATGAGAAAGTTATTGTGGAACATCCATAAAAGGAAAGCGAGACAAATATAGTGGGACGGAGGGAGTATATACCAAAAAAAAAAGAATTTGGGGTACAGCTGTACCCCTTGTCCCCATACTGGGTCCGCCAGTGGATTCAGAACTCGCTGAGTTCGAGTTCCGAGTTCGCCGAGTCGCGCACTGAGCATATGAATACTCTGTTTTTATGAAGTTTGTGATTTGATTTTGTTTTTTTTGTTTTTTGTTAGCAGATTATAAATTGATAAGCTTTTTGCAGATTTTTTTTGATGATTTTCTTGAATTTGAATACTCTGTTTTTTTTGAAGTTTGTGATGATTTGAATTCTCTTTTTTTTTTCTTTTTTTTTTTGCAGATTATAAATTCATAAGTTTGTGATTTTAATACTCTGTTTTATGAAGTTTGTGATGATTTTTTTTTGACGATTTTGTTTGGGTTTTTTTCTGGATTTGATGAATATGAGGATGAATATGTTGTTTGTGAAATTTTCTTGAATTGTTGTTGGGTTTTGGATATGATGAATTTTGATGAAATTTGTTATTGGATTATAGATCTGAATTTTGGAGATCCAGATCACTGTGCTGAGTCAATCGAGTCGCACTCCGAGTCAGTGAGTGCCGAATCGCACGCCCGAGTAACGAAGTTGGAGATGCACAGATTCATCATTTTTTTCTGAAAGGTGTATAGGTTCATCATTTGATGAACATGTGCATGTCGAAATAGACGGAATATATGTAAATTTTGATTTTTTAGACTAAAAATATGTAAAATTTTGTAATTTTTGTAAATTTTTAGATTGTAATGTTCATATCGGAATGAAGATGAAGATATGTAGTTTTTTAGATCGTAAATTTTTTGGTTTTAAATATGTAAATTTTTTATGTTATTTTCAATTTTGAAATGTAAATTTTTAGGTTTTAAATATCTAAATTTTTTATATTTTTTTCAATTTTAAAATGTAATTTTCTGTAATTTTTCAATTATGATATGAATTTTGAGATTCTAGATGTATAAATTTTGGTATTTTTATCATTTTTTAAAGATAAATATGTTCATCAATTTGATAAACATGTGCATGTCGAAATGAAGTACGAAAATATGTAATTTTAATATTTTTTGCAATTTCTATAATTTTTTAAAATTTTTATAAAAAAATTTCAAGTTGTAATATTTTTTTTATTGAATTTTTGTGAATGTGTAATTTTATATAAAAATTAATTTTTTATTTTATTTTTTGCAACAAAAGATGAATATTAGAAAATAAGGATATGTTGGTCATTTTGTTTGGATAAATCTAAGAGTAAAAGTTAAATGGGCTTTGTACAGTCATCCACCCTTTCAAATATTTCTTCACTCTGGTTTGCCAATCGTTTGTCAATGTAAGGGTGCGTTTATTTTGGGACTCACACGGATGGACTTAGGACTTTGCGCTCCCCGTCTCATACGAGTTTGAGATTTAAAGTCGGGTTTTCAAATCCCACATTCAGTCAACACCTATAAATACCTATAAAATCTATTATTACTCTTCCCAATACATCACATTTTATACACTTTATTACTCTTCACAATATAATATAATATTACAATATCAATCATTATTAAATATTGATTTGACATAAAGTTAAATCCCGTCCTACTCAAATCTCAAAATAAATACATACATTTACTATTCATCAAGGATTTTAAATTCCTGAATTCTAAAACTTTGACTCGCTCCACACATTTAAATCTCAAAAGAAACGCAACCTAAGCATTTAGCGATATGCAATCATTTGACCGAGAAAAAGAGAAGGCTAATTTCGTCATTTTATTTGTGTATTAAAATAATAAAATTGTAAAGGTGGTGTAATTCCAAAAAATGGGGTGATAATAACCTGGGCCTTTTAGATTTGGTATGTGTCTTAATTGGGTTTATGACTTGGGCTGGTGTGATAATGTACTGGGCTTCAGCCCTTGAAAGCATCCACCACTGCGTGGGCTAGGTCTACTATCAGGTTCCCTAACCCACTTGCCTCCATCTACCTATAAATTAAGGCGGCCTTGTCGTCCTAATATACCTCAAAAAAGCAGGAAGAGAGTAACTATATCTTTTTCAATTATCCATCTGAATTACATCATATTTCATTACTTTTACCCACAAAAAGTAATTCACTTTAATAATAAATCAAAAAACAGACTACAATATCTCAGACCAAAAATCACTTTATCACTCTAAATACTAATAAATAATTCTCACATTAAAAATCGTGATAAAAGCAAATGGGTAAATAAATTTAGAATGAAAGTAATATTAGTTACTTAATATTTAAATTTCAGAAATCGATACTAAAATATATAGTATTGAGATGATATTATAATTTTTAATTTTTATTTTTTTAACAGAGGAGATGATATTATAACTACACTTAATTCATTGAATCTAATTTTTTAGAAACCTTCTAAAATAACATTCAAAAATTTGAGTACACTTAAACTCTTTTTAAGAAAAATACAAATTAATTGTATTTTTATAAAAGAAAAAAGAAAAGCAAAGCCACAAAAAACTGATAGATGGGCTGGGCTGAAAAAAACACAAAAAAGGTATTTTTATGAAAGAAAAAAAAAAAAAAAGCAAAGCCACAAAAAACTGATAGATGGGCTGGGCTGAAAAAAACACAAAAAGGGGCCGGTTAAAAAACCTAATCTGCTCTCTCCCTTCATTCCGTCATTCTCCCCGTTTCTTCTTCAATAGGCGCCGTTGCCCCACCTGACCACCTCTCACACCACCCGCTCTCTTTCTTCCCCAGATATCAGATTATCAGGTAACTCTCTTCCCCCTCTTTTTTTTTTTCTACCCAGAATCGAAATTTGTTAATTTCAACTGATTTTTGCAAAAATAATATATGATGATTATCGATATATTTTTAGACCGGATAAGTAAGTGACGGCGGCAGATGCCGGTGACTGTAGGGAAGAACATATAAATTTGGCTTTAAGCAAAACAAAATTCAGCTCAAGCAATTCCCGAGAATAGAGATCATATATATATATGTAATTGCAGTTTTTCAATTTGGGGATGCAAGTGTACCCCTTTGTTCTATGGTGGATCCGCCCTGTACCCCGTCTCACTCACGAGTCCATGAGTTTTTGTCTAATTGTAATTTTTTAAAGTTGCCCACTTTAATTAGGGACCTAGATTTAATCAAAATACCAGCACAAAACTTATTTATCGCACAAGCACAAAACTTATATTTGAAATATGTAATATATGAATCACGATTTTCTGTTTGTTGAAATCAAGTTATATTTTAAAACTTGGGTGTAATGTTGAGTAATATATATTCTAGGTTCATCAAGTTATATTTTAAAACTTGGATGTAATGTGGAGTAACATATATTGTTGGTATATTCTTTCAAACATTGAAGAAATATAGTCAATACCAATGAGAAGTTGAGTCTATATATATTTGCCCTTATTAATTGTTTCTTGTTTCTTGTTTTCCCGCCGTACAACAATTCTTCAGCAGGGACACCGAAAATGGTTGAAGAAGAAGTAACTGCAGCCTCAATTCATGTTGAAAAAGATAAGGACATTTGTTCCTTTTATATTCCTGCAGATGTACCTGGGCTAGAAATTATGTCGTTCCTTCCCGCCAAAAAATTGCAAAGTTTAAAAACGGTTTGCAAAGATTGGCTCCAACTAATTACGAGCTCCTACTTTGTTAGGCTTCATCTTTCCAGAGGTAGCCGAAGCCGTATCCGAGTTCTCATGAGGAACTTCCCTTTTCCCTACATTGTAGAATACAACAATTATTACAAAGAGACCAAGCAGCTAATTGCTTACCCACCACAATTTTCTCGGTACACCAAAATCCTCGGCTCTGCAGATGGTCTTGCCTATTTGTTTGACCGGGTAGTTCGGGATATATAACTGGCATATTTAATCCATCCACTGGAAAGTGTTTTGTCGTACAACTTTCGTCGTGCCCACCTACAAGCCAACACATCATTTTCTATTGGTTCGGTAATTTAAGTGGTGGAGAATGCGTTCTTGTTGCGGGATTGTTGTCTAGGGGGGCACATTATGAAACCTGCGTTTATAAGTTTACTCCAAACTCTAAAATTATGAACCGAATTTGCTCCACCCAGCTCATTGTTCAGTTTGCTATGCAACATCTCGACGAGAAAGGTACCTTTGTTGAAGAAGTTGTATACTGGCCAGTTCGATTTGGTCATAGGCACCCCCGTCGCTACAAAATTCTCGCATATCAACTTGGCAAGAACAAACACATGGAGATTTTACCTCCAGCTCAGTGTAATTTTAGACTGGGATTATATGTAGATGGATGCAGCTTGTTTGCCACCTTCAAGAAGATCTTTGTTTCTGTGGTTGAGCTTTGGATAATGAAAGAAGATTGCTGGATCAAACATGCTAACATTGAGGGATCTAACAACTTGAGAATATTGTCTCCTTTGGGATTTTTTCCGAATGGTGATCTTGTCATGGATGCTGATAAATCCCGATTGCTGAAATACTCCTTCAATCACAAGGAGACTACGCCGCTTATGGAATATGGCATGCACATGCAACAAGTAATTATGTGTGCTGATAGTTTGGTGTCTCCAGGTTGCTAATTGGGCGATGACCAAGTGCATCATATATGTATGCGTGATGTATGGATCTTAATTATGGGTTTTTTTTTTCCTGAAACAGCTATTAATCTTGTGGTGATATGAATGATTTCTTGAACTTATTTTGAATTATGATGTTTCTTGAGGAGTGTAATGTTAGTTTATTATCAAGGTATGGACTGGAAATTATTTTTATATGACGTTGGTGACCTAATAATTACACAATAATGAGGAGTCGAATTTATGAGAATTACTTGTAAATCGCATCTTAAAATTCACATATCAGAATCATGAGATTCACATGGTTGACTAAAGGACTTGATATAGAAACAGAGCAGCGGGATTAATATGAAACAGGCAAAAAATTGGAATTTATCGTCACCCCTTATATCGAAAAATTGAAATCAAATAGACTAAAACTTGAAAATCAAATGAGTACGAATTTACCTGTGAATTTTTCCAAATTTGTTACGGAAAATTTAACAAAGAAGGAGGGCACTAATACTATACACAAAAAAGAAAAAAAAGAAAAAAAAACACATTTGCTTGAAATCGTCTCATGTAATTTGGGTATTGACATTTTATCACTTTAGTAGGGGTATGTGTTGATTGTATTAAGTTGTACCCCGTCTCATATTGTACTAAGTTATACTCCCTTTGTCCCAAACTAAATGGTAATTTGACTGTTCATAAGGATTTAGTGGAATATTAATAAAGTGATAAAGTAGTGGGGTAAAAAGAGTTGTTAATTAGTATTTTATGTGATAAGTGATGGGTATTTGGGGATTGAAATAATTGTTTATTAGTATTTTATGTGATAAAGAGATAAAGTAACTTTATCATTAAGTTTGAGACAAAAATAATGGGTACTTTACCGTTAAGTTTGGGATGAGGAGTATGAGTTTTTGTCCAAAAAAATGGAGAGAAATGCGAAATGGAAACTCATATAGGACGGTGTGATTCGAATTGAATGTAAATTTTTTAACCGTATATATTAATTTTGATGATTCAAAATTTAAAAATTCAATAAAAATGATTAAAATAAAATTGTTTTTTTAATGGTAAGTGGAAAGTGGTTGATTAGTGGAGGATTGATGTGCCACATGAGATTAAACGATTAAATGGGTTTAAGTCGGTAGTAAGCATATTAAGAATTAAAAATTAATTAAGATGATTAGTAGCGTCAAGTAAGAGAGTGAAGATTGTAAAATAAATGTAATGGGTGGTTTAAAAACATGTATAGTAATAGATTAAGTACTAAAAATAAACTATGACTTTTCTACGGTTAGGAAGGCTTTCGCTCTTCTTGATGTTAGCGAATCAATGAAAAATTGTCACGTCATTTAACTTCGCCATAAGCGATATAGTTTTGTCATGAGACTAAATAATTATATTTTTTTAATAAAAAAGATAAAATTACTGAAATATCATTATAACATTTTTTTAATACAAAATATAAACTTAAATACTTAATTCCTATTTGTGTTAAATTAATAAAAAAAAATCGTTTCATGAATCAAATACAAAGAACCTTAGTATTTTAATTTTTTTCTCCAAATCAAATGAATGAAGAACTGTAGGTCTCGAATTTTGATGAAAACCCATTTTGCGTGTGCGGAAGCAAACATGTAATTCGATGCATATAAAACAGGGGTGAGGGTAGAGTGATTCTAAATTTTTCGTTTTAAGCTCAATGTGTGTTGTTTTGCTTATAATCAAATGCATATGACAAGTATAAACATAAAGCAGTAAAGAACACACAATTTTATAGTGGTTCGGACAACTCGTCCTACATCCACTCTTCCCTTCATGGGGCACCAACTTAACCAACAGATGTTTAACGAGTTCTCACTCAAACGAGACTTATCACCCTCACGGGATTGCCTACCCTCCCTTTCGGGATTGCTAGATATTTACCGAGTTCACACTCACCTACAAACTTAACCGACTGATTTGGGTGTAAGATTGTTTGGTTTCCAACTAGGATGAGATTTTCCCTTACATTCATTTAGACTCAATGTTAAGGTTGGGAAAATCTCTCTAAGCTTAGGATATGACATTTATGCTTAGATCTAGGGTAGAACACTTCTTGAATATAAGCGTGTATTTCTTGCTCTGTGTTCCACGGTGGGAATGCTTTGTGTATGTGGCTCTTGGCTCTGTAGCATCTTTTTCCACATTCTCCACACTTGATAATGAAGGAAGAACTTGTATTTATAGTGTGGATTTGAATGTTACCGTTGGAGAGAATCACATTCAAATCCATACTATTCTCTGTAGGTTCTGCAGCTTTTCTAGGCTGACTGTCTTCCTCTCATTGGTCCACATCAGCTGATTCTAACGGCTATATTCCTCAGATTCCTCGCCTTGGAATCATTCAGGTTCTCTGAGTCTTCAGTTCTATCTGAGCCTTCACCGACTTCTCTTGATCGGACCTTATACGTCGGTATCTTGACACTTCAGGTGATTGAGTTCGATTCTTCGTCTTCGGACAATCGGCCCCCGTGTCGAAATTATCGATCATCGATGGCGTTCGATTCTCAGTGCACATGACTTCAGATGACTTCTCTTCTGATGACTTCTTTTTGATCTGGTTTTCGATATCGATTTCTTCTGCTTTGATCGATCATCTCATATGATCGATCGATATATCATCAGTCAAGATATCAGTTTATATGTATCAGATTAGTACATCAAATTAGCATATTAGGTTAGTGTTGGGAAATGAATTTAATAAAAAGGATTTTGATTAGATCCCAAAACCCCTAAGTATGACATGTTCAGGATAAATCTTGATAGATGAATCAGGATTCAGTTTTAGAGTGTTCAGGATATTATCTCGCACCATGTATAGTCGGCAGATATAGAAAAAGTTAGTTTCAAGACTCAAGAAGAAATCGAGATATCAAGACTTCGATGAGATCTTGAGAACCTCAAGGCTCGAGAAAACTCAAGACTCGTAGAACCCAAGGCTCGGAGAAACTCAAGACTCGAGAGAACTCAAGACTCGGAGAAATCAAGGCACAAGAATTACTAAAGACTTCGAAGAATGCTTCAATACTCAAGATATCCTAATGTTCCGAGGCAATCAAGCCGAGGAATATAAATTGTTGGAATCGGTGACGTGGACCAACGAGAGGAAGACAACCACTGAAAAAGTCTGCAGAACTTACAAAGAATAGTATGGATTTGAATGTGATTCTCTCCAATCTGTAACATTCAAATCCACACTATAAATACAAGTTCTTCCTTCATTATCGTGTGTGGATGCATGGAGATTATGCACAAAATGCTACAAAGCCAAAGAGCGTTATAGTCAAAGCATTCCCACCCTAGAACACAAGTCCAGAGATATACAAATATATTCAAAAGAGTGTTCTAGAACCCAACCTAAGCAACCCACGATGTATCATAAGCTTAGAGAGATTTTCAACCTTAAAGATTGAGGCTAAACCATTGTAAGGGAAAATCTCACCATAGTTGGAGACAACACCAAAACCAAACCCAGGGGGTGAAGTGAGGTAGTTGTTAGGCAATCCCGAGTGAGGGTGATAAGTCCCGTTGGAGGTGAACTCGTTAAACATCTGTAGGCAATCCGTGGAGGGGTGATAAGTCCCGAGGCGAACCCGAGAGGGGTTATAAGTCCAGATTCGAGTGTGAGCTCCCAGAATATCTATAAAGCAATCCCGTGGAGGGTGATAAGTCCGGTTTGAAGGAATTTCCCTAGAGAGTGAGAGTGGATGTAGGGTAGTTGTCCAACCACTATATATTGCTGTGTTGTTTACTGCTTTATGTTTATACTTGTCATATGCATCTAGTTATAAGCAAAACACAACACATGAGCTTAAGAAGAAGAAAAAAATTGGAAACACTCTGCCCTCTCCCCTGTTTTATATGCACCGGAATAAAACGATTTGCTTCCGCACGCGCAAAATAGGTTTTCCCACCGGGACCAACAGTTAGCCTATCAGTTTAACGCATCTGGTCTCATTCACGTCTGATCTTGACCATCTGCTCATCTTCATATCTGATCTCGATCGCGTTTGATCTCGATCAGTCTCATTTGCTCCTCTTCTGATCTGCAACCTTCTCTTCTGATCCGGTCATCTGGTCATCTTCTTTCTGATCAGCTGGCTTAGCCTTTCTTCTCTTCTGATTTTGCTCAGCTCATCAGTTAACTCGGAACTCATCTAACTCATCTGATCTCGATCAGTCTCGTCTACAACCTCGTCTGATCTCGATCATCTACGTCTGATTCCGTGAGTTCCCCCTCAATTCGTTCTCTCGTTCCCCCTCAACTTGTTATCTGTAGATTAACTTCAATAACACAGGTTGATAATGTTTTGGCATAATTCATCAAAACTAAAATATCCCAACAATTTCCCCCTTTTTGATAATGACGCCAAAACATTAAAAATATATGCATTTTTAAGAAAACGGGTTTTCTTTTAAAAAGATCAGTTCAGGTGGTTACTTTGAAAACAGGTGACCTGTTGAACTACCCGCTCTGATACCACTTGTAGGTATCAGATCAGAGACAGGTTTTAAAAATAGATCTGCTCGGGCGATTACATTGAAAGAGTAATCTTTTGAGCTCCTGCTTTGATACCACTTGTAGGTCCCGGTTTTGATGAAAACCCATTTTGCGCGTGCGGAAGCAAACATGTAATTCGATGCATATAAAACAGGGGTGAGGGCAGAGTGATTCCAATTTTTCGTTTTAAGCTCAATGTGTGTTGTTTTGCTTATAATCAAATGCATATGACAAGTATAAACATAAAGCAGTAAAGAACACACGATTTTATAGTGGTTTGGACAACTCGTCCTACATCCACTCTTCCCTTCATGGGGCACCAACTTAACCAACAGATGTTTAACGAGTTCTCACTCAAACGAGACTTATCACCCTCACGGGATTGCCTACCCTCCCTTTCGGGATTGCTAGATGTTTACCGAGTTCACACTCACCTACAAACTTAACCGACTGATTTGGGTATAAGATTGTTTGGTTTCCAACTAGGTTGAGATTTTCCCTTACATTTGTTTAGCCTCAATGCTAAGGTTGGGAAAATCTCTCTAAGCTTAGGATATGACATTTATGCTTAGATCTAGGGTAGAACACTTCTTGAATATAAGCGTGTATTTCTTGCTCTGTGTTCCACGGTGGGAATGCTTTGTGTATGTGGCTCTTGGCTCTGTAGCATCTTTTTCCACATTCTCCACACTTGATAATGAAGGAAGAACTTGTATTTATAGTGTGGATTTGAATGTTACCGTTGGAGAGAATCACATTCAAATCCATACTATTCTCTGTAGGTTCTGCAGCTTTTCCAGGCTGGTTGTCTTCCTCTCATTGGTCCACGTCAGCTGATTCTAACGGCTATATTCCTCAGATTCCTCGCCTTGGAATCATTCAGGTTCTCTGAGTCTTGATTCTATCTCGAGCCTTGGTTGACTTCTCTTGATCGGACCTTGTCTCGATCGGTATCTTGACACTTTCAGGTGATTGAGTTCGATTCTTACGTCTTCGGAACAATCGACCCTCGGACTCAGTAGCGATCATCGATGGCGTTCGATTCTCGATCTGCACATGACTTAGATGACTTCTTTTTGATCTGGTTTTCGATGCTCGATTTCTTCTACTTTGATCGATCATCTCATATGATCGATCGATGCTAAGATCAGTCGGCATATCGGTTTATCTCATGTCGATTAATACATCGACAGCATATTAGGTTAGCTTATCGGTTTAACGATCCGGTCTCAATCACGTCGATCTTGACCATCTGCTCATCTTCATATCTGATCTCGATCACGTCTGATCTCGATCAGTCTCATATGCTCCTCTTCTGATCTGCAACATTCTCTTCTGATCCGATCATCTAGTCATCTTCTTTCTGATCAGCTGGCTTAGCCTTTCTTCTCTTCTGATTTTGCTCATTTCATGATTAACTTCCGGAACTCATCTAACTCATCGATCTCGTCGGTCTAAATGCTGCAACCTCGTCTGATCTCGATCATCTACGTCTGATTCCGTGAGTTCCCCCTCAATTCGTTCTCTCGTTCCCCCTCAACTTGTTATCTGTAGATTAGCTTCAATAACACAGGTTGATAATGTTTTGGCATAATTCATCAAAACTAAAATATCCCAACAAGAACCCTAATTATTTTGGGTTAGTTTATGCACTCAAGTTGCTCGAGTGTGTGGATTGCTGGAAATCTCTCCCGCTTTGGACCACAGTGTCCGTCGTCGATGTCTCTTTGGGGATATAGTAATTTTAATTATATTTAAAAGTATTGTAATGTAAAATTGAAATATTAATAAATATATATATATATATATATATGTGTGTGTTATTTTGTTTTACTAATGGGATAATTTTGTCATTTTATAAATATTAATTTAATTTATTAGTAATGTGATGTAGTGCGATTGCAATATGCACAACACAAACGCATTAGTGCAAATAGTGATCATTTAAAATTAAAATAATACAATAATTAAGGGGTTCTCTGACGTCAGGAAGGACGAAAACCTTCTTGACAGTAGAAGATCCCCACTGAGTCTAATTGTTGCGACATTTACTTCTTTTGTACCTTGTGAGTAATTGAGTTATGATTTGTGTTAGAGAAAAAGTTTGACTTTTGTAAAGGATTTAATTACATAGTATAAAAGAAGAAGTGGGTTCTTAAAGCGTTGAGATGTTAAATGAAAGAGTAACGCTGATTCACACATGAACTTTATCACTGTTATGTGTAAAAACTATCACTGTTATGCATAAAAACTTTCACTGTTTAAAAATATAAAGTATTTTCTAAACAATGATTGTTTTTGTTCATAACAGTGATAGTTTTTATACATAACAGTGAGAGTTTTTATATGTAACAGTGATACTTAAATAACCGAGTTCATAGTATGAACCACGTCTATACAAGTTTTTGTCTAAATGAAAATATAAATATCAATTACGTACTATCATTAAAATTGTCTATAAAATATGTGAAATGTGCATTTTTTTTTTTTGGACAGGAAATATGTAATATTTTTGAAATAACAGATAGTGATAAAAGTACATTTTTTAAATCATTAGTAAGACTTGTAATTCTTCTTCGTCTTTCGAAAATATATGAGTATATCCTTTTATAAGGGGGAAGGGGTATTCTGGACATGGTGTTGTTTCTGGAATAATTCTTACAACCAAATAGAGCTAAAAAAAGAAAAGAATAATTTGTGTAAATAAAAGTATTTCTACCAAAAAAAAAAACACACACACACAACAATAATTACCAAAATATCTTTTTATAAGATCTTCTATATTATTATATAATCAGAATGCATTATGTGTATGGAATTTTTTTCAAACACTATAACATCAATTTAGAATAAAAAATTATAACCACAATTTCGAGTGCTAATCTAACTTACACTAACAAACACTGAAGGCCGATTGGTAGGGGTTTATAACCCCTAAAAGGCTTGACCCTTTGACCTACTTTTTTTCTTAACAGCCAAAAGGCTTGGCCTACTAATTTAGGAAATTGATTGGTAGTCCATAAAATTAACACGCCGATCCGGTTGTTATCAGCCGACCCGTCCTTAATTAGTTATGTGCCCAATCATTATTCACAAGTGCATTGTTAGAGTTGGTATGCTGTGAAACTTGTTCACCGAGAAAATTGATTTTTTTTATAGGCATACTTTTTTAGTAATATAAGTTACACTCTTTAGTAATATAAGTCACACCCTTCAGTTATTACTACGATACCCCCTGTTATAATATAAGTCGCACCCTTCACTTTTATGAGAAATACCATTTATAGTAAAAAGTCACATCCTTTATAGTAAAAAGTCACACTCTTTAGTAATGTTGTAAGTCGTATGATGTGGAAAATATGATGTGGCAACAAGTGTGACGACTTAACAAACAAGATGATGATGTGACAAAAAGATTAGACACACGTGAGGCGAACACAATGTGATGTAAGATGACAAAGACGATTTGGTGACCCAGTTCGTCTTAATTAACTACTTCTGGGGGCGAACCAAGCCGGGGTTATATTATTTATGGTTTGAGATATGCGTCGATTACAATATATATGTGACGAGCAAAAGTTACATATGAGGTTTGTGAGTGGATATGGCTAGTGTTACAAAAGTTACAAATGCTTTAGGTAGTACTCCCTGCTCGCCTTCAAGGGCGAGTAGGTTTGCTTTCATCTTGTCTTTCTGCTCGCTTGGGTGAGCAGGATGTCTTGGTGTAGAGGAACTGGCGACTGGACAGTTTGCCAACCCGCTCGCCTGCCTGGCGAGCAGGTTTGTTCGCCAAGTCGAGGTGTATATCAGATATGGCATTTTGACTGTTTAATTGGTCCACGTGCTCATCGGGCGAGTATGACGTGGAAATTGGTGTAGCCGAGCACAACAATACCCCCAGTCGGGCCGCCTTTGTGCTTGTCACGGGGGTCCGACTGTAGTGGACCTTGGGGGGCGTCTCGAGGTGCCGCCTCGACTTCTGTGATTCAGAGGGGTGCGCGCATGTACCTAGGTTCAATGAGTACATACAATTTTGAATATTAAAACATAACCCTGATTCTCGGGGTTTATAAATACCCCCTCTCTTTCTCTTCCCTTCTTTTCTTTTCTTTTCTTCTTCTTCTTCCCTTTTTTAATTTCCGGTGATTCTCTTCCGGTGGAGATTCTTCAGGTAAAGATTTGTCCCCTTTCTTTATTCAATTTTTTCATCATGTCTTCGCCGATTTTTAATGAGGCTCGGTCCGGTTCTGGTGAGTCCGAAACCCCCTGTGGGTCGTCTTCTTTGCAACACCGCCCAATTACTCGTAGTAGGGTTGGTCCCTCAACGGGGGAAACCGTCGAAGTGAGCCCTTGTTGGAAAATTTGGCAACCATTTGCTATCCTTACTTCGGATTCCGATGAAGCTATAAATGAATTAGATCGGGAATTAGCTTGATCCGATTTTGGTGATTCCGATGGAGAGGTTCAGTCTATAGGTGCCGCCAGTGGCGTGGGTGATCGCGATGTGAGCGCTCTGAACGCCACTAGGTTGGGCGAGCAAGGTGGGGTTTATTTGACCGAACAAAGCAGAGGGATTGGAGGCGAGCCGGTTGTGAACCCTGAATCTGGAACTGGAACGAGATCAGGGGGTGAGCCAAGCAGAGGAGATGGGGGCGAGCAGGTTATCGTGCTTGCCGACGAGCAAAATGTTCAGCAAATTCCTGTCGGGGTTCCTCACAGTCCAACGTACGCCGAGTATAATGTCCGGTATGATTTTGAATGGACAAGACAACCCCATCGAGTTGGAGTTGAGAATGAATATCCGGCGAGCAAACTTACCAGTATAATCGAGGTCGATATGCTCGCACAACTATATCGAAACTATGAAACCCCAAAAGATGTTTTCTTTTGGGTGCCGGAAGCCGACGAGCTAGCTGACCAACCCCTTGAAGGTTGCGTGACGGTTAATGTGGATACAATGGAGGCGGGGTTGCGATCCCCCCTTCATCCTGTGATTACTCGTCTACTTGTGGAATGGAACCTCACGATCACCCAAATTATGCCAAACGGGTGGCACATGATCATGAGTCTCTTGACGTTGTTTGGTAAGGTCGACCCACCATATTTCCCTTCTGCTACGGAGCTCACTCGGCTGATTCATCTAACCCATCCACGGGGCTAGCACGGGTGGGTATTTATGCAGGCGAATGCCAAGTGCAAAGTTGTCGAGGATGTACCAAATAAGATCAAGGACTGGAAAGATAAGTTTTGGTTTGTTGGGGGTGATTGGAGAAGTCCCGCTTCGGCGAGCGAACCGGATGCTCGTTTAGATATCCCAACCGATTTTGGGGTGTTACGGAGTGAGTACCTTTTGTTCGCATTCCTTGTTCGTCGGACTTATTTTAACTTTTGTTCTTTTTTCAGAAGTTGAGGCGGCTACAGATAAAGAGGCAAAAGATGGGTACTTTAGCTGTATCTGGCAAATTGATCTTCTATCCCGCATCGAGCGTTTAGTGTCGACTCTAAACAAGGAGAGCGAACACAAGAAAGGCGGTTTGTACGTGCCACCTCATCATCTGGTCGCTCTTGACCCTACTAGTATATGCTTAAATCTCGTACTTCTTTACGTGCATCCTTCTTTCAATTTCACTTTTATTATGTAGATATTTCTTGTGTTCGACAGCTGTTCCTACTGTTATCGTCGCTGTGAGTACCACCAAGCATACCGAGATGGCGCGGAGGAGGAAGTCTAGTGAGATGGCTCGGATTCAGTCCGAGCGACAAGCGCAGAAACTCTCCCGTGGGGAGTCGAGCAAACCAAAAAGGTCTTCCCGCTCGGCCGATCGAGGAATGAGCGAGCAGGCTCGATCGTCGAAGCGGACTCGGTGGTAGACTTTTGAGTCGGCCAATCCCGTGGCTGAGCCGAGCATACCTCCTATAGTGGTGAGCGAGCCAGTTGTTGAAACGGCCGCAACAACACCTCAGCCTCCATTTGCAGAAGTTCTTGGCCCTTCCAGTTCTCGGGTTCGCCGCCCAGATGACACATCCTTCCTCGGTTGGGATGATGCTTGGGCGAGCAAGTAACTTTGTTCGCCTTAGAGCGTATCTGTTCCTTCGAATTATTTTAATAAATCTTTATCGTTTGTCCTTTTCTCCTTAGGTATGTGGATAGGCAACCACCTTTGCCACCTGATTTGATAAACTACTTCTATTCTCCCAAAGTGTGCAACATCCCCGACCTTCCTGAGCACATTCAACGTGCCTGTGAGACCCCCATTCGATCCTGGACGACGGACTTGGAGGACTCCCTAATCGGTCGATCGACCATGGAGCGGCTTCGAATGGGTCTGATTCATCATGGCCGGACTACTGTGATCCTGGAGAATGCCTTTGCCGGGGTGACCAACTTTTACTCCAAGTACTCCCTGCTCGTGGCGAGCTTTAATGATAAGATGAAAGAACTGGATAAAGCGCGAGGGGAAACCGAACCAGTTCAGGTGGGGTTGCGTCAGAAAGAGGACTAGCTAAAAAAAATCCTGGACGAGCAGATTGCTAAGGATGCCGAGCTTTGCTGACTTCGGTCCGAAATTGATGTTTATGCTCATGAGAAAGCTTTGCTCGTCCAACAACTTACGACTGCCTAGGAGACCAACACCTGAATAGGCCTGCTAAACTCCAAGCTGTGAACCGATGAGTATGTGGACTCCATGTCCAACTACTCCTACATTTGTGCCTTTGTCGATGCTCTTCGTACGACAAGGCGAACTCTTTCGGCCGACCAGGTGAAGCCTTTCGTCGACGACCTTGAGAAGTATCTGGCTGATAACCTCCCAGCAGGCAATCGAGAGTTGCCCCTGGCCAATCTTCAAGACATATGCAATTTCTCCAAACTCTTCGAAGGGGTCGAGATTGGGGATCGCCTCTCAGATGAGGAAGATGATGATGAGCCGGGCATCCAGAGAGTGGATGAGCATGGCGGAGGTGAGCAGGATGAGCTGAAAGATAATGAGCAGGTTGGGGCCGAGCAGGATGGCCAGGTGATTGGCTCGCGTGGCGAGCAGAATGTGAAAGGCCCTTTAAGTACTCTTCCGGTGACCCCGGACAATATATTTTTCTCTTGAAACTCTTTTATTTTGCTGCTGTTGTGATCGGCCGAGATGGCCTTGTTTGAAACTTAGCCATTTGTGGCTCTTTTTGCTGGATTTTGGTCTCCACGTTTTCCAAAGTATTTTCATGAATGAATGGAACTTTAATATGCTTATGTTTTGCCCGACTTGGTGTTTGATTGTCTTATTTAGCTGCAATCATGATGGTTGTCTTATTTTGTTGCAACCTTTTATTCGTTTGCGATTGTCTTATTTAGCCGCAATCACTTTAGTTTTGGTTGTCTTATTTAGTTGCGTCCTTGTACCCAAAATCCGCTTTGTTGCGGATATTGTAAGTACAAATTCTTTGCGTCAGGTAAACATAAGGCTAAGTTCATTCAATCATTTGAGGATGTGATTGCCTTACTTTGGGGCGATCAGACTTAGGTCGACCAAAATTACATATAAATAAAAAGATAAACACCTTATACGATGTTTTAATCTATTACATTACACTTGCCAATAATTTTACAAACGACTTTCTTATTTCCTACCACCCAACTGTCTTAAGATTTTGGAGATGGTCGTCGCTTTTGTCATATGCCACCCAGCTGTCTTAAAACTTCGAGGATGGTAGTCGAACAGTCAGTCTAAGTTGCATGTACTGCCAACTTCTCGTCCGGGTTCCTTACTTGGGAGAGCCCGGACGAAGCCCTTCGCTCTTTCACCCTCCATCAAAATGCTCAAGAGCAGCAGCAGCAGCAGTGGCCCTTTCTAGTGCAAGTTGTGATTATTCGGCCACCTATCGTCCTGAGCATATGGCGAGCAACCTTGTTCTCGCTGGTTTGGTATTGTCTTATTTAGCCGCAATCACTTTGTTTTTGGTCGTCTTATTTAGTTGCGACCTTGTACCCAAAATCCGCTTTCTTGGGATATTGTAAAATCTACAAATTCTTTTACGTCGAAAAAACATAAGGCTAAGTTCATTCAATCATTTGAGGATGTGATTGCCTTACTTTGGGGCGATCAGACTTAGGTCGACCAAAATTACATATAAATAAAAAGATAAACACCTTATACGATGTTTTAATCTATTACATTACACTTGCCAATAATTTTACAAACAACTTTCTTATTTCCTACCACCCAACTGTCTTAAGATTTCGGAGATGGTCGTCGTTTTTGTCATATGCCACCCAGCTGTCTTAAGACTTCGAGGATGGTAGTCGAACAGTCAGTCTAAGTTGCATGTACTGCCAACTTCTCGTCCGGGTTCCTTACTTGGGAGAGCCCGGACGAAGCCCTTCGCTCTTTCACCCTCCATCAAAATGCTCAAGAGCAGCAGCAGCAGCAGTGGCCCTTTCTAGTGCAAGTTGTGATTATGCGGCCACCTATCGTCCTGAGCATATGGCGAGCAACCTTGTTCCACCAATTTTTTTTTTCAAATGTATATACGAACTATCATTGTTATGTACTTTCTCTGTCCACTAAATCTATTCTTATTTTTCGTATTTATTTTTTCATCAAATCTATTAACATACATTTTATGAAAATATACATTTTATCTTTATCATTCAATCATCACTTAATTACTACAATTATTATTGTACTTTACTCACGGACAATCATTTTATTTATAAGTGGACCTCACAATATCTTATAATACACTAACTTTATCAACTTTTTCTTAAATATTGTGCCCAAAAAGTGGGCATATTTTTATGGACGGAGAGAATATATAAATTATTATTAAAAAAAGATTTAAATTTTAATAATAATATTTTGTATGCACGCCTGAATAGCGCATATATATATAGCAATAAACCGTAACACTTACAATGCACAACAATGATATGAGACGAGATGATTGAATTTTGACATACTTTTGAGGGGTGGCTCATAGCCATAGATCCTAGAGTATTACTCCCTCCCTCCCGGTATATTTGTCCCACTTTTTTTTAGTTGAATTGTTTAAGGAATAATATTAAAATAATAGATAATGGGCCTTTAATATAATATTTAATGGATGAGAAGTGAAGGTATTTTGAGTAGTTGAGATGAAAAGTGAGAGAAATAATATTAAAATAATAATTAGTAAAGTATTATTTTTTCCTTTTATGGACTAAAGATAATTATAATAGAACGTTCATAAAAAGAAAGTGAGACAAATATAATGGGATTGAGGGAATACTAAATTGTTAGGAAACATACACTGTAATCATTCTTTTGCAACCTCAGGTAAATTGCCTTGGGCTGTTATTTCATAAATGAAATACTTTTTTCTGAAAAAAAATAAAATAAATTTGTGTACTCACGCACAATCAGGTTTTGTCGTTTTGGTCCATTAATATTTAATAGTAGTAGTAGCAGTATTTTATGACGCCCTTATCCGAATGAACAGATGTGAACAAAAGCTTTATGGTTTTTAATTGAGATATCAATTTAAATAAATTAAATTCGGAGGAAGTATCTGCATATTCTTATACTAAATAGTTTATTAATTATAAGTAGTCAAAGATTCCAACTCCCAAGTCCAGAAGAACACCGATATTTTGTACAATTTTGATTTTTAAATAATATAATGGTCTTGCAGTTTGACTATTATTAACTCCATATTTGGACTCATACGTATAAGCATTCAAATTTCTTCATATTCAGTTTTCAATAATATCTGCATACAATTATTGGCCTATTCATACATATCTTTCTAATTTAGGACAAATTATTAATAAATATAAATTTTTTAATGCAAATTATTAATAAGTATAAATTAAATTATATACATAGTTAAAGTTACACGTAAAAAGTATAAATGTATCTACATATATATGCAATAATTTTATACTCATTAGTAAGTTAAACAATAAGGGAATCTACGGTATCTACCATAATCAATTGTCTATTCACACTAATAAATTAACTATGTATATATATTCGTGTGATTATATATCCGCGCGAAAATAATAACAGAGAGCCGCGAATACTATTTAATTTGATCGTTTGAATTTAAGGTATTTGGTTGTACATATTCACTCTGCAGTCTGTACGACGTCTAACACTTCACACATATAATATTCGCCTATTAATATATATATCAATTATTTTACAAGAAATAGAGTGTGTCTTATGTGTACCGTGCACTTATAGTGCATTTTAGAAACATGCAACTATACAAAACAGAAGCGTGCAACTATTCCAAACAGAAACATGCAACTATGTTCTCATATTAACAATTACACTTTTCTGTGTAAGTAAATCACATTTTTCAGCATAACAAATTGCATACTTCTAAAATGCACTATGAGTACACTGTGCACCCGGATGCATACAAGACCTAGCTCCAAAAAAATTGTGTATACCAGATAAATTATGTATGCATTCGTACATTAATTAATTCGTGAAACACACAAGCGAAGTAAACATACACAAATTAATGATATGTGCTGCAATATGAATAAGTGTAGGCATGAATCATGACCGGATCTTGTATGCATCCGGGTGCACTGTGTACTCATAGGGCATTTTAGAAGCGTGTAACTTGTTATGCTGAAAAATGCGATTTATTTACACAAAAAAGTGCAACTGTTAATATGAGAACATATTTGCATGTTTTTGTTTGGAATAGTTGCACGTTTATATTTTGTATAGTTACACGCTTCTAAAATGTACTATGAGTGCACGGTACACCCGGGTGCACATGAGACCACTCATGAATCATGATGTTTTGAACTCGGTAGGAAAATTAAAGACAGTTTAGTATGAAAATTTTCAGACTAGACATACTCAAAATTAAATAAACGAATTAATTTCACAATTCTCTATAAGTTCGGAATTTTAGATCTGATGAAATTTTTTCATGGTATCAGAGTCTTCAGGCTGTCCACGTCTTGGGTTCGATTCCCGCTAAAAGCAACTCCACTCATATTAAATTATCCACTAGATGATCCTCCTCCCATTGATGGAGTAAGAAAATTAAGCTCCCGAGTAAGGGGTGACTGTTAGAAAAATTAAATAAACTTAATTAAACATGCGTCCACACACATTTTTTTATTTTATTTTTTGATCGGACAAAGTTAGATGTTAGTTGTTAGTACACCAAGCACCCAAATACTCCACAAAATCGTCAATCCACCTTATAATTTCCATAACTCCAAATTCATTTCCAGAGGGAATCGAACCTGGGTCTCCCACTCAAATGAGGAGCCCAATAATCATCAGGTGGGCTAACCCACCTGATTACGCGTCTACACACATTATTGACATGTAGTTAATAAAAAAGTATATATATATATATATATTATATAGGGGTATGTGGTAGATGAAGAAGTCAATAAAAAGCGTTGAGACGTGGGCAAATTATTTTAATGCACACTTTGCAAGTATAGGAAAAGCAGAGTAAAGAAAATGGAAGAAGAAAATGGAATTAGTGATGAGGGATATACACAAGATGGGAGTGTGGATCTCAAAGGCAATCCTATTCTTAGATCCAAACGAGGTCGATGGACTGCTTGTTTCTTTGTTGTTGGTACTCTCTCTAGATCTCTCTCTCTCTCAAGCATACATGCATATTCAATTTTAGTCGGTTTTCAGTGTAACTTGTTTATAATATAAAATTAATATTATATTATACTTATAAATTAAGACTATCACTTGTTAATAAATACAATTACACTTATATACTAATATCATAACATTTGTCATGTGTGTAAAAATGTTATGGTATTAATTTATAAGAGTGATGATATCAATGAATGAATGTTATTCTATTAGCTAGCATGAGTTCAGTTTTATATGGTGAACAAGTTTATCACCAGAGTTTGTCATTCAGTTTACTGTTTACTTTAAGGAAAAGGAAATATGCACGGTATCATGAAATTATGTTGTTTTTCTGCTTGATTTTGTATGCATAAAATGAAGGAGCTTATCATGGTAATATTTTGTTTTAGCCTAGCCATAATCACTTCATCGGGACCCATTGGTGTAGAAGTGCTTATTTTTTAAGTGGTGTGACCCAACTTTTGAAAAAAATAAGCACTTTTAATCTCTCATTTGTGTTCTAAAACACACCCTAAAGTCTTTAAATATTATAGCAAAAGCTCAAAAATTAATTATTTTTCCTGTTGATTTAACATATGTATGCATGTTTGATCTATGGTAAAAAAAATTATGTTTCTTGATTGTGATTGGTTCTTCATTTTCCACATGTCAACCCTTATATATCAAACTTAATTCGAAAGTCATGTTAATCGATATTTTTCTCCATGTTCCATATAATCTATATAAAAAAAAAAAAACCAAAACACACACTTATATAATATGCCTCTGTCTCTCTGCTCTATATATACATTGTGTGTATATATAGGAGTAGTTGTTGTGTGACACGCATGTAACACTTAAATATTTTATAAGTTGTACAGTTTGTGAATGATTTCACCGTGAAATCGTCTCACACGTATTTTTGCCATATGCATATTAGTTGATATATATTGCATGTGATTACATTAACCATCCACCCAACTAACTATTGGCAAACATTTATGAAGAAACAGATCATATAATAATACACTTAATTACCTCAAGATTAATAAATTAGTTTGGTGGTCTAATTAATTAATACATGTATATGTGCAGTGTACGAAGTATTTGAGCGTACGGCGTATTATGGTATATCCTCGAATCTCTTCATATACTTAACCAAAAAATTGCATCAAGGCACGGTTCAATCTGCCAATAATGTCACTAATTGGTGCACTCTACACAATGGCATTGGGCACGGGTGGAACAAAGCCCAATATTTCAACAATTTGGGCCGACCAATTTGATGACTTCGACCCAAAAGAGAAGGCCCAAAAACTCTCCTTTTTTAATTGGTGGATGTTTAGCATTTTTCTTGGAACACTATTTGCAAACACGGTCCTTGTCTACAAACAAGATAATGTGGGTTGGACCCTTGGATATGGGATTCCTACTATAGGTCTAACCATATCTATTATTATATTCTTAATTGGTACTCCGTTTTATAGACACAAGCCGCCTACGGGTAGCCCTTTCACTAGAATGGCTAAGGTCCTTATAGCTGCCCTAAGAAAATGGAGAGTGCCCATTCCGTCGGACCCTAAAGAGTTGTTCGAGCTTGACTTGGAAGTATATGCTAAGAAAGGAAAATATCGAATTGATTCTACGCCTAAAAATAAACTAGGACTTTTCTACGGTTAGAAAGGCTTTCGCTCTTCTTGATGTTAGGGAACCAATGAAAAATTGTCACGTCATTTAACTTCGCCATGAGCGATATAGTTTCGTCATGAGACTAAATAATTATATTTTTTTAATAAAAAATATAAAATTACTGAAATATCCTTATAACATTTTTTTTAATAAAAAATATAAACTTAAATACTTAACTCCTATTTGTGTTAAATTAATAAAAAAAAATCGTTTCATGAATCAAATACAAAGAACCTTAGTATTTTAATTTTTTCTCCAAATCAAATGAATGAAGAACCCTAATTATTTTGGGTTAGTTTATGCACTCAAGTTGCTCGAGTGTGTGGATTGCTGGAAATCTCTCCCGTTTGCTGGACCACGAGTCTGTCGTCGATGTCTGCTGGGGATATAGTAATTTTAATTATATTTAAAAGTATTGTAATGTAAAATTGAAATATTAATAAATATATATATATATATATATATGTGTGTTATTTTGTTTTACTAAAGGGATAATTTTGTCATTTTATAAATATTAATTTAATTTATTAGTAATGTGATGTAGTGCGATTGCAGTATGCACTACACAAACGTATTAGTGCAAATAGTGATCATTTAAAATTAAAATAATACGATAATTAAGGGGTTCTCTGACGTCAGGAAGGACGAAAACCTTCTTGACCGTAGAAGATCCCTACTGAGTCTAATTGTTGTGACATTTACTTCTTTTGTACCTTGTGAGTAAGTGAGTTATGATTTGTGTTAGAGAAAAAGTTTGACTTTTGTAAAGGATTTAATTACATAGTTTAAAAGAAGAAGAAATGGGTTCTTAAAGCGTTGAGATGTTAAATGAAAGAGTAACACTGATTCACACATGAACTTTATCACTGTTATGTGTAAAAATTATCACTGATTTTTTTTTATCGGTCAAAGTTAGTTGTTAGATGTTAGTAGTTAGTACACCAAGCACCCAAACACTCTACAAATTCACCAAGCCACCTTATAACTCTCATACTCCAATTCGTTTCCAAAGGGAATCGAACCTGGGTCTCCCACTCAATTGAGGAGCCCAGTGGCCAAAAATTAATTATCAATTGGCCCATGAAAAAAAAAATTATCACTGTTATGTACAAAAACTTTCACTGTTTAAAAATATAAAGTATTTTCTAAACAATGATTGTTTTTGTTCATAACTGTTAGGCCCGGTGAAAAAGCTTTGTAATGCGGAAAAAATCATGAAATGCACATAAAAACAGGGGTGAAGGAATGGTGATTCCAAATTTTTGCTCTTTAAGTTCATGTGTTGTGTTTTGCTTATAATCGAATGCATGTGACAAGATAAGAACATAAAGCAATAAAGAACACAACAAAGTATAGTGGTTCGGAGACTCAAGCTCCTACATCCACTCTCCCTGTTCCTAGGGAAATTCCTTCAAACTGGACTTATCACCCTCTCGGGCTCTAGATATTTAACGAGCTCTCACTCAAACTGGACTTATCACCCTCTCGGGCTCGCCTCGGGACTTATCACCCTACACGGGATCGCCTACAAGCTTTCAGGCTAACTCACTGTAGCTTACTCACTTTTCTAGAGCTTTCTGACTACACCACTGTAGTTTACTAACTCTCTACAACTTCACACCAACTACCTAATAATAGGGTTTGGGTTTGGTTGATTTCTCCAACTAGGGTGAGATTTTCCCTTACAATTGTTTAGCCTCAATGCTAAGGTTGGGAAAATCTCTCTAAGCTTAGGATATATCTTGAGTTGCTTAGATTGGGTTTTAGAACACTCTTGAATATATTTGTATATCTACAGACTTGTGTTCTATGGTGGGAATGCTTGATTATACGGCTCTTGGCTCTGTAGCATCGTTTGCATATTCTCCACGCTTAATTTAATTGGAAGATCTTGTATTTATAGTGTGGATTTGAATGTTACCGTTGGAGAGAATCACATTCAAATCCATACTATTCTTGTAAGTTCTGCAGCTTTTTCAGGCTGGTTGTCTTCCTCTCATTGGTCCACGTCAGCTGATTATAACGGCTATATTCTTCAGTTTCTTTGCCTCGAATCATTCAGTTTATACTGAGTATTCAGTATATTACTGAGTCTTCAGGATCTTCTGAGTCTTCAGGATCCTTTGAGTCTCAGTGTCTTCAGAGACATACCTTGAGTCTTGATTATCTCGAGTCTTGAGTTTTCTCATCCGAAGTCTCGGGTTTCTCTCTCGAGTCTCGAGTTTCTTCTACTCAGATTCTTCTTGATTCAAATGACTTCTCTTGGCGGACCTTATCGATCGGCATCTTGACACTTTCGAGTCGACCGAGTTCAGTTCTCTGGTCGGACATCCGCACCTTCAGTCACTTTTACTTCTTGACCCTCGGGTCACTTTTTACATCTTGAGCCTCGGATCACTTTTTACTTCTTGAAAGTCGATCATTTTACTTCTTCGAGCCTCGGATCACTTTTACTCGGGTTATCCGATTTCTTCTTGCTGATCCGATCGGCTTCGACCGGGTCAGTCAACACATCTTCGAGATCAACATATTAGGATAGCATCGGTCGATTACATCAAGTTAGCATATCGGTTTATCATATCGATCTTGATCACGACCGATCTCGTCGATCTCATCTGCTCCCTCTTCATATCCGATCTCGATCACGTCTAATCTCGATCGATCTTATCTGCTCTCTTACGATCGCAAACTTCTCTTACGATCTTCCGTCGGTTTTTTTCGATCACCGGCTTAGCTTTTTCTTTGTTGGGATTATCTTTGGAAAGTATGCTTTTTACTTTGTATAATCAAAACCCCAATTTCGAACTTATTTAATGAAATAAATTGTTTATCATCGATGCTTTAAATATCATCGAATGTTAAATATATTTCTTTAATGCATAAGCTGCTCAATAAATCGTCGTGTTACATTGTAGTTAATTAGTGATACGAGATCACAAAAGATTAAATTAACAATCCCTTGTAACTAAAAGTACACCATTCACGACCTAGATGGAAATGAACAACCCATCGTGAAAGGTTGAAGTGTAAGGCTCGGATTGGCTTGTCTTGACCAAGAGATTACACTAGTGCATGATCGATGCAATTGAATAGGACCTCTGAGGAGGACAAATTCTTGAGAACCCAACAAGGAAGAATTAGACCTCAGTGGTTCGTTATTTCTTAATCTTCGTTCCTTAAATAGGATCACGTGTGATTGGTAACTATTGCTTTGACTTATCATGGGTAGAGAATCAACGAGATTCAATACTTTTTATCTTGGGCAATATTATTGGTCACATGCGATTGCTAAGATTTAATCTGAGGAGAATCGTGTGCAAATGCACGCTTGTTCGATTTGCCCCCTTGGGAGGTTCATAAGACTTATCATACCAAATCTTGCAAGTGGAACTAGTTTCCGGTATGGATAATAATGTTGAACGGTTCCTTGACCAAGGACAAAGATATTAATTAACGGAAAGCTATTTCAGTGGCTTGAATTAATTAATGGGCTCGATAATTTTAAACACGGAAAATAATAACCGGGAGCCATATTGACTGTAGTATGGGTTAAGATGGATAGTGCAATATTAATTATATAGTGGGATTAATTAATATTTATGGACTTGAATAATATTGTGGCTCAATATTGATAATTCAAGATCCATTGGAAGGTCCAATCTTAATTCACCTAAAGGCCCCCTAAGTAGCCCAACATATAGTCCAATAACTGAAAAAGGTGTTTAAAAATAAAATAAATCTTGTTGCATAATTTTTCCTAATTTTCGAAATTTATGGATAAAAAGGGGAGAAAGATTTTCTTTGAATTTTGTTATGGAATGAAGATATGTATTCTTGGAATACAAGATTATCTCATTAAATTCAAGAAATCTCCCACTTGGTTATTCATACATGATATTTTTGAAATTTTTGATAATTAAGGGAAAGAAAGATTTTCTTGATTTTCTTGAAAATATATTATGGAAGATATGTATTTCTTGAAATACAAGAATATCTCATAAATTCAAGAAGATCCAAATCTTGGATTCTTGCCCTAAATTTTCGAAAATATTCCATAACAAAGAGTAGGTGGGATTTTGTGGAATATTATAATTATGGGAAAAATAATATAGGAAATATATTCAAGATTTCTTGGAGATCAAGAAAAGATTTTCCCACATTGTTTTGCCACAAAATTTTCGACCACTTGTGCTCTATAAATAGGAGATGACTCTTTCATTCCAAGTACAATTCCATGTGCTGGAAAAATTAGTAAATCCACAAAGGTGGTGCAACATAATTTATTTTCCTTTTGTTAATTGTTCGCAAGTGTCCTACCACCGGATAGTCGAGCAAGGATTAAGGGAATAATTGGGAAGTTCTTTTGGTGAGTCTATTTAGCCATACCATTGCCGTCCCAAGAGGTACGTTCACGTAAACTCGTAGAATTCCGCATGCGTAGGATTTACGTAAATTAATTATATGCATGATTTGTTGTTGGATTATTATTTGAATTAATATAGGATTAATTCATGCTAGTAATAATCATGAGAATTAAATTTGTATTTAAATATTCAACTCGAATAGATATGTGCAACTTATTCCCCAACAGTTGGTATCAGAGCCACGATTTCGGGCTCTGAATTTTTTAAATTGTAATTTAATTCGTTGTCATTAAATTTGAAATTGGATAGTAGAATTGCTAGATCTGTTTTGCAGGTATCCAATTGTCATGGAATTTAATGTGTTTTATTTACGCATGCATATAAATTGTGGTTTTAATTCGATTTAGCTCGGATTCGTTTTGCCTCGTGAGAAAATCCACAGTAGATTAGGATTTGTTTGATTTGATCAATGTAATAGACTAGTCTAGATCTAGGTTTATTTATTTTTTGTAAATAAATTGTAACCTGATAGGAAGCGAGGCGGAGATGAAGAATTAAGGATAAAATCGAGCAAGGCGTGGCGGCATGCGTGCCGTCGCGAACGGAAACGGAGGCACGCGGCGACGCGGACGCCAGCACGACGACGGCATGGGGCGAGGCCGAGGGCCGAAAGCGACGCGAGATCGTGTCGGCGAAGACGAAGCGCGCGATAAATAAGACCGTGAGGCACCGTGCACGAGCCGGACGATCTGGCGATGGCGAAGCGTCTTGAGGGACGCTACGCCGCTGAAAGTTCCGCTAGCGTCGCTGTCAAGCCATGCCGAGGCCGACAGCGGCGACGTCTCGCCGAGGTCGCTGAAAGGCCAGAAGCGATCTGTGTATGCCAAAGCGCAAGACGGGCGCGATCGCTTCGGCGAAAAAACGCCGGATCTTGAGCATGCATCCTTTGTGAGCTACTTGGCGTGCGCGTTTGAGAAGGAGTTCTTTTCGATCGAGTGGGAGAAATTCAAGATCGTTTCTTCAAGATCAAACCAAGAAAAATCAAACCATGACAATTGGATAATTTGTGCCCAATATGTTTATTTTTCTGCTTTGCTTGATTTATTATTGTGTTATCTTATGCTTTATTTAATTTGTTTAAATGTGTTTGCATGAGAGTTGCCCAATGAAAAATCTCACCTTCAAAAAATTACTAAGTATGTTTAAATAATTAATTGACAATTTTATTCCGGAAAATAAAATTGAATTAATTTTGACCTCCATGATTTATTTATTTGTGAATTCTTTTGGAGAAATTCCCCCCACGGGACAGTCAAAAGTTAGCTTTCACATGAATGAATTCCAATTGGATGATTGTGGATTATTACTAGTGGCGACGATGACCCTCCCCACGAGGCTCGTTCAAAGCGAAATAATAATCCTGTATTTAATCATGGTTATTACGTAGGTATAAAATTGATATGCATATACTTCCCCGAAGTCCCTGTTAATTTTATATTGGTCAAGTGGGAGCCAACTATTAATCTGGATATTAATGGTTTGTAACTGCTCTTGTTTGTAACCTGCTTGAATGTGTTTAAATAATGACCCACCCCACGTGGCTTATTTAACTGTTTTGAGATGTTGGCTGATGCATGTTCATATTTTTTTGAGATTTTAATATGATGCATGTGATCGAATCTTGTGATATACTTGTGCTTATGCATGTAGTTATTTATTTCAGTTCAGCATGTCGTAACCTTTTAATCCACTGCTATTATACTTAAAGTCAATAGAATATGTATGGAAACTATATTGATTGGAAACGAAAAAAATTATTGTCCTAACTGCACAAAAGCACAAGTGGATTTCTTGACACACCAAAATCAGATGAGCCAACTGACGAGTCAAAAATGCGGGACTCGTCAGATCACCTTGCGAGAGATGTCGTCGCTGAAAATTGTGGAGGGCAAACCCGTAAGGGATTACGTCCTCAAAATTGATGGCCCATCTGAACAAATTTAAGGTTCTGAGTGCAGATTATAATCTGGAGACTCAGATGAATTTGGTACTTCACTCTCTGCCCAAAAGTTTTTGAGCATTTTGGCCTCGCTAGCTAATTTGTTGCAAGCTTTGGTCTCAGCAGAGATGTTGATAGGGCACCAAACTCAAGCTTTGAACGGCAAATGGTCCGTCTTCATCTTCTAGGCCAAGGGTAGGCAAGAAGAAGAAGAGAACCAAGAGCCATAGACAATCAAACTCAACTGTTGCCAATGGAAATGGTAAGATGAGGAATGCCGGTGTTGTCAAGAAAAATCCAAAGAGGAAGTGCTTAAGCTGCGGTAAAAGAGGATAATGGAGGTTTGCCTGTTCCAACCCCGAAAGGGACGGAAAGAAAGGTAATTCTCACGCACTAGTTGTTGAAACTTGTTTAGCGGCGTATACTTCTCATTCTTGGTAGTTGATACGGGATCTGCTGACCATATATATTTCACGTTACGGGGTCCAAGCTGACCCGACAACTTAGTGGGAGTGAGATCCTCATCACACTGGGCGATGCTACGAGAGTGGAAGCTGAAGCAGTGGGAGAAGTGCACCTGTCTTTTGAAGATAAAGTTTTTTTGAGATTATCTTTATGTTCCCAGTTTTAGAAAGAATTCACCTTCAGTTTCTAAAATTCTATTAAAGGACACTAAGTTTCTTCTAATAAGAATGACATCATTTCTTGAAATGATGAGTGTATCTGTTATGGGATATTGGTCAAGTAATCTCTATACAATTAACTGTGCATACCACTCACGAAATGCATCCTATAACACATCAACTGTTTCTGGTAAAAGAAAACAATCATCAGACGTGAACGAAACACTTCTATGGCATCTAAGATTGGGACATTTTTAATCCAAAGAGGATCCAAAGGTTGGTGAAAGACGGTTCACTAGAGTTGAACCAATTCCAACCTGTGAATCATGTTTGGAGGGTAAAATAACCAAGAGGGCATTTGGAGCCAAGGGGAATAGAGCCAAAGAAGTGTTAGAGATCGTTCACACAGATGTATGTGGTCCGATGTCAACCAAAGCAAGAGGAGGTTATGAGTATTTTGTCACTTTTATTGATGATTACTCAAGGTACGGTTATATTTTTCTTATGAAGCATAAATCTGAGACCTTTGAGAAATTCAAAGAATTTAAGGCTCAAGCAGAGAATCATAGGGAAAAACGTATCAAGTCTCTACGATCCAATCGTGGAGGCGAATACCTCAGTGATGAGTTTTTTGAACTACTTATCGATGAAGGGATTACATCCCAAAATTAATCGCAACCCCCTCAACAAAATGGGGTTGCGAGCGAAAAAACATAACTCTTTTGGAAATGGTTAGATCTATGATGAGTTATCACCGGATCTTCCCAAAATCGCTTAAAGGTCATGCCTTGGAAACAAATGACCTACATTCTCGAACTTGGTGCCATCCAAATCGGTTCCCAAAACTCCCAAAGAATTGTGAACCAGGGCGCAAAGCCTGGTTTGAGACACATGAGGATTTGGGGGTGTCCGGCCTCGTGTTGGACAAGGAAGCCGTAAATCGATCCTCGATCGAAATTAAGGTTGTTTGTGGGATACCCCGAGGAACAAAAGGGTGTATGTTCTATGGTCCCGAAGATCAAAAGGTGGTAATAAGCACCCACTTTAGATATTTGGAAGAAGACTATATGAACGAAAGAAGACCCAGAAGTGAGATTACCTTAAATGAGCTAAGGGGGCTAACCTCAATGCCAACTGCATAAGATGATATACCAAACGACACACTTACACAACCGGAATCTAAATGTCAGAGTGGGAGGGTTGTGAAACAACCGAGAGATTCATGGGAATAGGAGAGTCCTCCGACTTGATTCCCGGACAAGACGAATCAGACCCATGGACATATGACGAGGCAATCCAAGACAAGGATGCAGATTCTTGGCAAACAGCAATGAAAGTCGAAATGAGTTCTATGTTTCATAACACAGTGTGGGAGCTAGTCGAACCACTTAATAGGGTCAAACCCATTGGTTGCAAGTGGGTGTGTAAGAGAAAAAAGAGGACGGGGCGGGAAGGTGGAAACCTTCAAAGCAAGACTTCGTGGCGAAAGGTTATACTCGGAAAGAAGGGATCGATTATGAGGAAACTTTTTTCACCAGTAGCCATCTTAAGTCCATCCGAATTCTTTTTATCGATTCTTTGCACATCTCGATTTTGAAATCGGCAAATGGATGTCAAGATGGCTTTCCTTAACTGAAGTCTTGATGAAGAGATCTATATCTGAACAACCCCAAGGCTTCATTGAAAAAGGCCAATAACACCTAGTTTGTAAGCACATGAAGTCCATTTACGGACTCAAACAAGCATCCGAGCTTGGAACCAATGTTTTGATCATGTTATAAAGTCTTATGGGTTCGATCAAAACGCGAGTTCGAAAGTTGTGTGTACAAAAAAGCGTGTCGGAATCGCATTGGTATTCTTAGTACTATCGTGAGATATATTACGATCATCGGGAATGATGTAAAGGTGTTATCGGGCGTAAGGGCATGGCTTTCAAAATAGTTTGATATGAAAGACTTAGGGGAAGCCGCGACACATCCTTGGGATCAAGATCACTTTCGAGATCGCAAGAAAAGGATGATAGAACTTATCGCAAGCTTCATACATAGACACCGTCTTGAAACGATTGACATCACGAGGATTCCAAGAAAGACTTCGTACCTTTCGGACATGGAATCCATCTATCCAAGAAAATGTGCCCTAAGGCGCAAAAGGAGATAGATGACATGAAAGGTATTCCTTATGCTTGGTTGTCGGAAGCCATATGTATGCAATCTTTGTGCGAGATCGGATATCTCGCTTTTGCCGTTGGCATGGTGGCAAGATATCAAAGTAACCCGGGAAAAGAACATTGAATGGCAATTAAAAACATTACGAAGTATCACGAAAAAGAACTCGGGATAGAATGTTAATTTATCGATTAGATAGTCGATCCCCATCGGATACCGGTTCGGATTTCCAATCGGACATAGACTCGGAAAAAATCTACCTCCCGTGAGTGTGTTTTTGCATGGGGAGGAGCCGTGACATGGAGAAGAGTCAAGCGAAATGCATCGTAGATTCCACCATGGAAGCCGAATATGTAGCTGCTTGCTAGGCAGCGAAAGAAGAGGTTTGGCTCAAGAACTTCCTAGTGGACTTGGATGTAGTTCGAATTTGCCAAAGACAATCATCCATTTATTGTGACAATGCCGGAGCAGTTGCAAATTCAAGGGAACCAAGAGCCCACAAAGCCAACAAACACATTGAAAGGAAATACCATCTTATACGAGAAATCGTTAAGAGATGAGATATAGATGTGGCAAAGATAGCGTCAGAAGACAACCTAGCAGATCCATTCACAAAGGGTCTCTGCCTCTGAATACATTAAAGAGACATGCGAAAGGAATGGGTGTCAAGACCGTTGCCAATCTGCTTTGAGTATAAGTGGGAGAAATTATTAGGTTCGTGTAGGTGACATTAGATGTCACGAATTAGGAACTACACGAGACATGTTGTAGTAAACTTAAAAGCAGACTTTGAGTATAAGTGGGAGATTGTTGGGATTATACTGGAAAGTATGCTTTTACTTTGTATAATCAAAACCTGAATTTGAACTTATTCACTTTGAAATAAATTGTTTATCATCGATGCTTTAAATATCATCGAATGTTACATATATTTATTGCATAAGCTGCTCAATAAATCGTCGTGTTACATTGTAGTTAATTTAGTGATACCAGATCACAGAAGATTAAATTAACAATCCCTTGTAACTAAAAGTACACCATTCACGACCTAGGTGGAAATGAACAACCCATCGTGAAAGGTTGAAGTGTAAGGCTCAGATTGGCTTGTCTTGACCAAGAGATTACACTAGTGCATGACTGATGCACTGAATAGGACCTACAGGAGGACAAATTCTTCAGAACTGAACAAGGAAGAATTAGACCTCAGTGGTTCTTTATTTCTTAATCTTCGTTCCTTAAATAGGATCACGTGTGATTGGTAACTATTTCTTTGACTTATCATGGGTAGAGAATCAACGAGATTCAATATTTTTTATCTTGGGCAATATTATTGGTCACATGCGATTGCTAAGATTTAATACGGAGAATCGTGTGCAAGTACGCTTGTTCGATTTGCCCCCTTGGGAGGTTCATAAGACTTATCATACCAAATCTTGCAAGTGAAACTAGTTTCCGGTATGGATAATAATGTTGAACCGTTCCTTGACCAAGGAAAAAGATATTAATTAACGGAAAGCTATTTCAGTGGCTTGAATTAATTAATGGGCTCGATAATTTTAAACACGGGAAATAATAACCAGGAGCCATATTGACTGTAATATGGGTTAAGATGGATAGTGCAATATTAATTATGTAGTGGGATTAATTAATATTTATGGGCTTGAATAATATTGTGTCTCAATATTGATAATTCAAGATCCATTGGAAGGTCCAATCTTAATTCTCCTAAAGGCCCCCTAAGTAGCCCAACATATAGTCCAATAACTGAAAAAGGTGTTTAAAAATAAATAAATCTTGTTGCATAATTTTTCCTAATTTTCGAAATTTATGGATAAAAAGGGGAGAAAGATTTTCTTTGAATTTTGTTATGGAATGAAGATATGTATTCTTGGAATACAAGATTATCTCATTAAATTCAAGAAATCTCCCACTTGGTTATTCATACATGGTATTTTCGAAAATTTTGATAATTAAGGGAAAGAAAGATTTTCTTGATTTTCTTGAAAATATATTATGGAAGATATGTATTTCTTGAAATACAAGAATATCTCATAAATTCAAGAATATCCAAATCTTGGATTCTTGCCCTAAATTTTCGAAAATATTCCATAACAAAGAGTAGGTGGGATTTTGTGGAATATTATAATTATGGAAAAAATAATATAGGAGATATATTCAAGATTTCTTGGAGATCAAGAAAAGATTTTCCCACATTGTTTTGCCACAAAATATAAATAGGGGATGACTCTTTCATTCCAAGTAAATTCCATGTGCTGGAAAAATTAGTAAATCCACAAAGGTGGTGCAACATAATTTATTTTCCTTTTGTTAATTGTTCGCAAGTGTCCTACCACCGGATAGTCGAGCAAGGATTAAGGGAATACTTGGGAAGTTCTTTTGGTGAGTCTAATTAGCCATACCATTGCCGTCCCAAGAGGTACGTTCACGTAAACTCGTAGAATTCCGCATGCGTAGGATTTATGTGAATTAATTATATACATGATTTGTTGTTGGATTATTATTTGAATTAATATAGGATTAATTCATGCTAGTAATAATCATGAGAATTAAATTTGTATTTAAATATTCACCCCGAATAGATCTGTACAACTTATTCCCCAACATTCTTCTCTTCTAATTTTGCACAGCTCATCAGTTAACTCGGAACTCATCTGATCTCGATCAGTCTAGTCTGCAGCCTCGTCTGATCTCGATCATCTACTTTTGATTTCGTGAGTTCCCCCTCAACTTGTTCTTTCGTTCCCCCTCAACTTGTTATCTGTAAATTAGCTTCAATAACACAAGTTGATAATGTTTTGGCATAATCCATCAAAACTAAAATATCCCAACAATAACAGTGATAATTTTTATACATAACAGTGAGAGTTTTTATATGTAACAGTGATACTTAAATAACCGAGTTCATAGCATGAACCACGTCTATACAAGTTTTTGTCTAAATGAAAATATAAATATCAATTACGTACTATCATTAAAATTGTCTATAAAATATGTGAAATGTGCATTTTTTTTTTGGACAGGAAATATGTAATATTTTTGAAATAACAGATAGTGATAAAAGTACATTTTTTAAATCATTAGTAAGACTTGTAATTCTTCTTCGTCTTTCGAAAATATATGAGTATATCCTTTTATAAGGGCGAAGGGATATTCTGGACATGGTGTTGTTTCTGGAATAATTCTTACAACCAAATAGAGCTAAAAAAAGAAAAGAATAATTTGTGTAAATAAAAGTATTTCTACCAAAAAAAAAAAAAACACACACACACACAACAATAATTACCAAAATATCTTTTTATAAGATCTTCTATATTATTATATAATCAGAATGCATTATGTGTATGGAATTTTTTTCAAACACTATAACATCAATTTAGAATAAAAAATTATAACCACAATTTCGAGTGCTAATCTAACTTACACTAACAAACACTGAAGGACGATTGGTAGGGGTTTATAACCCCTAAAAGACTTGACACTTGACCTACTTTTTTTCTTAACAGCCAAAAGGCCTGGCCTACTAATTTAGGAAATTGATTGGTAGCCCATAAAATTAACACGCCGATCCGGTTGTTATCAGCCGACCCGTCCTTAATTAGTTATGTGCCCAATCATTATTCACAAGTGCATTGTTAGAGTTGGTATGCTGTGAAACTTGTTCACCGTGAAATTGATTTTTTTTATAGGCATACTTTTTAGTAATATAAGTCACACTCTTTAGTAATATAAGTCACACCCTTCAGTTATTACTACGATACCCTCTGTTATAATATAAGTCGCACCCTTCACATTTATGAGTAATACCCTTTATAGTAAAAAGTCACACCCTTTATAGTAAAAAGTCACACTCTTTAGTAATGTTGTAAATCGTATGGTGTGGAAAATATGATGTGGCAACAAGTGTGACGACTTAACAAACAAGATGATGATGTGACAAAAAGATTAGGCACACGTGAGGCGAACACAATGTGATGTAAGATGACAAAAACGATTTGGTGACCCAGTTAAGTCTTAATTAACTATACGAGGCGAACCAAGCGGGGTTATATTATTTATGGTTTGAGATATGCGTCGATTACAATATACCTGTGACGAGCAAAAGTTACATATGAGGTTTGTGAGTGGATATGGCTAGTGTTGTTTCTTCCCCCCCCCCCCCATTTATGAACCCTATTATCGACCTTTGAGGGTCTATTTATAGAGTTTAGGAGAAGCATGTGTTGCCTTGTAAGTATGAAATTTGTCGATTCCTTGTCATGCAAGTGACTGTGTGGGATTGCCACGTCTCCTATCACGTATCTCTGGCTGACACTTGTCTTTGCCTGCTCGAGAAGTTTCCGACTTGTCATCCAGGTGGTGTTGGCTTAGCAGGTGGCCTGATTATGGCATTAGTAATATTGTATTTGCCCTCGCCTAACCATTCTCCTCGTCTGAGTAACATGATCGCAGGCCAAATGCTTTAGGTAGTACTCATTGCTCCCCTTCAAGGGCGAGTAGGTTTGCTTTCATCTTGTCTTTCTGCTCGCTTGGGCGAGCAGGATGTCTTGGTGTAGAGGAACTGGCGACTGGACAGTTTGCCAACCCGCTCGCCTGCCTGGCGATCAGGTTTGTTCGCCAAGTCGAGGTGTATATCAGATATGGCATTTTGACCGTTTAATTGGTCCACGTGTTCGTTGGGCGAGTATGACGTGGAAATTGGTGTAGCCGAGCACAACAATACCCCTTAGTCGGGCCGCCTTTGTGCTTGTCACGGGGTCCGACTGTAGTGGACCTTGGGGGGCATCTCGAGGTGCCGCCTCGACTTCTGTGATTCAGAGGGGTGCACGCATGTACCTAGGTTCAATGAGTACATACAATTTTGAATTTTGAATATGAAAACATAACCCTAATTCTCGGGGTTTATAAATACCCCCTCTCTTTCTCTTCCCTTCTTTTCTTTTCTTCTTCTTCCCTTTTTTAAATTCCGGTGATTCTCTTCCGGTGGAGATTCTTCAGGTAAAGATTTTTACCCTTTCTTTATTCAATTTTTTCATCATGTCTTCGCCGATTTTTAATGAGGCTCGGTACGGTTCCGGTGAGTCCGAAATCCCCTGTGGGTCGTCTTCTTTGCAATGTCGCCCAATTACTCGTAGTAGGATTGGTCCCTCAACGGGGGAAACCGTCTAAGTGAGCCCTTGTTGGAAAATTTAGCAACCATTTGCTATCCTTACTTCGGATTCCGATGAAGCTATAAATGAATTGGATCGGGAATTAGCTCGATCCGATTTTGGTGATTCCGATGGAGAGGTTCAGTCTATAGGTGTCGCCGGTGGTGTGGGTGATCGCGATGTGAGCGCTCTGAATGCTACTAGGTTGGGCGAGCAAGGTGGGGTTTATTTGACCGAACAAAGCAGAGGGATTGGAGGCGAGCCGGTTGTGAACCCTGAATCTGGAACTGGAACGAGATCAGGGGGTGAGCCGAGCAGGGGAGATGGGGGCGAGCAGGTTATCGTGCTTGCCGACGAGCAAAATGTTCAGCAAATTCCTATCGGGGTTCCTCACAGTCCAACGTACGCCGAGTATAATGTCCGGTATGATTTTGAATGGCCAAGGCAACCCCATCGAGTTGGAGTTGAGAATGAATATCCGGCGAGCAAACTTTCCAGTATAATCGAGGTCGATATGCTCGCGCAACTATATCGAAACTATGAAACTCCAAAAGATGTTTTCTTTTGGGTGCCGGAAGCCGACGAGCGAGCTGACCAACCCCCTGAAGGTTGCGTGACGGTTAATGTGGATACTATGGAGGCGGGGTTGCGATCCCCCCTTCATCCTGCGATTACTCGTCTGCTTGTGGAATGGAACATCACGATCACCCAAATTATGTCAAACGGGTGGCACATGATCATGAGTCTCTTGACGTTGTTTGGTAAGGTCGACCAACCATATTTCCCTTCTGCTGCGGAGCTCACTCGGCTGATTCATCTAACCCGTCCACGGGGCGAGCATGGGTGGGTATTTATGCAGGCGAATGCCAAGTGCAAAGTTGTCGAGGATGTACCAAATAAGATCAAGGACTGGAAAGATAAGTTTTGGTTTGTTGGGGGTGATTGGAGAAGTCCCGCTTCGGCGAGCGAACCGGATGCTCGTTTAGATATCCCAACCGATTTTGGGTGTTACGGAGTGAGTACCTTTTGTTCGCATTCCTTGTTCGTCGGACTGATTTTAACTTTTGTTATTTTTTCAGAAGTTGAGGCGGCTACAGATAAAGAGGCAAAAGACGGGTGCTTTAGTTGTATCTGGCAAATTGATCTTCTATCCCGCATCGAGCGTTCAGTGTCGACTGTAAACAAGGAGAGCGAACTGTTGGAGAATAAGTTGCACAGATCTATTCGGGATGAATATTTAAACACAAATTTAATTCTTATAATTATTACTAGCATGAATTAATCTTATATTAATTCAAATAATAATCCAACAACAAATCATGCATATAATTAACTAACGTAAATCCTACGCATGCGGAATTCTACGAGTTTACGTGAACGTACCTCTTGGGACTGCAATGGCTTTGTTTATTAGACACACCAAAAGAACTTCCCAAGTATTCCCTTAATCCTTGCTCGACTATCCGGTGGTAGGACGCTTGCGAACAATTAACAAAAGAAAAATAAATTATATTGCACCACCTTTATGGATTTACTAATTTTTCCAGCACATGGAATTGTACTTGGGAATGAAAGAATCATCCCCTATTTATAGAGTAGAGGTGGTCGAAATTTTGGGGCAAAAACAATGTGGGAAAATCTTTTCTGGATCTCCAAGAAATCTTGAATATATCTCCTATGTTCTTTTTCCCATAATATTCCACAAAATCCCACCTACTCTTTGTTATGGAATATTTTCGAAATATTAGGCAAGAATCCAAGATTTGGATCTTCTTGAATTTGTGAGATATTCTTGTATTTCAAGAAATACATATCTTCCATAATATTTTTTTCAAGAAAATCTTTCTTACCCTTTATATTTCAATATTTTCGAAACTTGCTTCATGGATAACCAAGTGAGAGATTTCTTGAATTTAATGAGATAATCTTGTATTCCAAGAATACATATCTTCATTCCATAACAAAATTCAAAGAATAACTTTCTCCCCTTTTAATCTATAATTTTCGAATTTCATGGAAAAATAAGGCAACAATATTTATTTTATTTTAAACACCTTTTTCAGTTATTGGACTATGTGTTGGGCTAACTAGGGGGCCTTTAGGAGAATTAAGATTGGACCTTCCAATTGTTCTTGAATTATCAATATTGAGCCACAATATTATTCAAGCCCATAAATATTAATTAATCCCACTACATAATTAATATTGCACTATCCATCTTAACCCATATTACAGTCAATATGGCTCCCGGTTATTATTTCCCGTGTTTAAGATTATCTAGTCCATTAATTAATTCAAGCCACTGAAATAGCTTTCCGTTAATTAATATCTTTTGTCCTTGGTTAAGAACAATTCAACATTATTATCCATCTTTGAAACTAGTTCCACTTGCAAGATTTGGTATGATAAATCTTATGAACCTCCCAAGGGGGCAAATCGAACAAGCGTACTTGCACACGATTCTCCGTATTAAATCTTAGCAATCGCATGTGACCAATAATATTGCCCAAGATAAAAAGTATTGAATCTCGTTGTTTCTCTACCCATGATAAGTCAAAGCAATAGTTACCAATCACACGTGATCCTATTTAAGGAACGAAGATTAAGAAATAACGAACCACTGAGGTCTAATTCTTCCTTGTCGATTCAAAGAATTTGTCCTCCTGTGGAGTCTATTCGATTAAATCGGTCATGCACTAGTATAATCTCTTGGTCAAGACAAGCCAATTCCGAGTCTTACACTTCAACCTTTCACGATGGGTTGTTCATTTCTATCTAGGTCGTGAATGGTATACTTTTAGTTACAAGGGACTGTTAATTTAATCTTCTGTGATCTGGTATCACTAAATTAACTACAATGTAACACGTGCGATTTATTGAACAGTTATGCAGTAAATATATGTAAATATATGTAACATTCGATGTAGTTCTGACACGCTTTTTGTACACACAACTTTCGAACTCGTTTTGATCGAACCCATAAGACTTTATAACATGATCAAAACATTGGTTCCAAGCTCTGGATGCCTGTTTGAGTCCGTAAATGGACTTCATGAGCTTACAAACTAGGTGTTCTTGGCCTTTTTCAATGAAGACTTGAGGTTTTGCATATAGATCTCTTCATCAAGACTTCCGTTAAGGAAAGCTGTCTTGACATCCATTTTCCAGATTTCAAAATCGAGATCTTGAAGAATCGATAAGAGAATTCGGATGGACTTGAGCATGACTCTGGGCGAAAAAGTTTCCTCATAATCGATCCCTTCTTTACGAGTATAACCTTTACCACGAGAAGTCTTGCCTTGAAGGTTTCCACCTTCCCGTCCGATCCTCTTTTTCTCTTATACACCCAATTGCAACCAATGGGTTTAACCCCATTAAGTGGTTCGACTAGCTCCCACACTCTGTTATGAACATAGAACCCATTTCGGCTTTCATTGATGTTTGCCAAGAATCTGCATCCTTGTCTTGGATTGCCTCGTCATATGTCCATGGATCCGATTAAGTCTTGTCCAGGAATCAAGTCCGGGACTCTCCTATTCCCATGAATCTCTAGGGCTGTTTCACAACCCTCACTTCTGACGAGGTTCGGTTGTGTTAGTGTGTTGTTTGGTATGTCATCTTATGCAGTTGGCATTGAGGTTAGCCCCTTAGCTCATTTAAGGTAATCTCAATTACGGGTCTTCTTTTCGTTCATATAGTCTTCTTCCAAAAATCTAAAGCGGGTGCTTATTACCACCTTTTTGATCATCGGGGCCATAGAACATACACCCTTTTGTTCCCTGGGGTATCCCACAAACAACCTTAATTACGATCGAGGATCCAATTTTTGGCTTCCTTGTCCAACATGTAGGCGGACACCCCCAAATCCTCATGTGTCTCAAACTAAACTTCATGGGTCCACAATTCTTTGGGAGTTTTGGGAACCGATTTGGATGGCACCAAGTTCGAGAATGTGAGGCTCTTTGTTTCAAGGCATGACCCTAGAACGACTTGGGAAGATCCGCGTAACTCATCATAGATCTAACCATTTCCAAAAAGAGTTACGTTTCTTATTTCTGCAACCCCGCTTTTGTTGAGGGGTTAAGTGCGGATTAGGCGGGATGCAATCCTTCATCGAATAAGTAGTTCAAAACTCATCGGCTGAGGTATTCGCCTCCACGATCGGATCGTAGAGACTTGATCGTTTTTTTCCCTATGATTCTCTGCTTGAGCCTTAAATTCTTTGAATTTCTCAAAGGTCTCAGTTTATGCTTCATAAGGAAAATATAACTTTATTACCTTGAGTAATCATCAATAAAAGTGACAAAATACTCATAACCTCCTCTTGCTTTGGTTGACATTGGACCACATACATCGTGTGAACGATCTCTAACACTTCTTTGGCTCTATTCCCCTTGGCTCCAAATGCCCTCTTGGTCATTTACCCTCCAAACATGATTCGCGGGTTGGAATTTGTTCAACTTGGAGAAACTCCAAAGGAACCGTCTTTCACCAACCTTTGGATCATCTTTGGATTTATATGACCTAATCTTAGATGCCATAGAAGTGTCTCGTTCATGTCGATGAACGTTTTCTTTTCTCGGAAGCTTGTTGATGTGTTATAGGATGCATTTAAGTGAGTGGTGTGCACGATTAATTGTATAGAGATTATTCGACAACGTTCCATGATAGATAAATTTATCAAAAGAGAAATGGTAACAACTTTATTAAAAATAACGAATATCCATCAAGAAAAAGTTTAGAAACCGAAATTAAATTCTTTCTAAATTTTGGAACATAAAGAACATCTCTTAAAATTAAAACTCGTCTTCAAAACACAGGTGCACTTCTCCCATTTGCTTCAACCGCCACTCTCAGAAGATCGCCAAAGGTGATGAGGATCTCACTCCCCTTTGTTGTCGGGTCCGCTTGAACCCCGTAAAAGTGAAACAAACATGATCAAGGGATCCTCAGATCCACCACCCATAAATGGGAGGCATACGCCGCTAAACAAGTTTCAACAACTAGTGCGTGAGAATTACCTTTCTTTCCATTCCTTTTTTAGGTTTGAACAGTGACCTCCAATGTCCTTTTTCACCGCATTGAAGCACTTCCCCTTAGTGGCTTACTCACTCCTCCACCCCTTCTTCACCCTTTCTTTGCCATTGGCAACACTTGAAGTTCACTTGCATGGATTTTGTCCTTCTTCGCATTCTAACCACCCCCCTGGCCTAGAAGCAGAAGAAGAGTGTCCATTTGCCACCAAGGCTTAGCTCTTTTGCCCCAATATCGCCTCCTCCGCCGAGACTAAAGCTTTGCAGCAGATCAAGCATCGAGAACTTACGATTATTCATCCGGTAGTTCAACTGAATCGTTCAAAACTTTTCGGCCGTAAGTATGAAATCGATGTGTGTCTCGATATATCGTATTCGATTGCCAAGTACCTCAAGTTTATTAAGGTGAGCCATCATCCGGAGAACGTGCTCCCTTCACGGCGTTCCCTCCACCATTTTCATAGAGAGCAAGTCCCTCATGGTGATCGACAAAGCCACGATTCGATGTTGAAACATCGCTTTAAGACTACCATGATGTCTGCAGCGGTCTCAACGTTCTGGTGTTGGTGTTGCAACACATCTGACATAGAAGCCAAGATGGTACACTTTGCCATTTTGTTGGAACGCTCCCAGTCAGCATACTCTTTCTTAACCATTTTAGTGGACTCATCTTTTGGCTTTTCCGGTTTAGGTGTAGTGAGAACCCAGTTATGGCTTTGTGCAGTGAGTACAATAGTAAGTTTACGACTTCAATCAACAAAGTTTTCACCAGTAAGCAAATTGTCTTTAAGTATATTGAATAGTGGATTAAAAGGTTGCGACATGATGAACTGAAATAAACAATAATATGCATAAACACAAATATATCACAAGGTTCGATCACATGCATCATATTAAAATATCAAAAAAATATAAACATGCATCAACCAACATCTCAAAACAGTTTAAATAAGCCACGTGGGGTGGGTCATTATTTAAACACATTCAAGCAGGTCACAAACAAGAACAATTACAAACCTTTAATATCCAGTTAATAGTTGGCTCCCACTTGACCAATATAAAATTAGACAGGGGACTTGAGGGAAGTATATGCATATCAATTTTATACCTAAGTAATAACCATGATTAAATCTGAGATTATTATTTCTCTTTGAGCGAGCCTCGTGGGGAGGGTCATCGTCATACTAGTAATAATCCACAATCATCCATTTGGAATTCATTCATGTGAAAGCTAACTTTTGACCGTCGATAGAGGAATTTCTCCAAAAGAATTCACAAATAAATAAATCATGGAGGTCAAAATTAATTCAATTTTATTTTCCTAATAAAATTGTCAATTAATTATTTAAACATACTTAGTAATTTTTTTAAGGTGAGATTTTTCATTGGGCAACTCTCATGCGGAGACACATTTAAATAAATTAAATAAAGCATAAGATAACACAATAATAAATCAAGCAAAGCGAAAAAATAAACATATTGGGCACAAATTATCCAATTGTCATGGTTTGATTTTTATTGGCTTGATCTTGAAGAAAAGCGATCTTGAATTTCTCCCACTTTCGATTGTCTCGAAAAGGAACTCCGTCTCTCAAACGCCACAAGATATTTCATGGCCGGATGCATGCCCGCATCCGTCCGGCCCTTAATGAAACAACCAGCGCGTATGCCTTAACACAAGACGCCTCGCGCAACAGCCGCTTCGGCGACTCTCGGCGGCAGCGACGCGTACCCGCGCATCGGCCGTCTTGGCGCTTCGCCCGGCTCTCGCCTTACCACCAAGAACTTCAACGTCGCGGCGTCCCTCGCAAGGCCCGTCCAAGCCAGCGCCAGCTTCGCCTCCGTCCTTGATCCGCTTGGCCACCGCTACAGTCGTATCCTATCTCCTTGCTTTGTCTTGTACGGCCTGATCCTCCGTAGCGCTCGGCTCTCGGCCTCGCCCCCATGCCCGTCGTGCTGTGTTCGTCCGCGTCAGCGTGCCCTCCCACGCGTTTAGCCCGACGCCACGCCACCTCGCCGGGATTACGATTTTTATTTTTAATTCTTCGTCTCCGCCTCCGTTTCCGATCCGATTACAATTTATTTACAAAAATAAATAAACCTAGATCTAGACTAGTCTATTACATTGATCAAATCCAACAAAACATAATCTACTCGTGGATTTTCTCACGAGGCAAAACGAATTCGAACGAATCGAATTAAAAACCACAATTTATATGCATGCATAAATAAACACATTAAATTCCATGACAATTGGATACATGCAAAAAAGATCTAGCAATTCTACTATCCAATTTCAAATTTAATGACAGCGAATTAAATTACAATTTAAAATTCAGAGCTCAAAACCGTGGCTCTGATACCAGTTGTTGGGGAATAAGTTGCACAGATCTATTCGGGATGAATATTTAAATACAACTTTAATTCTTATAATTATTACTAGCATGAATTAATCCTATACTAATTCAAATAATAATCCAACAACAAATCATGCATATAATTAATTCACGTAAATCCTACGCATGCAGAATTCTACGAGTTTAAGTGAACGTACCTCTTGGGACGGCAATGGCTTTGTTTATTAGACACACCAAAAGAACTTCCCAAGTATTCCCTTAATCCTTGCTCGACTATCCGGTGGTAGGACGCTTGCGAACAATTAACAAAAGAAAAATAAATTATGTTGCACCACCTTTGTGGATTTACTAATTTTTCCAGCACATGGAATTGTACTTGAGAATGAAAGAATCATCCCCTATTTATAGAGTAGAGGTGGTCAAAATTTTGGGGCAAAAACAATGTGGGAAAATCTTTTCTTGAATTCCAAGAAATCTTGAATATATCTTCTATATTCTTTTTCCTATAATATTCCACAAAATCCCACCTACTCTTTGTTATGGAATATTTTCTAAATATTAGGCAAGAATCCAAGATTTGGATCTTCTTGAATTTGTGAGATATTCTTGTATTTCAAGAAATACATATCTTCCATAATATTTTTTTCAAGAAAATCAAGAAAATCTTTCTTGCCCTTTATATTTCAATATTTTCGAAAATTGCTTCATGGATAACCAAGTGGGAGATTTCTTGAATTTAATGAGATAATCTTGTATTCCAAGAATACATATCTTCATTCCATAACAAAATTCAAAGAAAGTCTTTCTCCCCTTTTAATCCATAATTTTTGAATTTCATGGAAAAATAAGGCAACAATATTTATTTTATTTTAAACACTTTTTTAAGTTATTAGACTATGTGTTGGGCTACTTAGGGGGCCTTTAGGAGAATTAAGATTAGACCTTCCAATGGATCTTGAATTATCAATATTGAGCCACAATATTATTCAAGCCCATAAATATTAATTAATCTCACTACATAATTAATATTGCACTATCCATCTTAACCCATATTACAGTCAATATGGCTCCCGGTTATTATTTCCCGTGTTTAATATTATCTAGCCCATTAATTAATTCAAGCCACTGAAATAAATTTCCGTTAATTAATATCTTTTGTCCTTGGTTAAGGAACGGTTCAACATTATTATCCATACCGGAAACTAGTTCCACTTGCAAGATTTGGTATGATAAATCTTATGAACCTCCCAAGGGGGCAAATCAAACAAGCGTACTTGCACACGATTCTCCGTATTAAATCTTAGCAATCGCATGTGACCAATAATATTGCTCAAGATAAAAAGTATTGAATCTCGTTGATTCTCTAACCATGATAAGTCAAAGAAATAGTTACCAATCACACGTGATCCTATTTAAGGAACGAAGATTAAGAAATAACGAACCACTAAGGTCTAATTCTTCCTTGTTCAGTTCTGAAGAATTTGTCCTCCTGTAGGTCCTATTCAGTGCATCAGTCATGCACTAGTGTAATCTCTTGGTCAAGACAAGCCAATCCGAGCCTTACACTTCAACCTTTCACGATGGGTTGTTCATTTCCATCTAGGTCGTGAATGGTATACTTTTAGTTACATTGGACTGTTAATTTAATCTTCTGTGATCTGGTATCACTAAATTAACTACAATGTAACACGTACGATTTATTGAACAGTTATGCAGTAAATATATGTAACATTCGATGATATTTAAAGCATCAGTGATAAACAATTTATTTCAGTAAACAAGTCCAAAATTCAGTTTTGATTATACAAAGTAAAAGCATACTTTCCAGTATAATCCCAACACGAACGCAAGAAAGGCGGTTTATACGTGCCACCTCATCATTTCGTCACTCTTGACCCTACTAGTATATGCTTAAATCTCGTACTTCTTTACGTGCATCCTTCTTTCCATTTCACTTTTATTAAGTAGATCTTTCTTGTGTTCGACAGCTGTTCCTGCGGTTACCGTCGCTGTGAGTACCGCCAAGCATACCGAGATGACACGGAGGAGGAAGTCTAGTGAGATGGCTCGGATTCAGTCCGAGCGAAAAGCGCAGAAACTCTCCCGTGGGGAGTCGAGCAAACCGAAAAGGTCCTCCCGCTCGGCCGATCAAGGAACGAGCGAGCAGGCTCGATCGCCGAAGCAGACTCGGCGGTAGACTTTTGAGTCGGCCATTCCCGTGGCTGAGCCGAGCATACCTCCTACAGTGGCGAGCGAGCCAGTTTTTGAAACGGGCGCAACAACACCTCAGCCTCCATTTGCAGAAGTTCTGGCCCTTCCAGTTCTCGGGTTCGCCGCCCAGATGACACATCCTTCCTCGGTTGGGATGATGCTTGGGCGAGCAAGTAACTTTGTTCACCTTAGAGCGTATCTGTTCCTTCGAATTATTTTAATAAATCTTTATCATTTGTCCTTTTCTCCTTAGGTATGTGGATAGGCAACCACCTTTGCCACCTGATTTGATGAACTACTTATGTTCTCCCAAAGTGTGCAACATCCCCGAGCTTCCTGAGCACATTCAACGTGCCTGTGAGACCCCCATTCGATCCTGGACAATGGACTTGGAGGACTCCCTGATCGGTCGATCGACCATGGAGCGGCTTCAAATGGATCTGATTCATCATGGCCGGACTGCTGTGATCCTGGAGAATGCCTTTGCCGGGGTGACCAGCTTTTACTCCAAGTACTCCCTGCTCGTGGCGAGCTTTAATGATAAGATGAAAGAACTGGATAAAGCGCGAGGGGAAACCGAACCAGTTCAGGTGGGGTTACATCAGTAAGAGGATGAGCTGAAAAAAATCCAGGACGAGCAGATTGCTAAGGATGCCGAGCTTTGCCGACTTCGGTCCGAAATTGATGTTTATGCTCATGAGAAAGCTTTGCTTCGTCCAACAACTTACGACTGCCGAGGAGACCAACACCCGCATAGGCCTGCTAAACTCCAAGCTGCGAACCGATGAGTATGTGGACTCCATATCCAACTACTCCTACATTTGTGCCTATGTCGATGCTCTTCGTACGGCAAGGCGGACTCTTTCAGCCGACCAGGTGAAGCCTTTCGTCGATGACCTTGAGAAGTATCTGGCCGATAACCTCCCAGCAGGCGATCGAGAGTTTCCCCTGGCTGATCTGCAAGACATATGCGATTTCTCCAAACTCCCCGAAGGGGTCGAGATTGGGGATCACCTCTCAGATGAGAAAGATAATGAGCAGGTTGGGGCCGAGCAGGATGGCCAGGTGATTGGCTCGCGTGGCGAGTAGAATGTGAAAGGCCCTTTAAGTACTCTTCCAGCGACCCCGGACAATATATTTTTCTCTTAAAACTCTTTTATTTTGCTGCTGTTGTGATCGGCCGAGATGGCCTTGTTTGAAACTTAGCCATTTGTGGCTCTTTCTGCTGGATTTGGGTCTCCACGCTTTTCAAAGAATTTTCATGAATGAATGGAACTTTAATATGCTTATGTTTTGCCCGACTTGGTGTTTGATTGTCTTATTTAGCTGCAATCATGATGGTTGTCTTATTTTGTTGCAACCTTTTATTCGTTTGCGATTGTCTTATTTAGCCGCAATCACTTTTTTTTTGGTCGTCTTATTTAGTTGCGACCTTGTACCCAAAATCCGATTTGTTGCGGATATTGTAAGTACAAATTCTTTGCGTCAGGTAAACATAAGGCTAAGTTCATTCAATCATTTGAGGATGTGATTGCCTTACTTTAGGGCGATCAGACTTAGGTCGACCAAAATTACATATAAATAAAAAGATAAACACCTTATACGATGTTTTAATCTATTACATTACACTTGCCAATAATTTTACAAACGACTTTCTTATTTCCTACCACCCATTGTCTTAAGATTTGGAGATGGTCGTTGTTTTTGTCATATACCACCCAAATTGTCTTAAGACTTGAGGATGGTAGTCGAATCCGATCCCCAAGTTGCATGTCTTGCCAACTTCTCATCAAGTTCCTTACTTGGGAGAGCCCTGACAAAAGCCTCGCTCTTTCACCCTCCATCAAAATGCTCAAGAGCGGCCCGGCAGCAAAGAAGATGGCCCTTTCTAGTGCAAGTTGTGATTATCACGCCACCCAAATCCTTCGAGCATATACGGCGAAACAACCTTGTTCTCGCTGGTTTGGTGTGAGCAGAGGCACCTGTTTGTCATCCTTTTGCCCTCTGCTCGCACCAACTTTTCCCCTAGTTGGTGCATTAAAGTCATCTGTCGTGCGCCAACTTGTCAATGCTCGAACATCGTGATCAGACGGCTTGTAATGAGCGAGTGCGTCGAGAACCGCCCCTCTGTAGCGAGAATGTGGGGATCTTGAGGAACTTATGATCGGTCCCTGCATAGGCAGTGGTGAATGTGAGGTTGTAACTCCATTTATGTCGAGCAGATTGTGCTTGAGGGGAGCACAAGTCGTGCTTGAGGTGAGCACCGGTAGTTTGGTAGGGGATATTTTGCTCGATTTGGATTGGCTTTTCTAAATCGAGGCAGAAATATCTTGCTTTGCCTTTGAGATATGGAGAGAGGAGCTCGAACCAAAACTGGAGCCGAGAGATATGGTTGAGTCAGCAAAGAGGATACTGAACTCAATGGTGATGGCTACGTCTGGGGGCATACTAAACCGGTCATTTTATAACCGTTTATGAAGTTGAAATGAATAGTAACACCGGAACATGTAATTTTCCTTATTTGGTGAGGAACTTTATATCTTTCTTTCTTCTTTCGACCTCTGACCAGGGTCTATTTATCTGGGTCCCCTGAAGCATGAGTTGGTTTCCATTATCCGGATCTTTTTAAAAATAATGCAACATCGTCATTACTTAGTTGACACACGTCCCTATGTATGTGGAAAGGGTGATGACATCGTATCTTGCCTTCTTTATGGAGCCTTTTGAATATCTTTGGAGATGGTGACCTGGCGTCTCAGAGCCTTCATGGAATTCTATCCCCACATTGTCTTGGGTATTTACATCCGATGTTCCTTGTTGTTCCCTTAAACCTTTTTGCTCGTTTCTTTAGCGAGTGGGTATCTTGTCCTTTGTTAAGTAAGGATCACTCACAGTCGTCCATTTGCAAAAGTTCGGTTTAATTACCCGCTTCGATTTGGTTCGATCATAAAGATATGTTAAATCCTTAACTTCTTTTCGGTTCTCGGGATTTCTATTGATAATATTTTTTTCAAATTCACGGCATTCCAAGTAGAAAAGTGGGGTTAGTCTAACTCCTCCAATTCATACGCTCCATTCGGCCCGGTATTTCTCGATTACTCGGAATGGACCTTCCCAAGCTCGATCGAAAATACACTTGGGACCCCTGGTTGCTACGCTTGAGCAGAGATCGCCAATGTTGAAGCTAACGGTCGAACTTTAGGGTGTAAAATTTTTCGACCTTTGCTTGTACATTG